>OY882860.1:187567617-187935117 GCA_963693515.1 Pipistrellus nathusii | reverse complement strand
TGTCACTCGTCAGCCGCGGCCGCAGGAGGCGAGCGGAGAGGCGGTGGAGCCACAGCGGAGCGCTCGCCGGCGGCCGGTGGGATCCCCGCGCCCGCTCGCCGCCCGCCCGGCCGCCCAGCCAGCATGGGCGCGGCCGTGCGCTGGCACCTGTGCGTGCTGCTCGCCCTGGGCGCGCGCGGGCAGCTGGCGGGGGGCAGCGGGCTCCCAGGTAAGCCCCGGGCGGCGCGGGGCGGCGGCGGGGTCCCTGCCCGCGCCCTGGGGGCGCCCAGCCGCACGGCTCCTCGTCCCCCGGACTCTGCGGAGTAACTTCGGGGCCGCGCGGGCGCCCTCCCCGCGGCCGGGTGCCCGGGGCTCCCGGAGCGGCGGCCGCAGCGGGCGGTGGACCGAGGTCCGGGGAGGAGGAGGGCGAGGGCGGGAGGAAGAAAGCAGCGAGGCCGCGGCCAGGCCCCCTGCCCGCCTGCCCGCGAGGACCGAGCGGGGAGCCCGGGGGTAGCGGGGGCTGCGAGGGGGTGGCCGGGGAAAGGAGGGGCGCAGAGGAAGGAGGGGAGCAGATGGCGGGACAGACGGACAGAGGAGACACGGAGGGCGCTCACAGGACAGGGAGAACCCAGAGGAAGACGGGCGTGGAGGGACAGACACCCAGGACAGGAGATGCAGGGAGGGAGGAGGCAACCAGCAGCAGAAAGAAGATCGAATAGGGAGACGGAGCGCAGAGAGGAGCGGCGGGGCAGAAGCCAGGGGAGAAGGATGGAAGTGGTTGGAAAGCACGGGCAGATGGACAGGAGGGAGGACAGGACAGACGGCGCTGGGGGAAACAGGAGGAGAGCAGACCTGGGACGGTGGCCGGAGTGCAGGCGGGAAGGAAGCAGCGGACGGAGGAAGGAGGTGCTGGCATCCGAGTAGCCCAGCCCCAGGTTGGGTCAGAGCAGGCAGCAGAGAGGAGGGCTCCCAGGACGTCATGGGGCCCCACTGCCCCTGCCCCTGCCCCTGCCCCTCCCCTGTCCCTGCCCCTGCCCTGGCTGTCTGGGTGGGACTCCCCACAAAGCTGAGGCAGGGCGCCCCCCCCCCCAGCTTCCTCCCTTCCTCTCCCTGGTGTGGGGAGGTCAGGGATGGTCCTGCTGCCCGGGTGTTCTCCTGGGCTTTCTCCACCGCCCCCCGGCCACACACACACACACACATCACACACCACACACATATACACACATACACACACACCACCACACACACACACACACACACTCCACACACACGCGCACACATACACCCACACACACCCCACACACATATACACACACACACACACACACCCCACACATACACCCCACACCGGCTGGCACACGGGGCTCCCTGAGGTCTCGTTTGGCCCTGGAGTCACGCCCTGAGGATGCGGGGCCATGCCAGCTGTCCCGCAGTTGCAGCTGAGCTGCTTTTCCAGGAAGCTGGGTCCTGCTGCCCACACCCCTTATCTGGGGGTGCCTCTCCTGAGCTTTGAGGTCCTAAACTCCGTTTGGCTGGTCCTGTATGCGCCTCCCCCGCCGTCCGGCTCTCCTCTGTGTCTGTCTCCACCCCAGCTCCACCCATGGGCGCCTTGTGCTGGGGACACCCCAAAGCCAGAGCCCGCCATGGGGAGGCTGGGCTGCCGGGGGGCAGGGGGGCATGGCTGGGCACCATGGGACAAATGGCCCGTGGCTGCTCTCCGCTCCTGCAGCTCACCTGCCCTCCAAGCCCCCCCCCCCAGGGTGCCCTTTAGCTAACAGTCATTCCTTCCATCCTCATGAGGACCCGGCCTCGGCCTCGGTGGGACACGGCCTTGGCGGGACACGGCCCCGGCAGCCCCCCTCCTGTGCACTGGCCCCCAGGAAGCGGGAGAGCGGGGGCCGGGCCCGCTCCCGCTGTCCTGTCTCAGGGGGCTGCAGTGCCCTCTGGCCGCTGGCTCCTGCCTGAGGCTGCACCACCCCTGCATGGGGGTCCCTCTGTCACCACTTCCCAGGGGGTGTCCTGCTCGGGCCCCTTAGGACAGATGTAGAGCCAGCTGCTGACCTGTGCACGCCAGCCATCCTGAAAAGTGGTGCCAGCTGCTGTGTGCACACATGTGCGCGTGCATGCATGGGTCTGTGCGTGTGTGTGTGTGTGTGTGCGCACATGTGCAAATGTACAGGGAAGTGACTATATTTCTTTTGATGCTTCTTCCTTGGGTGGCAGGCTGGAGCCTGAGGATTAGGGCAGAGGAAACCAGCAGTGGTTCCCTAGAGATCCCACCTGGACCCCGAGGAAGCCTGGTGCAGCCAAGGGAGTCCCTCAGGGGAAGCCGGAGGCAGGGAGAGAGGAGGGCACCCAGGACTGCCCAGGCTTGCCCCTGGGTGACGGTGAACTGCCCTCTGGGCCATCCCTCTGTCTGGGGATGGTTTAAATGCTCTCAAGGGCTCTAAACCCTGCAATGGAGAGCGGGCGGGTGGGAGCAGCGCGGGTGGAGGGAACAGGACACCGGCGGGGCTGCTCCTCACTGGACTCCCAGCCTCGGCTTCCTCCCCGTTGGTGGGATAATAGATGGACTTCGTGGCTGTGGTGAACCCAAGCGAGAACCGGCACTTCGGGAGCCTGGCAGAGAGCAGCTGCCCCTACAATGCCCCCGAGGCCCCTCGTCACACTGGATGCTCACGGCGCAGCTGCGGCCGTTAATTAGTCCAGTGATCAATGTGGGGCCGAGGCAGGAGGCGCCCCGCTCCGCCGCCCGCCTGCCTCGGGCCCCACCTCACCCCCAGTGTCTCCCCTCCCCCACAGGGGACGTGGACGTGGACGAGTGCTCGGAGGGCACGGACGAATGCCACATCGATGCCATCTGCCAGAACACGCCCAAGTCCTACCGGTGCCTCTGCAAGCCCGGCTTCCAGGGGGAAGGCTGGAAGGGGGGAGGCAAGAAGTGCGAAGGTGAGTGAGCCCTGCCAGCCTCAGGCCTCCGGCCGCCGCCGGGGCTCCCCCGCCCGGGGGCGGAATCGGGAGTCCTGGGGGCCTGGCTCCCCCTGGTTTGGAACTTTGGAGTGTTTAGTTTGGAAGAAATTGAGATGATTGAATGATCGACTCGATCGATTCGATCGTATTGAATGATCGATTGCCCATCTTCCTCGGCGGGATGTGTGTGGGGTGAAGGCCGGAGGAGACAACCCCAAGTCTCTGAGTCACCCCATGTGGCCTGGCTTCCGAAGGACCTGCTAGCAGCTGGCCACAGCGTGGGGCTGGCTCAGTGACGAGAGCCGGGCAGGGCCTGGGAGATGTGCTGTCTGTCTGTCCGGCCTTCCTTCCCTGCCCTCGGGTGGCACCGGACACCGCCCTGCCACGCTGAGAGACAGGAGCGGCCTCCTCGTCTTGGGGTCCTTCTCCCCAGGCCGGATGGAACTTGGGGAGCTTTGTCCGGGAGGGTCTGGTGGTTTATGTGACTGCAGGCCTGGTGAGGGCCAGCCTCCGGGGCCACAAACAGCACGTGACCAACGTGCACCCCAAGATGAGCAGCTCTGCCTGCAGTCTCCCCCATCCTACCCACTTTGTGGATGAGGAAAACTGAGGCCCGTGCTCTCGGCGGCATGGCCGGCGCTCACCCTGTCTCTGAACTCCTGGCCCGCGGCTCCTCGCCAGACCATGCCCCCGCTCTTCCCCGTGAGATCTGTTAGGAAAGCGACACACGCACTTCTGGACGCGCTTCACGGGAGCCCGAGTTTTGCTAAAGCGGCTGTGCCTTCTGGGGACACTGGCTGTTTATCCTTCTCGTTCTGGGCATCCCCCTACGGCCGCGGCTGGCCGGGTGGCATGGCCTGGCCGTGCCTGTTTGGCAGCGTCCTGGCCCCCCTGGGGCCCGGGAGCCTGGGGGAGCTGGCGCCTGCCCACAGCCCTCTGGCCGGAGGCCAGGCAGAGGCGGATCGGGCAGGACATCAGCCAGATGCACGCCTGGCCGGCTGCCGCAGCGCCCGGGGGCTGGCTAGCTCGGTGGTTCCAAGTGGCCCGTTTTCTGACCCTCTGCTCCCGCTTCCGGCCCAGTGCTCTGGCAAGGGAGAGCTGAGGGTGACTCCATCTCTGCGGGTTCCAGCTGCTCCCTCAGCTTACCCTCCTCTGGCCCAGGTCTCAGGTCCCTTCCTCCAGCCCTGCCAGGAGGCCACGCTCGGCCGCCTACCTGTCTCCCTGACACGTCCCAGCGCCCGGCTTCGGCTGGAGCCCGGGCGGGGGTCACAGTGCTGGCTCGATGAGCCGACATCCTCTGAGTGTGGATGAGAGGGAGGAGGCTGACTGTGTGCCGCAAAGTGCCAGGGCCTCCCCTTCCCCGGCCTGGCTCCGGCCCTGGCCCCTCACCTCCCGCAGGAACACACATCCTGGCCACACAGACGCACGCCGGGCTTTCCCTCGCCCGGAGCTCCTTTCCCACCTTTGTGTTCTGGCTCATTTCTCATCATCCTTTAGGTTTGTCTCCTCCAGGAAGCCCTCGCTGATGCCTCCCACTACACACACACACACTCCACTACATACACACACACACACACACACTCCACTACACACACACACACACACACACACACTCCACTACACACACACACACACACACACACACTCCACTACACACACACACACACACACTCCACTACACACACATACACACACACACACACACTCCACTACACACACACACACACACTCCACTACACACACACACACACACACACACACTCCACTACACACACACACACACACACACACTCCACTACACACACACACACACACACACATTCCACTCCACACACACACACACACTCCACTACACACACACACACACACACACACACTCCACTACACACACACACATATACATACAATCACTCCACTCCCCACACACACACACACACAGGCACACACACGCACACGCGCGCACACACACACACACACGCACACACAGCTGCTATAGCGCCTCCCCCGCTCCCCGGGCTAGCCTCCCGTCACAGCACTTCTGGCTCTGGGTTGTGACGTGTCTTGCTCCCCCACTAAGCTGTGCGCTCGTTCCCTTAAGCTGTGCGGCCCTGGGCTCGGTGTGGGCCGCCCCCTGCAGGGCAACTCGGGCTCCCTGGGAGCGCCTCAGCCGCTGAACATCCTCAGAGGGCAGAGCACATTTCCTCTGAGCTGGTCTCTGGCCTAACTTACAGGAGCACCTGCAAGGTGCCTGGAGCGATGCGAGGGCCCGCGGGACGAAGGCTCTCTGCCTAGTGAGAGCGAGCAGCGGGGGGGCTTGGCCCGGGCTGCCGCCCACCTCCGATGGGAAGGGTTAGGTAGTCATTTCCCTCCTGAGCCTCAGTTTCTCCTTCGGCTAGATGGACCCAAAATACCTCCACCGCAGGTGCTGGTTAAAGCAGAGACAAGCTATTTCCCTCTGTCAGTCTGTCAAATAGAGGTGATAAAAGCACCGGCTTCATGGAGATAGGGTAAGGACTGGATGTGTATAAAGGATGTGAGCATACCCTGGCTCATTGGATACCCTCTGTAAACATTTCAGCTGCTGTTACCGAGGTGCTGGTGATGGTGCTGATGGGATGGATATGTTCATGAGGGTGACAGTGATAATGACCGTGATGTTGATGGTGAGGAGGAGGATGGTGATGATGACAATGAGGAAGATGTGGGGGAGGAAGAGGATGCTGAGGATGAGGATGTTAATGAGGAGGAGGAGGATGAAGATGATAGTGATGTTGATGACAGTGAGAAGGATGAAGGTGATGAAGATGATGATAAAGAGGAGGATGAAGATGTTGATGATGATGATGATAGTGAGGAAGATGACAGTGAGGAGGATGAAGATGAGGGTGAAGATGGCAGTGAGGATGAAGATGATGACAGTGATGTTGATGATGACAGTGAGAAAAAAGAAGATGATGATAATGAGGAGGATGAAGATGATGATGACAGTGAGGAGGAGGAGGAGGAGGATGAAGATGTTGATGATAAAGAGGATGATGAAGTTGTTAATGATGTGATGATAGTGACTTTGAAGATGAGGATGAGAATGCTGATGACGGTAACGATGATGGTGGTGATGATGATGATGGTGAGACCATGATCAAGCTGATGATCTTAAGGTTGTTCAGCATATGAAACTGGGTGTGGCTTTGTCTTTTTCCAGCAATTCCCAGATTCTAAAATGGCTGGGAAATGTGAGGTTCTGGTTCATTGGTGATTCGGATAAACCATATGCATATATTCACATCCCCATGGAGACATACGGACACGTGTGCCACTCCAGATGACCGTCTACCGAGAACGCACACTAAGATGACAGTGACAGAAGGCTTTCCCCTGTTCCTCCAAACCTCCTCGGGGCCAGAAAAGCGCTGCCCTGCCCTGCCCTGCGCAGACATCACCAGTCCATCGCCGCACCTTCCCGGCAGCACTCCCACTTCGGGAAGCCGTTTGCCTCCCGGGCTCTCTGTCTGCGGGTCCTGAGTGGGTGTGGGTTGGCAGAGACTGGAGTAGGAGATGGGGGGAATGAGGACCCTGTCTTGAGATCTGATAGACGGCTCTACTTACTGTGTTAAGCACTGGGGACGGACTCTCTGCAGCCATGCCAGAGCACGCGGCTGCCATAGCTCCCACGTCTCCCCAGTCCTTCACGGGAAATGGACCCAGGGTCTGGGAAGCCCTGTGGGGGGGGGGGGGTGACTGCGCCTCTTAAACCCTTTACTGTGTCATCTTGCAACTTCTGCTGGTTGTATATGTCCCTTTTGCACACCCAGCCCCCCAGGCAGCCCGCCCACACTCGAACGTTTCTGAGCACACCTTTGAGGCCATCATACCATGCCGTGCGGCCCCTGAGTGCAGGGATGGGAACCCTTCTGGGCACAGGCACTGTGTCCGGGGAGCGTGTGGGGCCCGTGCAGTCAGCTAGAAGGAGGCTTGCTTATTCAGGCTGAGGGGCCTCAGACTGGTGGGAACGGCTGAGGGTGCCTCCGTCTTCCTGATGGTGTGCATCCTGACAGTGTTTGCAGCACTCGAGGTAAATGTGTGCATGTGCAGAGTTGGAAGGAACATGAACAGGTCCAGGGAAGTCCCTGTGTTTTATAGTTGACCACACCAGACCCATGCACACCTCCCAGACCTATTCACACCTCCCAGACCCATTCACACCTACCAGACCTATTCACACCTCCCCAAACCCATTCACACCTCCCCAGGCCCATACACACCTCCCAGGTCCATTCACACCTCCCAGGCCCATACACACCTCCCAGGTCCATTCACACCTCCCAGGCCCATACACACCTCCCAGGCCCATTCACACCTCCCAGACCTATTCACTCCCAGACTCATACACACCTCCCCAGGCCCATACACACCTCCCAGACCTATTCACTCCCAGACTCATACACACCTCCCCAGGCCCATACACACCTCCCAGACCCATTCACACCTCCCAGGCCCATACATACACATCTCCCAGGCCCATTCACACCTCCCAGACCTATTCACTCCCAGACTCATACACACCTCCCCAGGCCCATACACACCTCCCCAGTCCCATACACACCTCCCGGGACCCATTCACGCCTCCCGGACCTATTCATACCTCCCAGTCCCATATATGCCTTCCTTGACCCATTCACACCTCCCAGACCCATTCACACCTCCCCGTACACACCTCCACTTAGGCCCTGTCACTCTATATTTATGTTTCCCTGTGTGTCCTCCTAGAAGTGGGCCCCTCAAGGGCAGGATTTGTGGCCTGTTCCCCTCCAATCCTAGAATCCAGCACCAGGCCTGGCATAGGGCACGGAAGGCTTCTGTTGAGCGGAAGGCTGGGAGGCTGGATCACAATGGTCACCTCTTCCAAGAAGCCTTCCCAGCTGCCCCAGACAGATGAGCTGTCTGTCACTGTGGGCACCCTCCTTCAGAACTCCTGTTACACTGCGTTGCGGTGACCTATGTGACTTAACTTAAACCGGCCCAGAGCCAGTGCCTCGCCCCCCTGAAGGCCTCACAGGTGAGGACTCAGGCCTGAAGAGGAAGGGACTGGCTGAGGACATCTAGTGTAGACCTGCAGCAGAGTGGGGCTGGGGAGGTCAGTCTCTAGCCCCGTCTCCAGACAGAGAAGCAGCAGAACCTGGATCCAACCCTGGTCAATCGTGGGATCCCAGCAGAGGGCCACGCCCACCAGCCTGTGTGGACAGATCCCAGCTCCGGAGTCGTGGAGGGGACTGTGGAAGGAAACCCTTTCCTGTGCCCACCACCACCCCCTTGCTGCCGCCAGCCCATCGGAGCGGGGCCCTGCGAATGCCGTGGTCTCAGAACACATCGCCCACCATGTAACTAGGAGGGGGCATCCCTCGGCTTGGCCAGCACTCAGCTGACCACTTGAAGCTGCTGTCATGCTCCATCCTTCTCTCCCTAACCACATCCCAGCATCACTGCCATCTTTCTATTCAAACTTGCCAGCTCCCTCCGGCCCCAGGGCCTTTGCATTGTTCTGTTGCCCAATCCTTCATTTAGCTGTGCATCCCCAGCTCACCAGATCCCATGCAGAGGCCTCGGACCTGCACTGCTCTGAGTCAGTTAGGCCTGTTTGCACCTTCTGTACCGAGGGGAAAGGTGGGGTGAAGAGGGGCGGGCCGGGGTTAGGAGGGGGCATTTCATCCCCTTTAAATGCTCAACTCGTTTCATCTGAATTGCTTTGTTTTCATAGACATTTGCGAAGGAAAGGACCAAATTGTAGCCTGGATTGGGTCTTGCTAATCTGAATTAAGAGCTCTCATTTATAATCAGGACCAGGCCCCAAACGAGGAGCAAATTCCCTCCTTGCACGGCCTGTTGTTTAAATAGCGAGGACCCTCTGGGTCACCGCTGTGTCCCTCTTGCGCGCGCCTCTTCCTCACGGTGCACCCCCCACCCCATCCCCCCGGGTGTGCACTTAACTTTTAAATCCTTCGCTCAAGCCGTGTATTCCTCTTGCGAGTTCCAACCCGGGCCGCCTCCAGAGCGCTGTAATTAAAACTCTTGGGGAAATCAATCTTTGTTTTGGCCACAGAATATCAAATGTATTATTATTATTCCCCCCTTTTCTGTGAAAAGGGGGAAAAATGGCATCGGAGATCACAAAATTAGCACGTGTGTAATGAATGTAGTCACTTCCTGACGGGCCTGTCCCCGGGGCCGCCCTGTCCGTCACTGAGGCTGGGAGATGACAGGGCGTGCTGATAAGTGTTTTAACAAAACTCCTAGTAACACTCCCAGTGACCCGTTTAGTCTCACGTCAGGGAAAAGAAAAAAAGAAAGAAAAAAAAAAAACACCTTAAAACCAATTGGCCCTCTTAGGGAATAAAGTCTACGACCTTATTAAATCGTGTTCATCCTCAACATTGTACACTTCACTGAAACTCCAGGTAAAATCCTGCGTTGGGGGAGGCCAGGAGAGGCCACAGGAGGTAGGCTGGGGCGAGGGGAATTCTTCGCGTCTTAAAACATGCAATTATGGGTGCAAACACGTACCTCCTGGCCCGGGATGAAAGCTCCAGCCCGGCCGGCGGAGGAGGAAGTCGATGGGATGAACATTCCAAGCTGCTGTCAGCTGGCAATGAGGTGGCGTTGGCTGCAGAGGGCCCGGCTCTGCGCAGAGCTTAGGCTTCTTGGAGCCTGCATCTGTTTTTGGAAGGGAAAAAAAAAAAATATATATATATATATATATATATATATATATATATATATATATATATATATAGCTCATATCTGTTTTTAGAATAAAAATATATATATAAAGCTCACACTACAGTCCTTTAAGCTTGGAGGCAAGTTCACATCCTTAAGCCTCCACTTGCCCGTCCGTGAAATGTGTCCACTGGCCCGGATTCCGCTGAGTGCCGAGACTGAGCTCTGAGCACACTCTGTGCCAGGCTCGGTGCTGGGGCCAAGACATGCCTCTGAGCTCCCTGGCTGGTGGGAGAGACGGGCCCCTGACGGGGTGGAGAGTGCAGTGGGGGGACACAAAGCAGACTCTGGGGGGCCAAGAAGAGAGCGAACCTGTGCGGGGGGCGTGAGGAGGGCTCCTCGCAGACTAAGTTAAAGCCGCCGTCCCTTTCCGCTCTGGCCACCCAGGGGCCCGGCAGCAGGACGCAGAGGCGCCTGGGGCTTTGCAGACTCAGTGTGTCCAAGCGGCTTCCGCTTCCGAAGGCCAGGCCCTGCCATCCGCGCCGCAGAGGCCCCAGCCCCCGGCGCACATTAGAGCTGAGGTGGAGGAGGCAGTGTCTTCGTGTTAAGCCCCTTTTTTCTCTAAATTCTCATTTCTCCAGGGGTTGGAGGGGTCTCTGCCTCCCCCCCACCCCACCCCGCGCCCAGGCACAGGCCCCTGGCTGCCCCTCCCTCCAGGCCCTCTGCCTCCTCTTGGCCGCGTCTCATTACAGTGGCTGTATTTGTTTTTTCATCTGAGGAATGCTAACCAGAAAAAAACCATTATTTCTAAGAAAATAAACGGCGGCTGCTGGCCTTTGAATGCTACTGGAATGGGTGACGGCCTTCCCCCAAGGCCTTGAGACAAAGCAAGCCCGAGGGTTGTGTGCGGGCAAGGTCAGGGGTCTCGGAGGGGGTGCTCGGGGCTCCTCCAGATGGGCCAGGGCTGCGGCCGTGGGAGGAGGCAGCTGAAGCCCAGCGGCCAGCCTGGCCTCTGGCCTGGTTCTAACGGCCCGGGCTGGCCTCGCCCCAGTCCCGCCCATGTGCCCCTCTTCCCGGCACCGCTGGGCCTCCAGGCCCGGTCTCGGGCAGAGAGCTGGTGTGGTTTTATGGAGACCGGTGCCAGCTCTGTGTGACCATGGGCAGGTCTGTGGACCCCTGGGCTTCAGTGTGCTGATGGCCAAGTCCAGGGCCGGGGCCAGGACACCGGACCCCTTTGGACCCCTGTGCTGGGCAGCTGCTTCTTCAGGGTGCTCCTTGCCTGGTGGCACCCAAGGCTGGCTGTCTCTGGGGGTGGCAGGTGGGCTGAGGCCTGTCCGTCAAGGTCAGTCTCTCCCTCTCGCTGGCAGCATCTGGCTGAGGGCGAGGGGCCAGCCGAGAAGGTGTTGGCACAGGAGGGAAGAAGGCAGGGAGGCCTTGCGAGCACCCTGAGCTGGCCCCTGGGTCACTGAGATGGGAGTTCTCCCGCCTGCTGTCGGGGCTGGGCGGGAGGGGCCTGCAGCCAGCAGCCTGGGCTCCCGCGCTGGCTCTGCTGCTTGCCGGCTGGGTGATCGGGGGCCAGGCAGCTCGGCTCCCGAGCCTCAGCTTCTTCCTCGGAGATAAGCCGGGCCCTGCTGCCCGGGCTGCGGTGAGGGCTGAGCCACGTGCCGTGAGACGATGCCATTAACTGCTGCTCCTGTTGTTGGCAAGAGCGCCCGGGGTTTGCAGAATGAAGTCAAACCGCACGGCCTGCGCGGTGAGGGGAAGCAGCCTGAGCCAGGAGGCATGGGTTCAGGATGCTGTCGGCCCCTGACCTGCTGGTAAGATGGCACCTCTGTTCCCAGCCTGGGTTCGGGTGCCCCTTTATAAACCCGGGGGGCATCAGAGGGTCCCGCTCACCTCTCCCAGGTGGCGGACACTTCATGTCTGATGGCTCTCCTGTTGGGTTCACAGAGCTTGGCCTGCAGTTCGGAGGTCCTGGGCCTCGCCCCCACCCTCTGCTAAGGGAAGGGGAGAATGCCCAGGCTGTCACTGAAGGGGCAGAGCAGGTCGGCCCCTCCCCGCTGCCACCCAAGCATTCCGCCCGCCAGCTCCCCCGTGGCCGGCTGCCTCGGGGTCCAGCAGGCCTGACGCCGGAGCCTAAGAGCAGCCCCCGAGAAGGCCCGGCTCTGTAGGGGGAGAAAGGGAGTCATTACCCGGCTCCCTGGCTTTGGCAGGCAAGTCCCGCCTGGTGCCTGGGGACCACAGGGCCCAGCACGCGTTCACGCTGGGCAGGTGGCATCTGAGGTCAGCTCAGAGGGAGCTTCTGTGCGGTTTCCCTGCGCCCGGCCAGAGCCCCAGGGACCCAGCCGGCACTGCAGACGAGAAACCAACAGCAGGAGCTCTGTGAAATGTAAACAGCCTTACTGAGCTCGCTCACATACCGTCCACTCCCCCCAGTCCAAGTCAGGGCCTTTTAGGAACCGACAGCTGAGCATTTATCCGTTTTAGAGCCTTTTCCTTACCCCCCAAGAGCACCCTGCACCCCTAAGGAGCACCCTGCATCCCTCTCCAGACCCCACCCCCAGCCCAGTTCACTGCCGGGCTCCTTTCTGTCTCCACAGACTCGCCGTTTCTGGAGGCTTCACACAGACAGACTCCCAGGGCGGTCCTTGGTGCCCGGAAAGGCTTTGACTTTGAAGCCGGGGGCCGGGCTCGCTTCCTGGCTGCCCTGGCGTTACCGTGTGACCTGGGTGGGGCAGGTGACATCTCTGAGCCTCGGTTTCCCTGTTGTAAGAGAGACGCTAGGGCCTCTTCTCTGGGGTGGGGTGGGATGGGGGGTGAAGGCCGCCTCAGCTGTGGTCAGTTGGCTGGGGCTGCCACCACGAGGTGCCCCCGTCCCGGGTGGAGCAGGTCCTGTGGGGAGCACGCTGCTGCTTCCGAGGCTCAGGCTGCGCAGCACACGGCTCCTGCCAAGGAGCTCACAGCCTCCGGACACGCACACAGCAAGTGAGGGCAGTAGCAGAGTCTGCTGGGGGCGGTGAGGGGACCCGGGGGGAGGGGGGGAGGAGCGGAGTCACATCTGCCAGAGCATCAGCACCAGCTTCAGGGCGGAGGCGGTGCTGGGGCTGGGCCTGTGAAGGCGTGGGTGTCTGTGAAGGAAGGAGCTCGGGCCGAGGGGACAGCGTGAGCAGACGTGCAGCGGCCCCAAGCGCTAGGGCCCCTGGGGAGGCCAGTAGGCAGCCCCAGCCCGTGGTCATCTTGGATCACAGGCTGGAGAGGGAGGCCCTCCCGCCCCCTGGCTGAGCCTCGGCCACCGTGTGAAGTGGGGAATGGAGAAGTGCACGGAGGTGTGTTGGTTCTGCGTGCCCTTTGACCTTTCCCATAATTAACTGCTGGGCCCACTTCTGACACCGCCTCGGCAGAAGGAGCCTGATCGATGGAGGCCGGGGCTGCGCAGAGAGCGGGGCTCATTACTCAGTCATTACAGCCCCGGAGCTTAACCCGGAGCCGAGGGGGAGCCTAATCCTTCCTGCTGGCGGCTCTGCCGACTCCCTCCCTTCCCGCAAGCACCATCAGCCGCAACCCCATTAGCCTCATTCACCAAGGACTCCGCTTCCTCCCTCCGCCAGCCTCTCCGGAGGGCCTGGCCGCGGGCCTGGCCGCGGAGCCCGGTTCTCCCGAGCCCCAGACAAAGGCCGAGACGGCTGCCCGGGGCCGAGGGCCTTTGTTAGAGTGCTCGGTCCACCGTCTGCGAGCTTCGGGAGGAAAAGGCCGGGGCCGAGGGGAGAGGAGAGGACGTTGGCGGTCATGGCCGGAGAGGGGAGGGCGGCTCTAACCTCCTTTTCGCACTGTAACGCCCGTAAGCAGTGAGTCCCCGACCACACGCCTGAAGCTGGCCAAGGTGGGACACCAGGTGGACTTCAATCTTTAAAAAGCCCTTGTTCCAGAAGCTTTGCAGTCAGTCCTGATTCTCAGGTGGATTCCCTGGAATAGCATTAAAGTAAAAGGAGAGGTGCTCTGACTCACTGCGGTGGAATCTTTCTAGAGTCTCGGCACACGGAGCAGCAGCTGTCCTGTGGGGCAGTGGGAGGTGATTTTGAATTAAGTGGAAAAATCCGAACGCGCCCCCCTGAGAGGCCGGCCCGGGACGCGGCTGCAGCTGGTGCGGCTGCGGGTCCGGCACAGGAGACGGGCCCCGTGGCCTGAGTTCCTGCTGCGTTCCTCTGCTCTGCCCGATGCCGGGAGAGGTTTTCTGATGGGAATTGTATTTTCATTTAATAAAACATCCCACCGGAGAGAGGGCGGGGAGGCCTGGACTCCGGCCCTCAGCGCAGGGCAGATTCAGATGGTTTGTCCTCCCTGCCTGCCCGCTTGTGGGACCATCCCTGCCGCCAGCCCTCACCCTCCAGGACAAGGACTGACATCACCTCCCACCTTGTGCCTCTTTGGAGCCTGGAGTGTGTTTAAAGGTTTGCCTCCCCGAGGACGCGGCTCTGACAAGCACAGCTCCCCTGGAGCACGGCCGGCTCCGGGCTGGCGACGGGCTCCGCCACGCTGTGCCCCTGTCTCTGCTTCGTCAACGGCGGCAGCGCTCACACCTGCTTCCCAGCAGCTTCTCCACTCCCGCCCCTGCCTCGGCTTCCCCTGTGATGCTCTCCTCTGTCCCAACATCCTCTCTGTGTCTGTACCCAAGTTTCCCTCCTCTCACAAGGACACCAGTCATCGGATTAGGGCCCACCCGACTCCAATACAATCTCCTCTTAATTACACCCACAAAGATTCTATTTCCAAATCAGGTTGCACTCACTGATAGCAGAGGTCAGGACATCAGCACATCTTTTTTCGGGGTGACACAGTTCAACCCACAGCAGTTCATTAAGAAGAAACATCCAGCCCTAGCTGGTTGCTAAGTGGTTAGAGCACTGGCCCACAGACTGATGCCGGGGGCCGGGTTCAATTCCCAGTCAAAGGCCTGCACCTCGGTTGCAGGCTCCAACCCCAAGCAATGTGGGAGGCAGCCAATCCCTGTGTCTCTCTCACATGATGTTTCTCTCTCTCCCTCCCCCCGTTTCCACTCTCCCTAAAAGTCAATGGAAAAGTATCCTCAGGTGAGGATTTTTTTTAAAAAGAACTAACACCCAGAGAGCTTGGCTCTGCCCCCCTCTATTACTCGATTACTTCCTCCTCTCCTGGATAAACAAATGGGTGAAGAATAGGTGATCGGATGAATAGGAGGATGGTCAGCTGACTGGATATTTAGATGGATAAATTCTGCATGAATAGACAAGTGGAAGGATGGCTGGGTGGCTACTTGAATGAGTAGCCAATATGTGATTATATGGATGGATAATGGATGGGTGGACAGGGCTGGCCATTTGGGTAAGAGACGAAAGGTGTGTTTGTGTGGACGAGTGGGTGTTTGGATGATTGGGTAATATTTTCTTGGTACACAGTGCACATGTGCCAAGGATCAAACAAAGGACTTTGCCAAAGCCTGGCATTCCGTGGGCACTCTGACTTATTAGGAAGGACGCGGGATTTGTAGACAGAAGGCCTCTGTTCTGACCTTTGTCCTTCCACTGACTGACTGGTGACCTGAAGCGATTACCTAACCTCTGTGCACTTCAGTCTGAACCGGAGCATGGAGCTAAGATGCCTACTCCAGAGCTGCTGAACGGGCTGGCATGTTCCAGGGGTCGATGCCTGCACACTTCCTTCTGAGATACAACGATGGAGGGAGAGAGGGAAGGAGGAACACGAATTCTTCGACCCAAGGGCGAAATCCAAGTCCTTTCCCTCAGCCTGTCGCATCCAACCTAAGCCCTGTGCCCCAGGAAAGCCACCAGGAAACCCCACTCTCAAAGCTGGGACCAGCCCCCTCTGCAGAGTCACCTCCCGGAATGAAGGAAAGGAGGGAGTCGTTTGGTTCTGATCAGATGGCAGTGGAAATGGGTGACCGTGGGCAGCGGTAACCATGTTGATAGTGCAGGAAAGCCATGCTTTGGCAGTCGACTGGATGTCCGCAGAGAGGCAGAAGGACAGTCACTGGCTGGGTATCCCAGAAAGTGCCAGCTGACGGGTTCAGGGCGGCCGCACTGCTGTGGAGTGTCTGGGGGAGGTCCACGGGGAGAAGTGGTCGGTGGACCTGGGTGAAACCCACCCGGTGGAGGTCAAGGCTCAGAGACCGGGGGATAATTAATATCTCGGTCTTTATAAACCCAGTCTTTTCCAACATAAAACCTTATGTCCTCCTTTAATGTCACTTAAAATGTCTAAGTGCATTAAACATATGATTAAGAACAATTCAAATGAGTCTGCTTCCCAGCGGATGCTGTGGCCACTGCAGACAGGTTAGGAAAACCCAGGCTACCTGTCCGCCCTCCCACCCCAACACCCCCCCCCCCGGGCGCCTGTGCGGGTGGGCACGGGAGCAGGCCCACAGCCCAGACCGGATGCAGGAGCTTTCAGGCTGTTTTCACTGAAGCGAGCCCCGCAGGTGCTCCTGGCTGGCAGGGGTGCTGGTGACAGGTCCTGGTCACCCCAGAGAGCTCACTCCCGCCTGAGACAGCCTCTACCGTCCAGAAGGGCCTGCCTCCCTGTGAACGCGAACTGACCCCCTGGCCTACCCTTACTGGGTGGACCAATGTGGATGGCGTGGAGCCCGGTGTCTCCCTGCGCCAGCTCCTCAGGCATGTGAAGGAGCAGCGAGGCTTGCATTTACTTAGTCCCCCCTCTTCCCCAGGCTGGCCCCACCCCAGCTTCCATTGCTGAACCACCTCAAAGACCCCTCTTCAACTGCATAGGAGACGGACCGTTTCTTCCCAGGCGGTAGCCTCTCCCGAGGCACTTCCGGTCCTGCTTAGCTGGGCACTTCCGGTCCTGCTTACCTGGGCACTTCCGGTCCTGCTTAGCGGGGCACTTCCGGTCCTGCTTAGCGGGGCACTTCCGGTCCTGCTTAGCGGGGCACTTCCGGTCCTGCTTAGCGGGGCACTTCCGGTCCTGCTTAGCGGGGCACTTCCGTCCCGCTGTGTCGCATTTCCGATTCTGCTGTGAGGGCACTTCCGCCTTCCCCATCCCCGCTCCTCTGGTTTCCAGGTTCCCCGTGGCGGTTGAGACGCGTCCATTTTGGCCGCCTGGGCTGCGGGCCGGGCCACACTGGTTGGAACCCCGCGGGTACTGCTCTGAAAGGGGGTGACCTTTGGCAGGGGGTTGGCCTCCGTGCCTCCGTTTCCCCGCTGCCTTGCGCAGTTGGAATAGTGGTGAGAGCGCCTGCGCCACCGAGTCCGCGTGGGCCTGAAGGAGACCGTGCCCTATGGCGTTGTCCGCTCGCTGTATGGCGACCGGGCACTCCGATCACTCTCCCAGTCTCCCCAGTCTCTCTGGAACGCCAGAACTGATAGCCCCTTGGCCCCTGACGGGAAATGTTAAAAAAAAAAAAAAAAAAAAAAGACAAAATAGCAAAAAGGGCGACCCTTCCAAAGGCTATTGGCCTTTGTTTCTGAGACAGAGCCTTTGTTAGAACAAGGACTGGGGCGGTAGGAATTCGTAATTCCGATGCTGACGGGAAAGGAAACTATTTGGAGGGAGTGTGCGGGCTTGCGGTCACTCCGCCCAGGGTTACACGTTCTGGCGGGATGCAAAGTTCCTTTTATCTGATGCCCCTGCTGCATGAGTCATGAGCGCTCCATCTGTGGGAGGCCTTCAAAGGGGCGAAGAGATCCCGTTCGGAGGTGACCCAGGGCCCACACAGGGTCCCCACAGGCTGTTAGTGTTGAGGCTTTTGAAGGAGGTGGAGCTGGGGGTGACTTGCCAGCTGCCGTGTGGTGGGAGCCGGAAGGTCTGGCACACGGCCCAGCTCTGCAAGGTGTGGCCAGCCTTGGTACAGAGCCAGGATCTTCGCCTTAGTGATCTCTGGGTCCCAGCCCCCCCAAGAGTTCTGGTGAATTACTGTTGAGTCATCCCCTCGCTCCGAGGTTCTCAACCTTTCTGATGCTGCGATCCAGTGGGTTTAGGCTCTACAGCAGTGGCTCTCAACCTGTGGGTCGCCTAAGACCATCGGAAAACACAGATATTTACGTTACGATTCATAACAGTCGCAACATGACAGCTATGAAGTGGCAACGAGAATAATGTTATGGTTGGGGGTCACCACCACATGGGGAGCTGGATTAGAGGGTCTCGGCATTAGGAAGGTTGAGAACCACTGCCCTAGCTTGTCATGCCCAGGTGCCTTCGGCAGTGGAGGGGGGGGGGGGGGGAGACCCAGGCTCTTCCTCTGACCCCTCAATGCCCTCATTTTGCAGACATCGACGAGTGTGAGATCGACGCCTACAACGGGGGCTGCGTCCACGAGTGCATCAACATCCCGGGGAACTACAGGTGCACCTGCTTCGACGGCTTCACGCTGGCACATGACGGACACAACTGCCTGGGTGAGTGCCGGGCCATGCCCTGCCCGCCGGGCACACCTGCCGTGTGGGGCGCCGGGGGAGGGCTGGCTCTCCTTCGGTCCTTTAGATTAAATTTACCGGAGCTGCCGTGATAACATTGGGGAGATTACACGGTGGGAATTTCTTTTCTCGCTGTTCTGGAGGCTGGACGTCCAAAGTCAAGGTTTGGCTCTTTTGCTTTTTTTCTGAGGCCTCTCGGCTCAGCTTGCAGACGGCCACCTCCCAGCCGGGTGTTCACATGGTCATTCGTGCATCCATGTACTTGATGTCTTTCTCTGTGTGTTCGAATCTCCTCTTCCTAGAGGACTTCAGTCTTAACTGGATGGAGCAGGGCCCATCCCAACCGATTTCCAATTTAATTCCCCCTGAAAAGGCCGTGTCTTAAACGCAGTCACATGCTGAGGTGCTGGAGGTCAGGGCTTCAACAGAAGAGGTGCTGGAGGTCTGGGGGAGTCCAGTTGACCCCATAACAAGGATTCTGCTGTACCTCCAGAGTCTCCTGGTTCAAGTGGACATTATAAGCCAGTTTATAACGTTTATCAGAGTAATGGCAGCTTGCTGGATAAAATGGGAAACATGGAGAACAGGAACAAAAAAATTAGGACGCGTCTCAGTTACGCTGGTGTGTTTCCCCTCAGGCTCCTCCCTGCTTCCAGGTGTGATTTCACCGTAGTAATCAGTGGTCAGCATGGTCTTTGTCCCTTAATTCTCCCTTGAACATCACATGAGCCTCACGCAGGTATGTTGACCTGGCTGCCCTATTACTGCCATTTTCCCAGCTGCCTCCTTGTCTGTGAAGCCAAGGTTGCTGAGAAGGTTCAGCGGGTTGGTTCCTCCCAGGGCTTCCAGGGAGAATCTGTTCTGGCTCCTCTCCAGCTTCTAGCAGCCTCCGGTGTTCCTTCGCTTGCAGGTCACACTGTCCCCTAAGCACCTGGCTGCTGAGTGACCCTGGGCAGGAGGGCGGGAGCCCGGGGTGAGAGCCATGGACTTGGCAGGAGTGTGGCTGCGAGTAGTGACTGATGTCCCTGGCTCTGTCCCTCGTTGGCGGAGGGAGGTGTGGAGAGCAGCCACCTGCAGCTGCCGTGAGCAGCAACACATCATGTTGGGCAGCTGAGAAGCGTGCGTGCCACTCAGCGTCTGTTCCTGTCATCCCGGCCTCTGAACCTGAGAGTCCCAGCGGTGAACGGGGCAGTCCTGCTGCCTGCTTCGCCCGCTGTGAGGGTGAGGTGGCCGGCACTCAGAAGGTGCAAACAGTCAACAGACAGGCATTACTCTGGGTCAGCGCTCGCCAGCCTTTCGGACCTCAGGGACCACCAGTGGCAGCCGCTGCTCTCAGAGACCAGCCGGCCTTTGTGGTTGGACGTTTAGGCTGTGCTTATCTTGTTTGTTTGCTTTTAGCCACGAGAATCGAGCAGTGATTCTGGGCACAAGCCTTCCCGTCTCGTTTTCCTAGTTGTGGCCTCCGCAGTCCTTCCCAGAGGCGGAACTGCGGGGCCGAGGGGCATTTGGGTTCTTTATGGCTTTCGCTGCAGCGCTTCCTGAAGCACTCGGCACCCCCGCCCCCGTGCCAGCTGGTGTGCTGGTGGGTGGCACAGGGGCCGCGCAGTCCCACATGCTCTGGACCTTTTCTCTTCTCGGTGTGTCCCCCTGAGATGCGCGGCCTGTTTCTGTTTAGTGCCCGTTGGCTCTCGGATGGGCCTGTTACGGGAAAAAGATCTGTGACCAGGTAATTGCACCCACAGTGAGCTCGGAAATGGGCGCCTGGACGGCAGATGCTGAAGCCCAGAGGAGCCTGGGGAGACTACCCTGCAACTACGCTTCCCCTGAGGGCCTGGTCCCCGCCCCAACCGGAGGGAGGGCTGACCCCTTGGGGAGGGCGGAGGCTTTACAGAGGAGGCTGCATGGCACAGCCCGTGTGGCAAGCGGCGGGTGGCTCTGAGGCCAGGCTCAGGGTGGGTGGCAGGAGCCAGGGGAGGTGGGCTGCGGAAGTGCAGAGCCTTTGATTAGATTGTAAAGAGCGGGCTGCACAGCATTCACTGTGCCAGATGCCGAGTTAATCACCGTCCAAATGCTATCTACTGAGCCCCCCAATGCATGAGCCTTCGCTCTACCAGCCTGCCCTTCCTCAGGGGACGGAAAGAGCACATTTCTGTAGCCGATTAGCCTGCGAGGGCGGAGCCGGCGGGGCTGTGCACAGTGGATGGGACACCCGCCCTCCCACTCCTCCGGTGGCCAGGACGGAGCGCGGGAGCTGTCAGTTCTGGGCTCCAGTCCGGCCCTGCCAGGCTCTCAGCCATGTGACCTTTGGCCAGTCACGTTCCCCCGTGCCTCAGTTTCCCCTGTGAAGTGGGATTCGAAGTCCCTGGGGTCAGGGCCCTGCGCGGATGGAACGCGATCGTGGCTGTGGGGCACCGAGCAGAGCGCACCTGGCGCGCTGGCGAAGCGGTGTCTGGCCACCGGCCCTCGGGGAGGTGAACGAGGTGGGCCATCTCCTGCCGCTCAGACCCGGCGGGGCTCGAGCCGGCCACCCGCAGCCCAGGCCTGGCCTGCGCCCTGGGCCCTCTGGCCGCAGCGCCCTCCCCTGGGCTCCCGGCTGAGGCAGGCCCGCTTGCACACGGGGCAGTGAAGAAGGTTCTCTCCCCTCTGCTGTCAGCCCAGGGCAGGCCCTGCCCAGCGGACCCTTCGGGCTTTTCCTTCTCCAGACACAGCCCCGCTCTAGAGGAGTCGGATCCTGGTACCAGCAGCCCCGAACCGCACTGGCCACAGGCCCTCTCGGAAGGGGGTCCCCTTCAGCGCCCCGGTCCGTGAAGCACAGTGAAGTATGGGGTCAGTGTCGGGGCCGTGAGGCTCGGTGAAGAGTGGCAGGAACAAATAGTGAGTCCGGAGTGGGCTTGCAGCGTGAGGGTGTCGCCTCGCACCCCGCACCACCACGCAAGCTCATGGTTTAGGACCGGTTAGTCACACCCTCCGAGGGTCGGCAATGCCTGTGTCTGAGGTCACTGTGAGCGACCTTGGGGGTGGCTGCGGCTGTGTGCGACTGGGAGGGCCGCCCCAGCGCTGGGTGGTGTCCTGTCGGTGCCGAAGGCGCAGGCCGGCGGCCACAGCCCTCAGCCGCCTGCCCCCTGCTCTGTCCCCACAGCATTCATCATCGTCACCATCAGGGGAGGGTTTGCCAGCCTGAGAGCACCGAGGCCATAACATAAACCCGGTATTCCAGCGTGCTTCCTGCTTGGCCAGCCCCCAGCCCCGCGCTTACGGGGCTTGGCAGGAGCACAATGGAGGCCCGTGTCCCGTGCGGCTAAATATGTAAAAGTCATTACGAGGCTTCAGAACCAGAATGTGTTCAGTCTGTTCACCCTTGACAAGTATTCCTACCTCGTGCCTTGGGAGGCTGGACTGGAATTGAGAGTTCAGGTCTCCTTGTAGTTTGTGTCAGAAAGTGGAGGTGTGCCAGTCCCCCTCCTCCTCGCCCCTGGCTTTCTCCCACCCACGGGGGCCTGGCACACACCGTCTGAGCCAAACTCTGGCTCCTGGCCCCCAGCCCACCCCTCCCTTTTGCTACTGCGGGGTCCTAAGTGTCATCTGTCTCTCAGAGAGACAGGCAGGGCCATTCGGACAGGGGGCTGTAGGGTCTCTGTGATCTGGAAGGGCAGATAGGGGTTCCAGGTGCACATGACCCTCTGGGGACTTCTGACTCCACGGGGAGAGCGGCAGCCACAGGACGGGCAGAGGGGGAACCCCGGTGGGTGTTGGGGGCTGCGAGAGGCCGCATGTTGGGAAGTCCTGGCTGCCTTGCGCAGCCTGACCGTCTCTGGTCAGTCCCCCGGGCCCCCTTCACAAGCCCTCCCCCATCGGGGCCAGCTGGGCGGCTCTGCGTCTCCTGTTCTGTCCCCAGAAGTCTGGGTCAAGAGCCTCGTCTGGGTGTAACATTCCTCCCGGCCAGCGCCGGATTCCTGAGGCCGAGGCCGGTGAACGCTGGCCGGAGGCTGCGAACATTCCGAGTTAATTAGGAGAAGCAAGGCCGGCGGCCGGGCTGTGTTCTTGCCAGAGCTTTCACAGTTGAACCTCTTCTTTCCTTTGGAGCGGAGGGTTATTTTCTCGTGGAGATGGCTTGCCTGGGACCGTGCCCTGGAGAGTGGCCAAGTCTGTCCCCTGGGGAACAAAACCCTCTCTCTGTTTGACATCTTTATTGAGGAATTTCTCAAACGTAACAGAAAGTGACACCAGCGGGACTCAGACCGCGGTGAGATGCTCGCTCCACCCCAAATGGCTGCTTTTAGCATCGCAATTACCGAAATAGCAGTAGTTCTGCTTGAAAAATATTATTCCAAACTCCGCGCAACTGGACATAAGAGCAATATTGAGGCCAAGAGACTCGGCTTTTTTTCATCCTAAATTAGAACCAGCAGCGGATCGCGTCTCCCGCCCCGCCAGGCGAGGCTCCTTTTCTCGGAGCCGTTAGTTCACCGGCCAGATGTTTCCGTCGGCCCCCGGCCCTCCCCGACTTGCTGAGAAGCACGTTTCTCGGCGGCTCACGTTGGGGTTTTGGACTCGCTTCTCACACGGTTTTCCTGTGAAGAGGAGCCATGCGCAGCCGGGCTCCGCGGGGAACGTGCCCCGTTAGCAGACCCCTTTCTCGCTCACAGTGACTGAGCGCCGGCGCTGGGCCAAGCCTGTCTAGGCAGACCGCGTCCCTGAAGCGAGATGGGGCGCTGGGGGGATCTCTGCGGGGTGTCCCCCAGCATCCACAGGCAGAGGCCACGAGAACCCTCCCTACAGATGAGGGGAGCAGAAGCTCCGAGAGGGCAGTCACACAGCCAGCAGTGGTGGGGCTGGGACCGAGCCCACGTCTGTGCATTTGCCAGGTCAAGGCCGTCAGCCACTGCCCACCCCCTGCCCCATGGCGCCCGGACAGCACCAGCTCTGGGAGGCTTGCCAGCTCAGGGAGGGACCGCCCACTGTTGGGTGTTAGCTGTGCAGAAACCCCAGTATCTGCCAAGCCAGGTGGGTGGGAGGCGTGCGAAAGGGCAAGAGGGCTCCCCTCGCTCAGAGAATGAATGAATGAAGGAATGAATGAACGAATGAACTTGTGAAAATACCTTGTAACCTGGGCCCTCAAGCTCAGCAAGCCTCCATGCAGGGCACACGGAAAGAAGAGGTGAATTGGAGGGGCCTCTGTCCCACGTTTCCCAGGCTGTGGAGAGGACAGAGATGCTCTCGGCTCTGATGGCGGCAGCAGCCGTGTGAGCAGTGACACCAGAGCCCACCCTGGGTCCACCCGCTCGTTTTGGCAGAAAGCCGCTCTGAGCACCTGCGGTGCGCCCCACGCTGTTTTACGGGCTGGAGGCAGCACGTGGTGAGCGAAGGCAGCCCCTGCCCACACTCAGGGGCTTCCGTGGGTGGGGGCAGGGGGAGACACTCAGGAAAGTCAGTTCTTGTTCAGTGAGGTCCCCTCCAGTGGCCATAAGAACACAGAACACTGCGGTAGAGAGGGTAGGAGAGGGGGCTGGGCCGGGCTATACCCTGAGACTGTTCCTGCATAATCCCCGCCCATGGAGCCACACAGCACCCTTTTATCCCGGTGGTGCCAGGGCTCAGCAGGGCCGCCTTGTCAGTGCTCCCGGGCCTGGGACTCCGCTGAGAGCGCGTGGAGGCGGGAAGCATCTGGAAGCTTCTCTGCTGACGTCCCATCGGGGCTAATGTTGGCTGTGCGCCGAGCACAGAGGCAGCCCCTCCTGTGGCCTTTTGCGTAGGCCGGCGTGGGTCTCCTCGCAGCACGGTCGCTGGCCCAGGAGAGTGAGACCAGGCCCGGAAGTCCTGCCAGCCCAGCCCCAGAGGCCACCTCCACTGCACCGCACAGTCAGGGAGGGCCCGTGTGCAGGGACCTCAGTGAGGAGGGAGAAGCCACCGTCTAAGTCCAGGGAGGCTCTTCCCTCCCGACAGAAGGGGAGGACAGGTGCAGAGTCCCAAGCAGGGGCGAGCGAGGTGAGTTTGGGAACAGGTCAGTGTGCCTGGAGGGTGAGAGGTCAGGGTCAGGGTCAGGGATAGAGACTGGAGACGCAGCCGGGAGTGGGCAATGCTGGGTCCGGCAGGTCCTGTGTGCCTAGAAGGGTGCTGAGGCTCATTCTAAATTAGCTGGGTGGCCATGGACATTTAAACAGGGACTGACACCATCTTGTTGACATTTTAATTAAAAGGGATTTGCTGTGACTGTTAAGTAGAGAAGGTGTTACAGGGAATGAGAGAGCAACCATTGCAGTGGGTCAGAGATGGCGGCTCAGCCAGGGTGACAGGGTGGAGGTGACAAGGAGAAGTGGCGAATTGAGAATATGTTTTGAAAACAGAGCTAACACGCTGTTTACGGCTGGATGTGTGGGAGGCGAGGGAGAAAGAGGATCAGGACCGACGGCCAGCTTTCTGCCGGAGTGTCTGGGGGCCGCGCTGCTGCGGCTGAGACGGGACGCCGGGCCAGGAGAGGCTGTGGAGGGCGAAGAGGGCAGACGCTAGTCTGTTTGGCCAAGTTCAGTTTGAGATGATCAACAGCCATCCAGACGGGAATGGTGTCCAGTTTAGAAGTTTGTGAGTAGTCAGCTGGGGGCGGGGGGTGGGAAGGCCGGTTGGAATGTGAAGGGGGGGTGTGGGGGGAACCTTTTCTCTGCCAAAGGCATGTGGATATTTATAGCATCATTCAAGGGCTTATACAAAACTATCAGCTTAAAAAATAGCTTGCTATACGTAGTCACACATTTAATTAACTCACCCCTATGCCCTGGCAGGCCAGCCCCCATGGTACAGCCTCAGGAGCTCCTGGGTGGCATGGAAGCCAAGGTCGGAGCCCCATTCACTTAGAAAGGAGGCGGGAGCACCTGCCCGGGGCCGCGATGAGGAGCTGGATGGCATCCGGCCCTGGAGAAGCAGAGGGCGTCAGCCTGCCCAGCTTGGCATCCGGGACCTTCTCTCACCGTGTGGCTGGAGGGAGGGGCTTCCCTCCGCTGGGTCTCTGTCGGAGGGGCTGAGAGGAGTGCTGATTTGACAGGGATGCGGCAGACTGATGAGAGGGCTCAGACTGTGGGCCTGGCATGTAACAAGGTCTCAGGAGATGTGACGTAGCTCGTTATCACTCATTCCTAGTATTTAAAGGAAACGGATGCGTTTTCTGAGCTGGCAGAGGTGCAGAGAGGAGCCTGGGCCCTGGCTGTGTGAAGCCCCTCAGCTGGGGACGCGGGTTCCACACGAAGCCCCTCCACAAGCCCCTTCTCCTCCTCCCCACCCCACCCCGGGTCAGAAAGTTCCCGTCCTCGGGCACTGGTTTCTGTGCTTGTTCCTCGACACGAGGGTCACCTGGCATCGGGGCTTCCGGTTCCACCCAGCTCAGCCCCACACCCATTCTGTGACCTTGGACGCATCACCTCTTCCTCAGTGTTGTTCTCTGCAGAATGGGCATGATCTCTCTGTGCCAGGATCAGAGGTGGAGGTGGATGAGCAGGTGGCTCAGCGGCAGCCGAGCCGAGAGAGGAGAGGGGAGGATGTGGGAGACGGACAGGGGAGAGGGGAGGATGTGGGAGACGGACAGGGGAGAGGGGAGGATGTGGGAGACAGACAGGGGAGAGGGGAGGATGTGGGAGACAGACAGGGGAGAGGGGAGGATGTGGGAGATAGAGAGAGGAGAAGGGAGGATGATGGAGAGAGGAGAGGGGAGGAGGTGGGAGATGGACAGAGGAGAGGGGAGGAGGTGGGAGATGGAGAGAGGAGAGGGGAGGATGTGGGAGATGGAGGGAGGAGAGGGGAGGAGGTAGGAGATGGACAGAGGAGAGGGGAGGATGTGGGAGACGGACATGGGAGAGGGGAGGATGTGGGAGATGGAGAGAGGAGAAGGGAGGATGATGGAGAGAGGAGAGGGAAGGAGGTGGGAGATGGACAGAGGAGAGAGGAGGATGATGGAGAGAGGAGAGGGGAGGATGATGGAAAGAGGAGAGGGGAGGAGGTGGAAGACGGAGGGAGGAGAGGGGAGGATATGGGAGACGGGGAGAGGAGAGGGGAGGATGTGGGAGATGGACAGAGGAGAGGGGAGGAGGTGGGAGATGGAGAGAGGAGAAGGGAGGATGATGGAGAAAGGAGAGGGGAGGAGATGGGAGATGGAGAGAGGAGAGGGGAGGATGATGGAGAGAAGAGAGGGGAGGATGTGGGAGATGGGTAGAGGAGAGGGAAGGAGGTGGGAGATGGAGAGAGGAGAGGGAGGATGATGG
The DNA here is from genome assembly GCA_963693515.1 of Pipistrellus nathusii. Lineage (NCBI taxonomy): Eukaryota > Metazoa > Chordata > Mammalia > Chiroptera > Vespertilionidae > Pipistrellus > Pipistrellus nathusii. The sequence goes on along the minus strand of OY882860.1, from coordinate 187,908,779 downwards.
AGAGCGGAGAGGGGAGGATGTGGGAGACGGACAGGGGAGAGGGGAGGATGTGGGACACTCTGCCCGCCCGGGAGCCCGCTGCACATGTGGGAGGCAGGCACCGGACGCTCGCACGTCCCCCGGAGCAGCAGGGCGCCCTCCCTGCAAGGCGGCTGCAGGATGAAAGGGCCTCCCGCCCGCCTGGCCCTTTGAAGGCGCCTCCCATCTGGGAGGACAGCTGGAGGCAATGTGCTGCTCCCGACCCCATTTATTTGTCTTCATACTCCGGCAGCTCCGCGCTCCTGGGGGCCGGGGGGGGGGGGGGTTTGGGGGGGGGGGGGTGCCGGCCGTTGTGATGTAAAACCAAACAGCTTCGGTGGCCGGGTAGGCATCCGTAAACGCCAGTGCTTTTAAGGTCCACCCAGTGGTCTCCCCCTGTTCTCTTCATTTACGCCTGCACCCCCCCCCGCCCCGTCTCGGCGCCCCCTCAGGTGGCCTGAACCCGCTGGGTCTGCAGGACGAATGGACTCGGGCCACTCCTCCAGCTTCCAGCAGCTGTCACAGGCGGAAATTCTTTGGCCTGAGAAAGAGAAACACTGGTGCGTGTCCATCTTTATAAACATGCTTCCCGCTCTCAGTCACTGCAGAAGCAGGGAGCTGACGAAGCAGGGGGTAGGGGGGAAGGAGGGGGTTCAGGTGTGTCTCAGGCCTGCACACAGCCCGCTCGGGAGGGAGCTGCTCAGGAGGCAGCAGGGCCAGGTGGGTGCCAGGTGGGTGCCAGGTGAAGGGCAGTGGGCCAAGGGTTTAGACTTGCTGGGATCTTGGGACATTCCCGCCTCCCGGTGCCTCAGTTTCCCTGTCACATGTGAAGTAAAGGGATGGGGTTCCACCAGTGGATTTCTGATCCGGGGGTTTGTTTGCAGAAGCAGAGCCTGTTTCACGGGAAGCCCTGGGAGGTGTGCCGCTCCAGCTCCGGCTGGAAGGGAGGCGGAACTGGCGGGGATGGGGCCCGGCTCTCCATGGCGCCGCCCCCCCCCCCCCCCGTGCGGTCCCAGGGTGCCTCTAGTGTCTTGTGATTCCACTTGGCAGCAGGCACGTCCTCAGCGCGAGTGCCCGAGCTCTTGGTCAGGTCCCCTGAGTCCCCGCAGGTGCAGGCCCTGTGTGCCCCCTCTTCCTCTCCGAACTGGACCCTCCTCCATGCTGAGCATCTTTCCCTTCCCCAGAGGTGCCGCCCTTCCCTGCTCTGGAGCGGCCTCACCCTGGTCTTCCTTCTGCCTGCATCGCCCTCCCCGTGCTCTCCGTCAGCACTCTGGCTGGCCCTGCCGGCCCCTCGGGATCCCCTCAGACTCAGACCCTTCGGAAGCCTCCCTGGGCGCACACCCTCCCCCTGAGCCTCCGTCTGACTCAGCCCTGAGCGCCCGCTTGTCACTGGCCATCTGGGGGTTGGGCTCCCCTGCTTACCCAGGATCTCCTGGGGGCCAGGCTCTCTGTCCCCGGGCCCAGCGCAGGCCCGTTTGTGTGACAGAGGGCGGCCGGGGGGCCAGGAAGGGGCAGACCCTGACTGAGGAGCACAGCCAGAGGAGCACAGCCAGCGGGAGCTCCAGCCTGCGGGGGGCAGGGCGTCTGCGGGGACGTGTCCTAGCAACGCCCGTGGCCCTGAGGCTCAGAATCTTCCTCTCCGCACCCAGCTCCTCTAGCCTCCGCTCTAGGGGAAGGGACAGTGCGGACTCAGGCTGACACAGGAGCCTGGCTCCCCGCTCCCCTCGGGGCCAGCTCTTCGCTCTCACTTTTCCTCCGAGATGCCCCTGGGAGGGGGCGGGGTCAGGGAGGTGGTCTGGGTGGGAGCATGGGGCACGGTGGCAGCAGGAGCGCTGGAGGCCTCCCTCTCTCCTCTCTGGAGTCAAGGTCAGGGGCCACCTCCCAGGAGCCTGCCTTCCCCTCGGGAGGACTGTGCTGAGAGGCGTGGTCACTCCCCGGGGGCTGTCCCGCCTCGGACAGATAGGCCTGGGTGCGGCGGCGCCGGGAGGAGGGCGCTCTGTCCGAAAACAGCAGAGGAGCGCCCACTGCAAAGGGCAGGCCGGGCCAGCAGGCGCTGCTTCCTCTTGTTTGTAGTCCGGGTGCCAAGGACTTGGTCAGAACTCGAGAAATAAACAAAAATAAGTGTCTTGTGAAGGCTCCTTCAAAATATCCTGCCACCAGAGCAGAGCTGAGCCGGTGCCACAGGGCACCGTGGACCAACAGGCGTCCGAGCCTCCGGGCAGCACGCCCGCTGCCACACGCTGTTTGTTTGGGAGCAGCCTGTGCCTCGTGGCGTTCGGGATCACCCTGGGCGCGGCTGGGCCTGCTGCCGGACAAGGGCAGCGGTGACCCCCCTCCCAGCACTGCGGGCCTGGCCCCGGCTGCTTGTTGTGGCCATCAGCCAGCCCCAGGCATTGCCCTCCCAGCCCCCTCCTGCCACCGCCCACCGCGTCCCGGCAGCTGAGGCGCCTGGGCCCGGCAGCAGGCCTCGCTGTGGGAAGTGGGTAGCCTTGGTCTGGGGTCTTCAGCCACCTCCTCGGTGCCACCTTAAAGGTGGGAGAGGGACCCCCAGGCCAGTGTGCCCTCCCTGGCTCCCTCGCAGGCTGCAGGGCAGGTGCTGGTGGAGTCCTCTGAGTGAGCCTGGGGGGGGGGGCTCTCATCCCGGCAGCTGGCCTGGGCCCTGGCTCTCCGTCACCCCAGCCTGGCCTTCTCTGTCTGAGCGTGAAGCCTGTCCCCGCACCACAGGCCCGTGCTCCCCTGCCTGGCAGCTGCCGTCCCCAGGCCTCCGGCTTGTCCTGTCCCCGGAGGACTGGAGAGAGGATCAGTCCTCCTCTCTCCAGTCCTTGTTTTTTACTGTTTTTCAAAATTACTTGTAAATTCTAATCCTATATAATGAAGAGATGATATGCAAATTCACCCTCACACCCTCATAAGATGGCTGCCTACGATCTTTCCAAAAAGCCCTGATTTTAAAATCGGGACTGTTTTAAAACGCCGCGAGACGCGGAACAAATTGTTAAAAATTTGCTGTAGGAATCAAAAGCCCCACCAAAAGCAGGACGCCTGGCCACCTTAGCCTAGTTGTTACATTCAGCCGCACAGAAGGTGGGAGAAAACGCTGGATTAAATTGGGAAGAATAATGCTCAAAGGTTCCGAATTCCAGGGCCTCTTCCCCCAGGTTGGAAAATGAATGCTAGAGAGTCACGGCCTGGCTGGATCAGGAGTGAGGGGCCGGCCGGAGGCCCCGTGGGTAGCTCCCGGGCCCTCTGGGCTCCGTGGAGTTGTCCCAGGCAGTGGGTCGCCCTGCCCGCCCCGCCAGCGGGCTCTGGAAGTAATTGCAGGCAGCTGGGCCTGGTTTATTTCCGAGGCTGCTCATTAAGAACGCTGTCAGAGCACTTCCCTTCCTTCCTTAGAGCTGCTTGCTTTGGTTCCAAGATGTGTGTGTGTTTGCTTTTCCCCCTCCCCTCTCTCCAGTCCTCCTCCCGTCCCCATCAAAAGAAATCTGCGTCAGCACCCCACAGATGCCCCAGGTCTCACTCCCAGCTGTGCTGTCAGCCCCAGGGCGGGCATGGAAGCCAGTTCCCATCCTGGCTCTCACCGTCCCTTTGGGGAGAGGGAGGGCTGCCCCGGCCCAGCGCGCTCCTGAGGCTGCGGAGGAGAGCGCCCCCACTGGGAGATGCAAGGAGGGGCTGGACTGGCTGGAAGTGTGGGACTGAGATCAGTGAAGTGTCATTGGGGAGGTCACCTGCTGCCCCTACCTCTTCACCTGCTTCCGGAAGCACTGCCAGGGAAACGGGCTTTCCTTCCGCAGGTGGAGCTGCTGGGCCGGCTGCTGAGGGAGTGGGTCTGGAGGGCAGTATCATGGATGGCCACCAAGCGTTTTGGATGAAGCGAGTGCGGGCTGTGCTGCCATTGGCTGAGGGCGGAGGGGACCAGATGGCTTTGTTCTGTGTGGGCCACGTTAGGTCTGACCTGCCGGTTGAACATCCCCGGGCGGGTGCCAGGCAGCCACTGCCACTGAGTGTGGACAGCTCGGCAGGCAGCCTCGGCAGGTTTGGGCATCATTAGTGGTGGGTAAAGCCATGGCACAGCAGTATCTCCTGGGGCCTTGCCAGCCTGGGCCCCCCAGGCGTCCTGAGCTCCTCAACAGAGTGCTGTCTGAGGCCGCTGTAGCGGACCCAGGGCCGCAGAGTGGGAGGAAGTGTCCGGCCGGCCACAGGCCTGGGCTGTACAGGGATTCCTACAGCTCCACAGTGACAGGGCGAGGACCCCAGTCTTAACACGGGCAAAGGATGTGAATAGACATTTCCCCAGAGAACACACATGAGTGGACAGCGAGCACATGAGAAGATGCTCAATATCGTTCGTTAGAGAAATGCAAATCAGAACCATATGAGATACCACTTCACAGCCACGGGGATGGTCACAATGTCATTAAAACACAAACAGAGGAAAACGATGAGTGTCAGGGAGGCTGTGCAGAAATTGGGACGCCTCTTCTGCTGCTGGGACAGTAAACGGTATCAGCCACTATGGGGACAGCCCCCCAAAGTTAAACCTGGAATTACCCTGTGACCCAACAGGGCCGCTCCTAGGCATATCCCAGGAGAGCTGGCACATGGCCCCAGCTGGTGTGTGGATAGCTTGGGGATGGCATTCAGGCATGAAAAGGGATGACGCGCTGTCATATGCTCCAGCAGGGATGGACCTGGAAAACATGGTGCCACCTGAGAGAAATCAGACAGAAAAGGCCCCATACTGTATGGCTCCGTATTTTATATGAAATGTCCTAAGTAGGCAAGTAGGTAGGAAGTAGATTGGTTGCCTGGGGCTGGTGGAGGGGAGAATTGGGGCTGACACTGGGTTCAGGGCTTCCTTTGAGAGTGATGGAATGTTCTGGAATTAGATGACAGTACGGACCGCAGGCTGTGTGACACTGAGTGGATGCTGTTCTTTGTCACCCCGCACCTGGCCTGCCTGGGGCACCGCGGCGGCCTGGCTAGGACTAACACTTACGGTGGTATGTGCGTGCCGGGCACTGTGCCAAGTGCTTCCGCCACTGTTTTCTTCTCAAAACAGCTTCAGCCCAGCCAGTGTGGCTCAGCTTCAGCCCAGCCATTGTGGCCCATGAACCAAGAGGTCACCAGATCACTTTCCAGACGGGGCACATGTCCAGGTTGTGGATTCAGTTGCCAGTGGGGGGCGTGCAGGAGGCAGCTGATCAGTGTCTCTCTCATCAATGTTTCTATCTCTCTCCCTCTCCCTTCTTCTCTCTCTAAAACTAATGAAAACATTTTGGAAAAACACAATTTCAGGTTACCGTTATCCCTGTTCTATAGAGAAGGAGACCAAAACCTGACAAGGGTAAGTGAGCTGCTCAGGGTCACACAGCAAGCTGTCACAGGGAGAACTCGTGCGGATCGCTGTCAGGGGGAGCGCGGCAGCCACCTCCCGGTCTGCAGAGGTGTTCGATGCTGCTCAGCCATCGCTGGGGACCTACGGCAGCAGCTGAGACTAAAGGTGGCCTGGATGAGGGGTGGGGTGACCAGACCCTGGGGCCGGCAGACTTACACAGAGCACTGGCTGCCTGGCGGCTCCTTGGGTGTGGATGTGAGTGGGGGCTCACTGTTACTGGAGAGCCAGCCCACCATTCATGTGCCTCATCCCAGCCCTGAGCGTGGACTCAGGCCCAGCCCGAGGAGCTGCGTCAGATCGGGCTGCAGCGGGAACCCTGTGTCCTCTGCACACAGGAGCCCAGGGAAGGCCCCGCTGAGGGCCAGACCAGGAAGTGGACAGGTCCCGGGAGACCCAGCCATACCTCACTCCCGCCTGTGCCAGCCCTTCTGACAGCTCGGGGAGTGTCCTGGAGCTGCAGAGCCCAGGCCCCGAAGCCCTAAGACCCACGTGCATTTTACCCCAAATCTAACCCATCTGATTCTCATTTGTTTACACTTAAGTCATCAAATGCAATTTTGCAAGAACCGCCCAATAGCCAAGAGGCTCTCTGCCTGGGCCTCCCTCTGAGAAGAGCCGGGCAGGGCCGGGCCTCCGCCCCAGGTCCCGGAGGCAGCTCTCGGGGATGGAGGTTGAGCTGGGGTCCCGGGATGGCCCGGTGCCTCCGCCTCTGCCCCTGGCCCTCCGTGGGAGCTGGGCTGCCAGAGCCAGGCCAGAGCCGGACACACAGTAGACTCTTAGTGGCCAGGAAAACATGGGTGGGGTCCAGGCAGAACACGGCGTCTCTGTTTCCAATCGTGAAAGGTCCGCACTGAACAAAGCGGCCGGCGCTGGATGCAGAGTAATTTTCAGTTCTTATAAATAACTCAGTCCTGGGTTCTTGGCCCAAAGAGGGACCAACAGCCAGCTATTAATAAAAACAGACACTGACACCTTGGGCCAGAACGCAAGCCTCCCGGCAAACCAAAGCCAGCCAGAGGCCTTCCGGAAGCACAGCAGCCTGCAGCCCATTGGGCCGGCTCTGCAGACCTGCTTGCTGGGAGCCAGCAGCCCTGACACAGCCCTGCAGTGGCCAGTGGGGTCAGGGCGGCCAGTTTCCATGAGGGGTGGGCACACTGAGCAGAGCAGGGGGAGTCCCAGCTGAGGGCTGCGTGTCCACCCCAGCATCAGGCTGTGCTCACACAGCCATGCGGGGACCCTGGCCCCGGAGTCATCACCGTGGGATTGGGAGGGAGAGGCCTCGGCCCCAGCCAGGGCTGTGCCAGGGGTGGAGGTGAGACAGAAGTACTGCGTGAGGAGACATCAGTAGCCTTGTGGCTGCTGGGATACGGGAGGGTCAGGGAGGGCTTCGCAGACAGCTGGTCCTCAGGCCTGGCTGGGAGCAGAGAAGAGCTGGAGCTAGGTCCCTCCTTTGTCCTCCTAGGCGCCCTCATCTCCCTCCCTCCTCCCCTCCCTCCCTCCCTCACACCTCCCCGTCCTCCCTGGCTGGGCGGAATGAATGCGTGCTCACTGTGCCCAGTCCGCAGGAGCGTAGCTGTCTCCTTTCACCGCAGACCAAACCAGAATAATCTGTGTCTGAGGGTGTCCCCAGCTCCACCAGCCGAGGGCCCCGAGTCAGGAGCCAGCCACAGTTCAGCTCTCCCCCTTCCCAGCACCTTTATCTGCACCCCCCCCCCTCCGCCCACCACCACCACCACCACCACTGCCATCAGTGCTGCTTTGTGGGTTCAAAAAGGGAACACTTTTACCCAGGGAGGCTGTGGGCAGGGTGACTGGCTGGTCCAGGCAGAGCCCCACGCGGGACCCTTACAGAGCAGGGGTCTTTGGGGGACCTGCTCCTCGCCACGTCCTTCAGTTCTGTTGCCAGCTAAAGGGTTTCTGAGAGCCCATGGGCCTCTCTGCCGTGTGGACGCCCCTGTGCCAAGGCGCTCTGCCTTCTGGGAGCACTCAGCTGCGGCCGAAGTAGATAAGGGACCTTTAGCCGCCAGCAAGGCTCACAGGAGAGCGCCTCCTCGCCCCCCCTCCCCCGGGCCGCCCAGGGCCATGGCTCAGGCTGAACAGGCTTGCTCTGTGCACAGTGGGCAAGCTGTGGAGAGCCTGGCCCGAGCCCTCCGAGTCCAGCAGGAGCCGGGCTGGGCTGTGTGCCAGGGCCCTGGCCGTGTGTGGCAGTGAGCCCTCTCCCGTGTGCACACACATACGATTCAGTTCTCCTGTGACCTCTGAGCACCCACTCCGCCTGCCCCCTAAGGGTGCGGAACAGAAAGGAGACTCAGTCAGGCCTCCGCTGGGGGCCTGTGCTCGGAGGCTGCACAGGGTCCAACCCCGGAGCCCCAGGCCCTGTGTGCAGGGGAGCCGGCAGCACGGCCTGTCACCCGGGTTGCTGCGAGGGTCCGGCGCGCTGATGTTGGTGAGGCCATGCCTGGCCCGTACCGGCCTCGGGGAATGCTAGCTCCATGGTGTTTTCCACAGGATGACCGGGACACTGTGCCTGGTTAGAACGTTCATGGCAGGGGCAGACACCACCAGGGTGCTGGGGGGAGGTGTCCCAGCAAAGGCCACACGGGCCTGGGCCTTGGGGGAGGCACCAGGAAGACCTCACTGAGTAGAAAGGGTTTCAGAGTGACGCCTCCCTGCCTTCCCCGCTCCCCACCGTCGGCTCCTCTCAGCACGAGCCCCCTTTGCCCTGGAGCTGGTGCAGCGTGGCTTACGGCGTTCAGAGCTCTGCCCCTCCGCATGCTGACCTTGGAGTCGCTGAGGAGGGATGGCCGCCTGCCTCTTGGTCAGCCTCCATGGGAGCGGCTCTCGGTCGGTGTCCGGTGCCCGAGGGGCCCAGCTGACAGTTCGGTGGGGCCACTCTGCGGCCCTCTCACCTGCCTCCGGGAGGAACAGATGCCTGTGTTTGCAGAACCATGTGTCAGGCTCCGTGCCCAAGGGGTGTGCATGAGCGAGTGTGTGTGTGTGTGTGTGTGTGTGTGTGTGCGCGCACACACATGTGCTGGGGGCTGGGGTATTGGCTAGACACAGCCGGTAGCTCATGTTGCCGTTGTGGTTTCATATATTTGCCTATTAAAATGACAATACAGACATGGCACATTAAGGTTTAAGCAGCCCTTCTTTCATTAAACAAACTGACGGGGGGAGTTACGGCTTCGGTAATTGAAACATGCTGTGCTGTGTGAGGCCAGAACGCCATAAAGACTCCAGCCAGCGGCACCCTCTGTGCCAGCCGCCTGGCCAGAACAGACCGCCTGGCAGCCTCCGCCCGCTCCTGGCAGCCAGGGGTCAGGGCCTTTCAAAACCTCCCCGTTCTCTGGGCCTTTGAAATCAATTTGTGAGGCCGAGAGCCTGGGCATCGGGGAAAGCGGCATTGGGGGATGGGAGGAGGGAGGGGACAGGGGACGGCAGGCTGCCCTGTCCTCCAGCCCCTTCCTAGCTGCAAGGCCGTGTGCATCTGCTGTGAACCGGAGGTTCGGCTGGCCAGGCTGGGGCGGGGGTGGATGGTGTGCGCTGCCCTGTCTTGGGGGGAGGTGCAGCAGTGGTATCGGTGAGAGCCCAGATTTGGGAGTCAGACCACCAGGTTTGAATCCTGTCTCTGTGGAGCCTTAGACGGTGGCTTTGCCTCTCTGTACCTCAGTTCCCTGACCTCTTAGATGGGGTCACAGCTGGATCTGACTGACAGGGTGACCGGGAGGCTCAGAGGAGTTAGTACAGGAAAGATGCCGGCACGCAGGAGAGTCAGGGTCAGCTGAGCGACAGCCAGGGTAGCTGTCCCCTCTGGAGTCACTCCATGGATATGGCATAGTGCAGTGGTCGGCAAACTCATTAGTCAGCAGAGCCAAATATCAACAGTACAAGAATTGGAATTTCTTTGGAGAGCCAAATTTTTTAAACTTAAGCTTCTTCTAACACCACTTCTTCAAAATAGACTCGCCCAGGCCGTGGTATTTTGTGAAAGAGCCACACTCAACGGGCCAAAGAGCTGCATGTGGCTCGAGAGCCTCCGTTTGCTGACCACGGGTGTCTGTGGATACGCTGTGAGGTGGATAATGCCTTGGGGTAGGGGCCTCCCGTATGTGGCTCGGGGAGTGCAATCTGGGGAGCTGTTGCACCCGCTCCTCCAGCTCCTCTCCCTCTCTTCCTCTCCCGCAGACGTGGACGAGTGTCAGGACAACAATGGCGGCTGCCAGCAGATCTGTGTCAACGCCCTGGGCAGCTACGAGTGTCAGTGCCACAGCGGCTTCTTCCTCAGCGACAACCAGCACACCTGCATCCACCGCTCCAACGGTGAGTCCCGCGCCGCCCACACCCCGCCCCGGCAGCTGGCAGCCGGGATGGGCCCGGCACGGGGTCAGGCGCCGTTCGTTGCTGTGCTTGGTGCTGGTTCTGCGTGCTCCTCCGCGCCTGCCGCTGCCGCTCACCAGGTGTGGGTGTTCCTGGTGTTTCTATTTGGAGACAAGGTGGGGCCACACACGGGGACATGTGACCAGAGAAGCTGTTTTCCTTTCAGGCTTGGGGGCTGGCTGTGGCCAGAAAGAGCACGGCCCCATTCTCCTGGTCCCCTTCCCCGAGGAGAACTGGGGGCCCGAACTCGCTAGGGACCTTCTCTCAGTCTCTGTGAGTCTGGCAACATCCAAGACTATGGGCTGTGTTTCACCGCGTCACCAGCCCCAGGCAGCCTTCCTGTCCCCTGGAGGCCAGGTGGATGGCCAGCCAGCTGGGGCCAGACAAAGGGACCCGGAAGACTCCTGGCCAGCCTGACTACAGAGGTAGCCTGGGGACAGCCCAGGCTGTGACAGAGCCTGGTCCCTGCTGGTCCCAGAAGGTGAAGGACCTTGGCGGTGGCCAGAGTTTGTGCCCAAAGCAGCAGGGCTGTGAGGCGGGACAGGCTGGCCAGAGACAGAACCTGCGTGCTCGGAGCAGAGGGGCCTGCAGACCAAGGGAGCAGCATCTGCAGAGGCAGAGGCCTGTGTGCTGGGGATGAAGCGAGGTCCGGGCCTCTGCAGGCTGGGCGGCAGCGAACGGGCTGCGGGAGGGGTGGGGGCGGGGGCAGGAGCCGGCCTCCTGGGCCTGGCCGTTCTGAGCCGCCCAGGGAGTGGGTGTGCAAGGAGGACAGGACAGGACAGGACAGCCCACGATGAGCCTGGTGGAGTCGACAGGCCTCCCAGGAAGCTCAGAGCCTCTGCTTCCTCCCCCACAGCACGGGGATGTGTGTTAGTCTCGAAGGGACTCTAGGGGGTGGACTGAGGTCTTGGTGTCAAGTTCCAGCGACGCTGAAGCTGACAGAGGCTCAGACGTGACATCGGGGCCCTGGGCAGGATTTTTATTGGAAAGCGGTTCTTCAGAAAGAAAATAAAACAAAACAGCTAGAAAGTACACACCCGGGTTATTAATCAGCGCCGCTTCCCCGGGCTCCTTAGGACCCTCAGTGTTTGTGTAGGCGTTTCCTCAAGGACAGCACGGACCGACAATCCCCAGCGAGGCCGTCCCCAGCGGGGCAGAGCGGCCGGCCTCGGGGTTCTTGGCCGCTGCCCCCGCCGCCTGCTCCAGCTTTTCCCACCGGGCGGCTCGGTTTGCCCCTCGTAAGACCTTCCAGCTGTGGGGCTCTGAGGTCAAGCCGCCCCAGAGGAGGATCCTGGGCCCAAACGGAGTTTTATAAGAAACAGATTTATGGAGGAGAGGGTGAGGGGTGTGGGAGGGGAGCCTGCTCTCATGGAGGGGGCGTTATAGGGCAATAGCTCCAAGAGGCCGTAAGGTCCCGAGGCCAGCTGCCTGGGCCGTCTCAGCGAGGCTGTGCGGCTGGCCTGTGAAGAATGGCAGGCCCCGGTGAAGTGTAAGGCCAAGCACCATGTGCGAGGGCTGTCACAGAGACCTCGGCGTCAGCCAGAGAGGCGTGAGGATGCGTGATGCGGTGGCTGCTGCGGGGCCCTGCGCCCACTCTGAGCCGAGGTGGCAGGTGGAGATAGTGTAGCTTGACAGCTGAGGAGGCCAAAGACTGTCACGTTAGGGAGGAACCTGGTGGTCAGGACTCCAGCCAGGTCACCAGCCTGGATGCGATGAGGGTGGTAAGGAAGAAACAGGGTGGAGAAATGGACAGAAGCAGGCAGGCGGTAACGGCCTCTGAGGAAGCCACCGTGAGCTGGAGCCCAGGCTGGCACCCATGGCCACAGGAAGAACGGGGGAGCGAGCCAGGCCGGGCGTGTGCAAAGGCCCTGAGGCAGGCACGGCCCAGGTTGGCATGACTACAGAACGGAGGGTGGGATGGTGGAGCACAGAGAGCCACAGAGCCAGGAGCCAGAATGAGGGGAGCTGGACGGGGCTAGGCCCTCCGAGGCTGCTGGACGGAGGCCAGAGTTGGCATTTTGTGCAAAGGGCAGTCCTGGAAGCTGGGAAGCAGAGGTGGGGAACGATGCTGCGAGGGAGAGGGGGGGAGACACGCTCCTAGGGGAACCGGGATGCCTCAGGGCCTGGGCCGCTAATTGTGGATGCAGATGTGGGGCTCAGCCCCAGCATGCATTAACCAGCACGGGGACTAAAGCCATCCCTTCCCTCGTTAGGACCTTTGTGTGACTTTCCTAATTGTCACTAGTAAATGTGAGAGATGAATCCACATTCATCTGAGAGCAGACGTCCTGGATACCTCAGGCAGGACTAATGATAGCCTTTCTGAGGTTCCCACAGGCTGCATGGAAGGTGGAGGAGACAGGTCAAGGGCACGGGGTGTGGGCTGACTGCTCACTAATCCTGGGCGTGGAGAGGGGCCGGGTGACTGGACTCGTTGCCTCTCTCCTGAGCCTCCGTCTGTCGTAACCATTCCTGCAACTGTCGTGACTGTGTTTCCACCACAGTAAGGATCGCCTGCACTCAGAATCAGGGCGGGCCGGGTGCTGAGCCCCAGCTTGCTTTGCACCTAAGCAGCTTCTGATCCCCATGCTCCTAGGAGGGCTGATGGGTCCAGAGCTATTTGGCAATTCAGATTCCTCGTCATCTGACTCTTCCTCATGCCCGTCAGCTCCTCAGAGCCTCCCCTGAGCAAGAGGAGCAGCACGCGGGCTGGTTTTGATTAGAGGCGGCTGGATGCATGAGGGGTCAGGCAGGGTCAGCCACGGCCCCTGGCGGAGCAGCCGGCCACAGGGCTCGCCCTTCAGAGGGGCCGGTTCCCGGCGCCGCACAAACCGGGCCCACAGCACGCGGCTCTGGCCAGGCTGGGGCGGGAGCTCTGGGTGCTCGGCTGCTCTCCATCTCCGCTGGCCAAGCGGCCTCTGTCCCTCCTGCCTCTTTGGGGCTCCTGGGGTGTGAGTTGGGACCAGCAAGCCCTCCCCTAGGGTGAGAGATCTTTTCTGGGAAACGCTTGAAGCGGTCAGGCGAGCGGCTGCCTGCGGGCAGTGACTCACGTAAGCAGCTTCTCCGGAACTGAGGCTCCACAGAGGGACCAGGCCCTGCCTCTGTCTGGGTGCTGGGCGGGAGGGGGCCAGGAGGGAGGGGATCCAGAGCTCTTGGCATCGGTGACTCATTTCCCTCTGCGCCAGTCCTGGCCCATTACAGCCCACACTCGCCTCCTGCTCAGCCCCTAACACAGCAAGCAATGCAGTCCCTCTCCGGGCTCAGCCAGGCCAGTCCCAGGCTCCACTGCCCCCCATTGTAGTCCTAAGACGGGCCTGTCTGGTCCCACAGGGGACAAGCCACCAAGGAGCTGGCACCTTCAAGCTGCCTCCCTCTCACAGGCTGCTCTTTTCTCCTAAACTTCTGTCATGTCCATGCACTCTGCGTGGCGTGGCATGGTGTGGCGTGGCGTGGCGTGGCGTGGCATGGCGTGGCATGGCGTGACATGGCGTGGCATGCACTGGGTGGTCAGCATAGTCCTGAGCAGCAGTGCTGCAGGGTTAGTCAGCAGCCTGTTCAGGCCAGAGGGAACCGGTTCTGCCTGGGGGCTGTGACGAGGCGGCCTCTTAGGTGGCCAGCTGAGCGTGGCCTGGGACTTGGTGGCGCCTGGGTGGTTGGTGCTGTGGGAGGGGAGGGGGGAGATGCCAGCTAATCCATGGCCAGACCTGGGTTGAAAGTAATGGACTGAAGACAGTGACCTGGGAAGCCAAGCTGGGGGAGGGCTCCGAACAGAGAGGCAGAGCCGCAGGCCACGGTGCGGTGGCACCACTGCTCACAGCACGCAGCTGGCCTTGGGGCTGAGTCACGGCTCATAGCACACGCCATCGTGGGCCTGGCTGGGGGGGCTCCCTGGCAAATGGCACTGGGGGTTTTCGGACCCCTGGGGTGGGTCAGAGCAGAGAGCCAGTGGGTCCCAGGATGCTGCCCTCCGCCCAGTCTCTGCCCTTGTCCTGGGCCCCTCCCCTCTCCCCCCCCCCCCTGCTCCTCCAGCCCGATCCTTGACCTTCCTCTGGGCTTGGTCTTCCCTCCGCTGCCCCTGCTCCCACTTGCCTTGGCCTGCAGGCAGGGCCCCACGCTGGCCTCCCCCACCTTAGCCAGCAGATGCCCCCATGGGCCACCCCACTCTCCTCAGCTCACAGGGTCTTTATACTCCCGGCCGCCTGCATGTCCACAGCTACCCTGGGGAATACTTCCGGTGAGCTGTCACCCCCTCGCAGGAAGGAAAACCTAGCAGGGCCGCCCTGAGGGGCAGTATCCAGCTTGGGGGACCCGTGTCTGATGACACAGCCAGTTCTGCTCCATCCGCCGCCAGACTTGAATGAACCAGCGTGTAGACAGGGAACCAAGGGCCTCCCAAACTGCCCCAGACACACGTGACTTAGGATCCTGCCAGTATGCCTGGCGAGTGGGCACCCCCACATGGCTCCTACAGAGCCAGGGACACCCCTACCCTATGCCAGGCTCTCCATCAACAGCTGTGGGTGCTGGGTCCCGTGTGGGTGGATATGGCCGGAAACGTTCTGTTTTCAGTGGGTGAACCGGTGTGGCCAGGCCTCAGCCCCAGGGCTGCTCCTCAGATGGGCCGGCCAGGCTGGAGGGGAGGTCCCGGTGTGCAGGTCCCCTTGCCCTGCCTGCTGCCGGCCTGGTGGGTGGGAGAGTAAGCAGCTCCCCCATGTACTGCGGGGAGCCTGTCCGGACTGCAGGCAGCACAGTAAACCCAGCCGTTACTTTTTACGAGTCTCCCGCCCCATAAACAACTCCTCCGGCTGTGGGCGAGCCCGCCTCATGCCCTCCTCCGGCCTGGCCTCCTGCCGGCCAGGCCCGTAGCCCTGCAGACCCCAGGCCTCACTCCCGGGCTAGTGGTGGGGTTTCCCGCACGCCGCAGACCCCCGGCCCCCAGCGTGTGGAGTGCAGGGCAGAGGGCGGGCCCAGGCCAAGAGGCAGACGCCCCTGCCCCGGCTCTCTTCTCGGCCACAAGCCCGGGGCCTCAGTCGCTTACCTGTATAACGGGATGAACGTTAGTACTCAGTATAGAACTGTTTACGAGGATTGAAATGAGATGAGATAGACACATGGGCTGCCTGTGTTTCTATCGCTGGATCTGGCAGCCCTTGCAGAGGGAAGGATTGAAAACTCAGAGGCCTCTGGCGCCTCTGTCCCAGCCCACTGGGCCCCGAGGCCTGGACGTGCTCCTGGTGCCGCCTAGCGACCAACCAGGGAAGTTCAGGGCGGAGGGAGGGAGGTGAGCCCTGGGAGGGGTGGAGGGCGCGGGCCCAGGGTGAGTAAGGCTCTGTGGGGACCAGCACATGAAGTACCCAGTGCAGAGCGAGGGGACTGGGCGCCAGCTGTGTCACCAGGTGCCTGTCGGAGGGCCCTGAGCTGGAGCCATCGCCTCTTTACAACCCTTTACTGACCTTCCTCCTCCTCCTCCTCTGGGAGGAGACTGAGCAGGTTCCAAGGCCCCACACGTTACACGCCGGAGGGGGACGTGAGGCCACGCTGGTGGCACCTCGCACGCTATCCCCACGCTCGCCTGCAGACTGGGTGCGGTCCTCTGTCGTCGGGCTCCCGGAGGCAGGGTTAGGCGAGGCACCAGGTGGGAACCATGTGTCCATCCTGTTTCCCAAGAAGGCAGGCCAGGCACCCTCTCTGCTATCACCTGGGACACCAGGAGCCAGCCACCCTCAGCTCTCCCTGCGTCCGCTGTCACGGGCACCAGGCCCGTCCGCCCAGGGGTGCGCTTCCGGACTTGGAGAAGGAGGAGCAGAGGCCCCTTGAGGGCCACGAGGCAGCCGAGTGAGCATTTGGCCAAGGGGCGGGGCCCCCTTTGGGCCTGCTGTTGAAGTGGCTGGGGGTTTGGGGAGACCTCTCTGAGCCTCAGCATCATCACCTGCCAGGGACCGGCTGATGCCACCCGGCACTCAGTCATGGAGATGTTTGCAACGAGCCTGGCACAGGTCCTGGTGCTGAAGAGCTCTGGGTAAGAGGAAGCCCCATTTCCCAGGTGGGGCTGCCACTGGGGATACAGCTGGGGGGGCAGGGCTCATGGTCGGCTGGGGGTGTTGTCTGGGGCAGCCAGCTGCTGGCACCCCAGCCAGGCCTGGAATTTCCCGGAGGATAATTTGGGCACAGGGTCTGATTTGGCTCTACCCCATCCCGCTCAGGACGGGGCCCATCGCTGAGGCGCTCTGGCTGCTCTGTGCAGGTCTGGGAGGTCTGTTCTCTGGGCCAGGCCTGGGCTGGGCTGGGCGCTCGGGAAGGAACTGGCATGCTCCAGCCTCCACAAGTGTGGGTGGGGGTTCTGGGGGCACAAACAGGGCACCCTCTGACTCAGAGTGGGCCAGGCAAGGAACGAGGTGCTCCAGAGAAGCTGGTGTTGGAGGGCTTGGGGAGCTGAATGTGGAAGTGTGGACGGAGCCGGGAAGGCCAGGGCTCCCATCACCGCGGGAAGTCACGCAGAGAAGGGCAGCGGGGCTTCCCTGCCCCTCCCCCGGCACATTGTCCCGTCGCCTCCTTGGGAGCACAGGTCCCACCGCTGCCCCACTCTGAGTCCCTGTGGAAGATGCCATCCTTTCCTCACCCGACTCTGCTCTCCACACCCGCAGAGCGGGGCAGGGGCTCCTGGGGCTGAAGGAGGTGCACAGTGCTCAGCCTGCAGCCCACAGCCACCCCATCCGCCTTCCTCAGTGCCCCCAGATCTGCCCCTCACTGCCCCTCACCTCACTCCGAGGCACCTCAGTTCTGACCTCTCTCTGGCTCGGCGTTTTTCATTAAAGCGCGCGGCACAGCGTGCACGCGGACGGCTCTGGGCGAAGGTGGTGTCACCGTCACCTCCCCCCGGTCCGCCCCCCACCCCGGTCCGCCCCTGGTCCGCCCCCCCCCCCCCCCGGTCCGCCACCTCCTCCCCCCCCCACCCGGTCCGCCCCCGTGCCGTCCCTGCGCCTTTCCCGAGGCAGGACCTCCGGGCCCTCTTCTCTCCTCCACAGCGCGGGAGTGTTTGTCTTCCCTGTAGCCTGGGCAGCCTGTTGACTGGCCACTCCCGCCATCCCCATGGCCACTCCCGCCATCCCCACGGCCATTCCCGCCACCCCCACGGCCACTCCCGCCACCCCCACTGCCATTCCCGCCATCCCCACGGCCATTCCCGCCATCCCCACGGCCATTCCCGCCACCCCCACGGCCATTCCCGCCATCCCCACGGCCATTCCCGCCACCCCCACGGCCATTCCCGCCACCCCCACGGCCATTCCCGCCACCCCCACTGCCATTCCCGCCATCCCCACGGCCATTCCCGCCACCCCCACTGCCATTCCCGCCACCCCCACGGCCATTCCCGCCACCCCCACTGCCATTCCCGCCATCCCCACGGCCATTCCCGCCACCCCCACTGCCATTCCCGCCATCCCCACAGCCATTCCCGCCACCCCCACGGCCACTCCCGCCACCCCCACGGCCATTCCCGCCACCCCCACTGCCATTCCCGCCATCCCCACGGCCATTCCCGCCATCCCCTTGGCCATTCCCACCACCCCCACTGCCATTCCCGCCATCCCCACGGCCATTCCCGCCATCCCCTTGGCCATTCCCACCACCCCCACTGCCATTCCCGCCACCCCACGGCCATTCCCGCCACCCCCACTGCCATTCCCGCCACCCCCATGGCCACTCCCGCCACCCCACGGCCATTCCCGCCACCCCCACGGCCACTCCCGCCACCCCCACTGCCATTCCCGCCACCCCCACGGCCATTCCCGCCACCCCCACTGCCATTCCCGCCACCCCCACGGCCATTCCCGCCACCCCCACTGCCATTCCCGCCATCCCCTTGGCCATTCCCGCCACCCCCACTGCCATTCCCGCCATCCCCACTGCCATTCCCGCCATCCCCTTGGCCATTCCCGCCACCCCCACGGCCATTCCCGCCACCCCCACTGCCATTCCCGCCACCCCCACTGCCATTCCCGCCATCCCCACTGCCATTCCCGCCACCCCCACTGCCATTCCCGCCATCCCCACGGCCATTCCCGCCACCCCCACTGCCATTCCCGTCATCCCCACAGCCACTCCCGCCATCCCCACGGCCATTCCCGCCACCCCCACGGCCACTCCCGCCACCCCCACGGCCATTCCCGCCACCCCCACTGCCATTCCCGCCACCCCCACGGCCATTCCCGCCACCCCCACTGCCATTCCCGCCATCCCCTTGGCCATTCCCGCCACCCCCACTGCCATTCCCGCCATCCCCTTGGCCATTCCCGCCACCCCCACTGCCATTCCCGCCACCCCCAAGGCCACTCCTGCCACCCCCACTGCCATTCCCGCCATCCCCACGGCCATTCCCGCCATCCCCGCGGCCATTCCCGCCACCCCCACTGCCATTCCCGCCATCCCCACGGCCACTCCCGCCACCCCCACGGCCACAGCCTCTCTCTGGGCTTCGGAAGTCTCTGTTTATGGGTGGGAGCTGGGGAGGCAGGGGCAGAGCAAGTAATTGTTCTTTCCTCCCTGCTCTCTGTTCCCCTTGCCTTCCCTTCCCGGGTGTAAAGGACTCAGATACAGAAAGTGATGTTACTGATGAAGTCGCCATAGCAACGACCCTTGGGAGGCAGGCACTCCGGCTTTGTCACCCTGGGGCAGCGAGAGAGACTGGCTCCTCGGGCTCAGACGCAGCTGGGAACTTTGCTTTGCGGAACGCCACGTTCGCACTGTCAGGGGCAGGCAGATCCTGCCACCATTGAACTCTGTGCGCCTTCCGGGGGAGTGTCATGCTAGGAGGCCTCTGGGACAGACCTGGAAAAGACGGGGTAGAGATGGGGAAGGGCCCCAGGCAGAAGCACTGGGCACTCGGGAGAGGACGGCACTGCCAAGGCCGTGGCTCTGCCTCTCACACATGTGGCCCGGGCACATCTCTCCCCCTCAGCCAACCTCCCTGTGCTTGTTTGTGGCATGGCCTGGCAGTGCCCACCCCACAGGCTCATGATGTATAGGCAGAGCCCACGTCCCCGTGTCACATCTGGACCCTCACAGAAAGGGCCTCGGATACGTGTCCTAAATCCAGCCGCCTCGGTCCCCATCCCCTCAGGCTCCTTCCTCTCTCTCACCGTGACACCCCAGCCTCCGCCTGCTTCTGGCCTGCAGTTATGCCTGCTTCCCCGCAGCGTCCAGCAATCTGGCCTGATTTGCCATTTTCCTGCCCCCTCCCCACCCTGCCAAGGAGGAGTCCCTCCAGTCCTCGCCTCGCCCTGAGCCGCCTCCCTGGCCAGAGCAAGGAGTGCACCTGCGTGAGCGCCTGAGGCAGGTCCTGTGACGCCGCGTTTACAGGTGGAAGTTAGCGCTCAGAGGGGTGACGTGATGGCCTGGGTCCCGCAGCAGCTGGCAGAGTCTGAATCAGAAGCTGGCGGGGTCACGGCTAAGCATCTGTCTCCTGGCTCCCCGCCCATCCTGGGCACCAGCGAGACACTTGGCCCGAGTTTGCAGGACATAATTGGGTTTGGATGGGCTGGATCCAATTAGGTTTGACCTGGCAGGCAGCCCGGCCAGGCTGGCCCGGGGCCCCGGAAGGCCGGATTGCTGGGGAGGACTCTGGCCCAGGCCGGCTCACATGACATCTCCTCCGGAAGCAGGTGCCTCCGGAAGCGCTCAGGTCCATGGCGAGTCCCCCAAGTGGGCGAAAGCTGAGCGATTCTAAAGCTGAACCCTCAATAGTGTCCCACGCCTGGGCCAGTGCGCTCCCCAGGGCCAGGTTTATGTTGTGAAGATGGGGGATTATGGGGGGGCTTGTAAGCTGTGGCCCTCCCTGGGACTGGAAGTCCCGGCTCAGGGAGGAGCACAGCCCTGCTCGGTGGCATCAGTCTCCTGTGCCGCCCTGGGGTGCCCTGAGGGTTAACTTGGGGGGGGGGGGGCAGGAGCACCGCCCAGTGGGAAGGTCTGCGGAGCTCGGGGGTGGCGGCAGGACAGGGCTTGTGTCCGGAGAAGGCGGGGAGTGGTAGGGCACTTGGGGGATGGTTACAGGCCGGGGAGTACATGTAGGAAGTGGCGGGCGTCACTCTGGGGAGAAGCTAACACACCAGCTTCCTGTACATGTGTGGCTCCCCCTGACCCACTGATGATGGTCAGGGATGCTGCCCCCACCACCACCCACTGACCAGACCTCATAGGGCCCAGTCTCGGAGCCCCACGAGGTACCGGGTGTCTGAGCGGCCCAGGGAGCCCGTCCTGAAAGCCTTTTGGAGGCGGGGAGCCTTCCTGACGGAACCCCTGCCCCTGGCTCCCAGGAGCAGGCGCCGCTCAGGGCCCTGTGGTGCCTGGTGCCTGCCCATGGGTCCTTGGTTTGTCCCCAGAGGCCCTCTCTCTGCAGCTCAGGACACTCCATGTGATCATGATGTTTCATGGGCCGTCTCTTCTCAGCCTGACATTTTCTCTCTCTCCTCTGTTCCCCAACCCTCTCTCGTCTGTCTCTTCCCAGAGGGTATGAACTGCATGAACAAAGACCATGGCTGTGCCCACATCTGCCGGGAGACACCCAAAGGTGGGGTGGCCTGCGACTGCAGGCCCGGCTTTGACCTTGCCCCAAACCAGAAGGACTGCACACGTAGGTAGATGGAGGGAAATGGGTCCAACATCCCTACACGTCTCCTGTTGTTGCTTTGTAGGGGGTCAGTCCGGTCCCCGGGAGGGCTCTCAGACCCGGGGGAGGAGGAGGCAGGGCCCCTGAAGTGGTCTGGGGGGCACGAGGGACGGGGCCATGTGTTCCCACCTGGCATCTCACCACCCCCACAGCCCGAGCTAGGCTGGGTCTTACCTAGGGCCCTGCATGGTGGCCCTGCCAGTGTCTCCTACACCCTCATCCTCTCCCTTGGACCCCAGAGGCCCACTGCCCTGAGCCTTCACTCTTCGGCGGGAATGGAGGACAAGACACAGGGGTGTACAAGCCCGGGTTCTGGTGGGCAGCCTCAGTGGCAGGATGTCAGAGCAGGAGAGGAGCTTGGTTCTGGAGATCCCAGAACCTTATTCCAGGATCTAAGGTCAGAACCCACAGTGCCCCCTGCAAGGCCCAGGTACATGGTGCCACCCTGGAGACCCAGATGAGTGAGGCCTCTGGCCAGGGGGCCGTTTCAGGACAGCTCGGAGGTCAGCCTGCGGTGCTCAAGTGAAATGCAGCCTTTCATGGGGTCCCCCAGCTCCCCGAGAGTGGTCTGCCACACTCAGCTAGTCCTCAAAGCCTGGCCCTCAGCTGCAGGGGCGGGGGAGGAGGCCTCTGCCCCCAGACCACTGCGTTCGCCCTGGGCCTGCAGAGAGGGGCAGCTGGTGGAGCATGCCCAGTTCTGGCGCAGGCAGGTGCTCCACACCAGACCCCTCTCTGATGCAGGACGTGATATGGAGGAGCCCAGATCCTACTCCGCAGAGGGAAGTGGGGGCCTGAGGTTGACAGCCCATAAGGAAATGGCCTCACCTTCATTCTGCGGAGAGGACCGGGCCCTTGTGGGCATCATCCTCTGTCACTGTGGTTCTCTCAGATCCTCCGCTCTCCCGTGGGTGCCAGCCACACCCTCCCACCTCACGCTCTCCTCCGGCGGTGACGCAGGTCCGGGGCCCCGCGTGCATTGGGCACAGCCCGTCTCCCGCGAGCTCGCCCTCCAGCCCCCACTCAGGGCTCAGTCATTGCTCAGGGTGAAGAGCTGCCTTCTGCCACGGGGCGGCCCGAGAAGTGGGCGAGCCCTCCTCTTCCCCGCTCTCTCCCGTGGGTCCGAGATGGACACTGCTGTCCCCAAGGGTAGGCACTCGGGGGCGTGCCCGCTCCAGCCCAGGCCTGGCCAGGCCTCCGGTCTCTGCAGCAGGGACATGCCTTTAGCCGCAGAGAAACCTGCTGCCGCCTCACAGCCCCAGACCCAAAGCTGAGTAAGCCCAGCCGTCCGGCCTCCGCCGGCCACCCAGCTTCCGGACGACCACGGCCCGGGCAGCACACGTGGAGCCCGCAGCTGTGGGCAGGCGGGGCCGGAGGAAAGCACCTTCCTGCAGTGAGAGACGCTGCTCTGGCCAAGCCCTGAGCCAGCCGCCGGGGAGAGCATGCAAGCCGCAGGAGAGGGCTGGGCTGCCGGCGCCGCCTCGCTCTGAAATTCCATCGGACAAGAGCAGCGAGGGCACACCTTCCTCAGGGAGCGGCTCCGTGGCTGGCCTGGGCCGTGTCAGGGAAAGCAGGAGCCTGGGTGAGGCTAGGACTCCTGGCCCGGAGCGTTTGCAGGTGGCAGAAACAGCAGTCGGCCCCCTGCACTCCCCATGTGGCCACGATGGCAGGTCAGCGTCAAGTTTGCGATGACCTTGAGGTCACTGGAGTCCAGGAAATTCCAGCTCTGGCATCGGGTCAGGAGGTGAGGCCTGGCCCAGCCTCCACGGACCAGCAGGACCACGGGGGCCCTGCACCCCTCCAGAGCCCAGGACCCCTCCAGGGCCAAGGGCGGCATTCCCCGTTCTCCTCGGTCTTCCCAGAGCTCCAGGCTCCGGGACTTACTTCCGTGTGAGCTGCAGGCTCTCCCATGTCACAACTCTGTGTGGAAGGAGCGAGGAGCCCTGAGTGTGGCCCTCCCCTGAGTGGCCTCAGACAGGCCGTGTCCTCACGTCCAGGCATGGCTCACGTCCTGCACCCAGAGCTGGGGAAGAGCGAACCACAGAGCTGACGCCCGCGCTGCAGCCAGCCTTTTTCAGCTGAAAAGCATGAGTGTCTCACCCAAATCCAGGCTACACGGGGTCTCCCTCCCCTGAAACCCACGCTTAGCCACCACGGCTGGAACCCTGGGCTTCCAGCCACTCTTCCGGGGCCGGAGAGGAGCTGTCTCGGGGATGGGAGAGGCTGACCCCGCACCGCCTGGCTCCCGTGGAGAAGGGGCCTTCGGACTGTGCCCGAAGCCCCAGCTGAGCCCAGGCAGGTCTGCGGGCCCATGAAGGGTCACCCGGAAATGGCTCCCTCCCTCAGGGGGACCTCAGCTCCCCGCGGAAGAGTGGCCTGGCCTGCTGGGCCCTCTGGGAGACTGGAGCCCACCTCTGCGTCTCCCCGGCGCCATCACTGGGGACAGGCGCTCGTGGGCAAGAGGCCGGCCTGGATCAGGGCTGCAGAACTCGGCTCCTTCACCGGGGCCTCGCCACCACATGACCCCCCGGACCAGCGCTGCGCATGGGTCACCCTGACAGAGGCCACAGGTTCAGACTGCCAATCGGAATGTTGGGCCCCTCTGACCGTGGCTGGTCAATATTAATTTTGGCATATCTGATCTTCATTAGGGTTTTGCCAAGCGAATTAAAAGTTTAGGTAAAATTCTGGACGATTGGCTAAGGATCCGAGAAGATGCCCTGTCCTCGGGGCCTGGCATGGCAGGCGATAGGCACCTGTGTTCTGGCTGCAGGGGAGGCAGCCTTGCCCGCCCTCAAAGGGACAGCAGCATGTTCCTTTCAATAAACTTGACTTTGTCGTCTTTCCTACAGACTGGCTCCTTTTTGTTCGGCCCCTTTTCAGCTGCCCAGGTCGCTGGGACATTCTAAGATTCTGGCTGGAGAATACCAGCCCCTCCGGGCCCTGGGCAGTGCGGACTGTGTCACATGTCCAAGTCCAAGGTCATTTCCGAGTGCACCTGAGTGACACTAACTGGCATGCATTCTGTCCATTTGGACATGGCCTTGGGGGGCTAGGGCTTTGAGGGGTGGGATTTGAGATGGCTGCTGGGACTTGGAGAGAACAGGCACCCAGGGGGACGCCCTCCCACACACCCAGAGCATAAGCCGAGGAAAGGAGGCTCTCGGGGGTCATGGGAATGAGTGTCCCCTCTCCCCACGTGCACCCCCACCTCAGAATAGGCCTGGATGACAGACATTTGCCCCGTGGAGTCAGGCTCCAGTGTCTTTGGCGGCCCAGGATCCAACTGTCCCGCTCCTCCGTTCTTTACTCACACTGCCTGAGTGATCAGCGGTGTGCCCCTCTGCTCAGAGCCCGGGTCACCCCGTCCCGCCCGGGACCTCCGGGGAACCAGCAGTTCCAGCCAAGACCGCGAGGGCTGAGGGCAGGGGAGGTGGTCCTATACGCTGAGTGTCTCATGCCCTCCGCTCCCCAGCCTTCACCCCTTCACAGAAACCACCGACACAGAGACTCTAACCGTTCTTGTCGTTCTGTTTACACACACGCCTCCGCACTCTGGGCCTAACTAGTGACCTGTAACTATGGGAACGGAGGCTGCCAGCACAGCTGTGAGGACACAGACACAGGCCCCCTGTGCGGCTGCCACCAGAAGTACGCCCTCCACTCGGACGGTCGGACGTGCATCGGTAAGTAGGCGCCTTTGCTGCACTGGCACCCAGCACCCCCTGCCCCCTGGAAGGCGCCGTGCGGCCCTGAGGTCAGCCAGCACCCCCTTGTCCCATTCCCAAGGAAGGAAGCTTAAGGGAAGCCAGGGAAAGTGTGCCCCACGCAGTGAGGGGTGCCGCCTGCGGAGGCCTCAGCCGGGGATCACCTGGGCTCTCTGCAGGTCCTCCTGGGGAGCGGCCCTGGGAGGGGAAGGTGTGTGCCCGGGGTGGCAGCTCCAGGCTGAGCACAGGGCTCCCGCCCGCCCCTCCTGGGAGACATGCAGGCTCAGCAGCCTCCTCACAGCCCATCAGAGCTGCTAAGTCCTCATCCCAAGCTCCCCTGGGCCACATGCCCGGGGTCTCTCGCCCTCCCCCTGCCCCTGGGAGCTGTGGCCGGACTCCCTCGCCCACCTCGGAGGCCCTTCTCGGCGACGCCCCTCCCTCCCGGCACCTCCCGGCTACCCCGGGTCTCCACGGGAGCCTGGGTCTCCTCCTTCCTCCCGGCCCTCAGCTCCCGGGAAGCTTGAGTGTTGGGAGTGCCCCTGCCCCAATCTCCAGCAGGTTCCTGCCCGCTCCACAATAGGAGAAACTTTAACTGAGAAAAAGAATGTCAAGGTTGATGTCCATCCGCCTTCATTCTCTCTCTTTCTCTTCAGTGCTGGCGAGCTTTAGAAGCCCCAAGTCCGTTACCGTGGTTTTTGTTGTTTTTGTTGGTCTTTTTTTAAAAAAACAAAAAAACCATTTCGTATGATCTGACTGGGTAGCTATTTCTTAAGGGACTTTTAAGTAACAAAAATAGGGGGTGGCAAGCAGGCAAAGCCATGCCGCCAGAGGTCCCCTGTGACTCTGGTCCCTGGTCCCTGAGAGTGAGGCCGGGCGGGAGGCAGAGGCAGGGGAGGGGGGTCAGGGTCCCATCCTAGTCCCTGGCTGTGTCCCAGGTGCTGCTACCATGCGGTTCTCCCTTCCTCCGTGTGGTCCCTCCTCTCCAACAGCTGTTTTGAGTTCCATTTTATCTCATTCCTCCTGCTTTTCTGGTGATGGTCCCTGATTGCCTGTCTTGTCTGACAACTGACGTTCATTAATTACTTTCAGAGCCAAAAGCCAAACCAAACCAAATTCAAAGCAAAATCCAGCCTCAGACCAGTGTCTCCATTGCAGCCTGATCCCATCTAGACCCTCCTCTCGCCCTGTCTCTGCCGCCCCCCACACACACCCACCCTCCCCTGTCTCGTCTTCTGGGGTCTCCCTCGGCGTTAGCCTCTGCGGGGGAGCCGCCTCTGCCGGCTGCTGGGCCAGCGCAAACCGCTGCCGGCCAGACTCCTACGCGGCTCGGCTAACGCATCTCGCCTTTGTCCACCGACTCCTCCTTCCTTCCTTTTATCTCGTAGTGTCTGCTGCATGCAGCCCCAGCTGGGAACTCTTTCTAACTTCCCTGGCCCTCTTTCCCGCCCTCCCCTTAGAGCCCTTGCCCAGACCCTGCTCCTGGCCATGCTCCCTGCTGGCCAGGAAGGCCCCCCACCCCCCCGCCGCTGCTCCCCGCTGCTCCCGCTCCTGAGGTCCCTCCCCCCCACCAGCAAGCCCGGGCTCTGCCCACCTCCCACTGAGCGGAGGACCCAGCCAACCTCCTGCTCTTGGCAGAGCTCCTGCCCAGCCTCACGGGCTCTGCACACTCCTACCCTGACTGCCCGCCTTCACAGCCCCCTGAGCCCTGAGCTGTCACTCCGTCCTCTAGAGACAAGCAGGCAACCAGTGCTGCCCCGATCGATTGATCCCTGGTTTCTGTGTGTTCGATTGGGTCATTGCTGTGTGTGTGTGTGTGTGTGTGTGTGTGTGTACATGCCTGGGTGCATATGTGTACATGCCTGTGTGTGTGTGTGTGTGTGTGTGTGTGAGAGTGCGCATGCGCGCGCGCTTCTGTGTGTTTTGTTCCTAGTTTTGCATGAGCGTTTGCACTCTCTCCCGCCCTGGAGATAGAGTAATTGCTGTTCAGACGCAGCCATCACCGGACCTTGCGGCCCTGTCCCCTTGTCCTGTGCTTGCCCTGTGCCTGCCTCCAGCCCATGCCAGGCTGTCTAACTGCTGTCTGCGTGGGCTCTGCGGGGTGCCGTCTGCTTCTGTGGCCCCCGCAGATGCATCCTGTCTGCTCTGACCTCAGCTGCCTCCTGTATGTGCGTGTGGGCTCTGTGTCCCACCGTGTCCCTTTGTGGTCACCCCCATTCTTCACACCCCCTGCCCTGCCCTGCTGCCCTGAACACCCACCTGAGGGGCCTGGGTTAGCCCCGTGGCGAGGACGCCGCGCTGGCCTGCATGTGTTGGCTGTGTGCGCCACGCGGAAGGCTGCTGGGCGCGGGAAGCGGGCTGTCACTAACCGGTGGCTCCATGTTTGTCCCTTACTTGTGTTTTAGAGAAGGATGAGGCTGCAATTGAGCGCTCTCAGTTCAATGCCACGTCAGTAGCTGATGTGGACAAGCGGGTGAAACGGCGGCTCCTCATGGGTAACACTTTTCTTCCACTTCCTTTTTGTCCTCGCACCTTTGCACGTGTGCTCGTGTGTGGTATGTGCTGGCGTGCGGGGGTCTGCGTGGTGCTGGCGTGTCGGGCTATGTGTGTGCAGGCCTAAAGGTTGTGTGTGTGTGTGTGTGGGCGGGCTGCCCACATGTGTGGGGTCACGCGTGCCATGTGTGAGTGTGGGGGGCTCCACTCCAGATATGAACCCACTTTTTCCTCTTTAAAATTTTGCCCTTCATCAAACCCGTGTATCCCTTTGTGTGTTTATGGCAGAGACCCCGTCAGGTGGCCTCTGCGTGTGCGGAGCAGTCCAGGCCGGTTGGCAGTCAGGGTCCCGGGACCAGCACAGTGCAGGCGCAGGGAGAGCGTGTGTGTAGGACAGGCTTGCGGGCGGCCTGATGGTCCTCACAGGCCCTTCCCTCCGGAGAGAAGCCACGTCTGGGTTCAGGCGGGGCCGTGGGGCATCCCGCCCGCGCTGCTCACTGCATACTTGGGAGATTTGCCCCCGGGAAGGGGGACTGGTGAGGTCAGGCCTCACTCAGCACCGCCTGGCCCCTAGCCCCCCTCCCCCCCACTTCGTGAGTAGCCCCACCTGCTGGGCTGCCAGCCTTGGCCGCTCTTCCATGGGAACCCCCGGCACCTCTTGTCGGGGAGTCCACACAATGTCCCCTTCCCTCTGAGCACTGCTCCTGGGCTGGACCCAGACTCCAGGAGGCGCCCTGGACACTGCGCCCCTCAGGGCAGTGGGGGGGGGGGTGATTGCCCCCCACTAATTCCAGCCCCCACAGTGGGGAAGTCGCCCCCTTCCTCATCCTGCTGCGCGGGCTCCGGCCAGCAGCGCCCTCTGCTGGGCCCCGGGAGCGCGGCTGCAGGTCGCTGGGCGGCCACCGCCTTCCCAGGGCACTGACACCGGCCGGGGCCTGGGCCAGGGCGGCCAGGCAGTGCGTTTCCGTGTCTCAGGTGAGGAAACAGGCTCACTGGGTGCCCTGGCCGCCCAAGGGCACGCTGCCCTGCGCTCAGCCCAGCGTGCTGGCATCGGGTCATCCTCATTGTTACGGGGCCAGGGGTCAGGACCGGAGAGGTCACCCTGTCTCACCATCCTATGAACCCCCAGGGGCCAGGGAGGAGGGTAGGCCCCGGGAGGGAGGCGCCCCATGTGCTGGGAGTGGTGCTCTGAGAAGCAGAGGGGCTGGCTGGGGGTGTCTGTGAACCCTGAAGCCCAGGGCAGGAAGCCCTGCTTCTAGGCGGGACATGGGCTGGCAGGGCCCAGGACTCGCCTCCGGGCACAGGCAGGTGGCTAGCTCAGGCGGAAGCCGCTCTCTGCAGGCTCTCTGGATGGCGCTGTCTTGTCAACTTGGGCCACCTGGGCTGGGCTGGGCTGGGCTGGGCTGGGCTGGGCTGGGCTGGGCTGGGCTGGCCTGGGAAGGGCTGGGAAGGGCACAGATAGGCGTGTGATCCCATGTCCGTGTTCCGGCACCCCGAGGGCCCCGTCAGTGTGGCTGACGTGGACACAAGGCTCAGAGAGGCGATCTTCCTGGGGCTGCTTCTCTCACGAGCCGAGGCTGGGACTCTGCCCCTTCCTCCCAAGGACTGTCAGCACGGCCCCCGTGTCTGCCCTCAGCACCCCGCTCTCAGTGGGCAGCGTGGAGGCAGGGCCCGGAGGCAGGGAGAGGGCTTGCCGCTGCTCCTGCTCCTGCTCCTGCTTTTCCACAAAGCTGGGTCCGGGCGGGCGGGGGTGCGGAGGCTGTTCAGGACCCTTGGACCAAAGGGAGGACCCTCGCTGAGGTCTGCAGGCTCCGCCAGCCCCCTCCCGCCCCTGCCCCACCCTCTGCTGCAGCCCTACTGGGTGAGCTGTGCTATCCAAGCGCCGGTGTGAGCCCCTCGCCCCAGGCAGGCCCATCAGAGGTCACTGCCCCTGACATCGTAACCCACTGGGGCTCCCACGGCTCCCCGCCAAAAACCGACCCACAGCACACGGCCCGAGCAGGGCCCCAGGCTGCTGCCCGCACTGCTGGCCAAGTTAGCTGAGGGCTGGACAGAGGGCACACGGCTCCCCTGGGCACCAGGCTGAGGACAGCGCCAGCGCCGCATGCTCACCAGGATGCACCCTAGGGTAGGGTGCGGGGTGACCTGCCCAGGAGCCTGTGTGTGGAGCTGGGTCCGGGGGACATGCTGGTGGCTGTTTGAGAGTGACGTGGGGGTGAGGGACTGTGGGCGGTAGTGGAGGCCAGGACTGCAGCCTGAGAGTGGGGTGGGTCTGTGTGGGGGATGGGTCCAGGGATAGGAGGTGAACAGACTCCGTGAGGAAGGCAAGGTCCCAGGCCTGTCTCCCTGCAGAGCCTTGACCTCTGAGGCCTGGGGCAGGGTCAGGTTCGTCTCTAGCTCCTCTCTGCCCAGCACTAGCGTGTCGCTGCCAGTCTGTTGGTTGGGCAGAGGAATGAACCCACTGGCTGCCCATGGGGCTGGGGCCTCTGAGCCCGGTGTTAGGCCTGGCTCCCAGCCCCGAGCAGGGCCTGGGAACTGGCTGAGACTCCGCAGGCAGGGTTCTGGGAAATGGCACCACAGCGGCACAGGCACAGCTGTGGCAGTTCGCACAGCACTGCCAGGCCACGTTCTGCCTGGGCCTTGCGCAAAGCCTGCAGTAAATCCAGGGGCCAAGGTCAGCTGACAGTAGTTCATGTGGAAAACAGCACAGTAATGAGTAATAACACGAGTAAACCTTCACACGCTCACCTGTGAGCCGACTTGCACGCCCTGGCTTTCCATCTCCACGTCCTCAGGGCACGCAGACTCCGGGAGGCAGGGCCTGGCCACACTCACGGGGCCGGAGGAGGAGGGGCCGCTGGGAGGTCGGGAGGCCACTGAGGAGGGCACTGGAGCTGGGCCCAGGAGCAGCAGTAAGAGCAGATGTGGAGGAAGGTGGCAGGGAGCCTCTCGGGTGGGGACAGATGTAGCATTGATGACAATGGGGGCCCTGCAGCAGGATGGAGGCCAGTGTATACTTGGGCGATGGGGGTTCTGGGGCTGCGGCCAGTGGAGACTGAGGCCATCAGATGGGCTGGTGTTAGTCCAGCAGGTCCCACCTGCTCTGCCACTTCCTGGCCGCGCTGCCCTGGTGCCCATTCCTACCAGGAAGAGAGGGCGCTCTGCATGTCCCTACCAGGAAGATAGAGGGCGCTCTGCATGTCCCTGCCAGGAAGGTAGAGGGCGCTCTGCACCGTCCCTGCCAAGAAGGTAGAGGGCGCTCTGTACCTCCTACCAGGAAAGAGAGGGTGAGCAGCCTCTCGCAGAGCTGCTGTGAGCGAGGGGGATGGAGGCTGAGACGGGCCTGGTGTAAGTGACCCACCATAATGAGCTGTGGGAAGGGGTGATCAACCCCGAGCTCCTGGCTTAAAACCTGAAGTTTGGCACCAACCACTGAGCAATACGGGAGACTGAAGGTGTGCACAGGGCAGGGGAGAGGCCTGCTTGGGGGTCCAGAGAGTGGGTGGCCACTCAGACTTGACCTCACGCCCTCTGGGCCTCTATCCATCCGTGGGCAGGAGGCCAGCAGGTTCTGGAAGCCCCTTCTGCTCTGGCGGGCCAAGATTCCGGTCCTGCTGGGACCTCCAGAGCCAGGGAGGGCCTATGAGACCCCGGAAGTCTGTCTGGCCAGTCCCTGTCTCAGGATCACAAACCTGGGGCCAGCGCACAGGACAGCGAGCTCCCGAGCTGCCACACCTGCAGGGGCTCGGGGTGTGGAGACACTGACGGGCAGGCCAGGGCCAGGACACTCGCCTTTCTGCGGGAGGGACAGCTCGTCCCATCATGTGGACTTCAGCCTTGAGAAGACGGCTTGGCAGCCTCTGCTCAGGCAGCCCCCCATGGTTACCCCGCAGATGCACAGCCCACGCACTGGAGGCCAAGGCCACCCCGCAGAGCCCAGATGCCCAGCCCCACACACTCAGGAGACCAAGGCCACCCTGCAGAGCCCAGATGCCCACCCCACGCACACAGGAGGCCAAGTCAATTTCCTCCTCTCCTGCACAGCCCCCATCACAAGTTGAAGTTCAAAGGGAATGCACCACGAACTTGGTCTAGGTAGTGCCAGGGACTCGCGGCAGCTGGGGCACACATTCACTCAGTCACCACTCCCACTCTCATCCCAGACTCCCGCAGCGGCCCCGAAGCAGCTGGCAGGAGTCAGGTACCATGGACTGACTGGCAGACAGACGGAACTGGGGGCCTGGGGAAAGGCCCCAGCCAGGCCCCCAGGGGAAGCTGAGGCCGGCAGGCAGGGCATCTCGGCCATAAAAGAATGAGGAGCCCATTGGCTCCTTGCTCCCCAGCAGCCAAGAAAAGAGGGAAGCCTGGGCGGGCACAGTTCCCATCAGATCAAAGCGGCCGGATGCTGAAAGAAACCCAGATGGGGAGGCTCCGAGGCCCGGGAGCCAGGCTCCTCGTGTGCGGGCCACCTGCGCCCGGCGACCTGGCTCTGCGGCCCCTCCCGCAGGCCTGGGCAGGATCACTCTCACCACAAGACAGGTCTGTGACCTCAGCTATGCCACAGCCACTCCAGCTCCTTTGAATTTGCAAAAGAGGAAAAAAGCCCTAGACAAGCTTCAAGTGGACAGAAACCAGACGCCCGCGGCCTCTCGCTCAGTGAGAACAGATGTTGGGCCGGCCTCATGGCGGTGATGGGTGGTGCGCGCTCTGCAAGCCTCCCGGGCTCCGGGGCCACAGGCAGGGGTGCTGGGTGCAGGTGGGAGCCCTAGCCAGCGTTGGCCTGGGCTGGGCGCCTGGGCCAGGCCGGGCCAGGCTTGCGGAATCTGACCGGGTGTTAGAGACCAGCCAGGCCCATAGGCACTGGCCCCCAGGAGCAGGGGGCTGGGCCTGTTGGCAGTACCTTTACCAAGACCGGTCCTCTGCAGTTTGCAAACATAGTCCCATCCACTGCCATCATGCAGCCCACGGAAACGGTGCCGTTCTCCCATTTTACAGATGGGGAACGTGAGGCTCGGCTAGGCCCCACAGCTGGAGGGTCTCGGAGTCGGACTGGAACTCTGGTCTCCTGTCTCAGGAGACTCCACCTGGGTGGGGAGAGGAGGTGGCGTCTGTCCGAGGAGACTGAGCAGCTCTCTCTTTCCCTCCCCAGAGACATGTGCCGTCAACAACGGAGGCTGCGACCGGACGTGCAAGGACACAGCCACGGGCGTGCGGTGCAGCTGCCCCGTGGGGTTCGCCCTGCAGCCTGACGGGAAGACGTGCAAAGGTCAGCCCGGGGCCGGGCAGTGCCCGCTCCACTCCTTAGCCACGGCGGGGCAGGACCTGCGATGCCAGCCGGTGGGGTGGGCACGGGACCGGGAAGCTAAGCTGTGGCCTGCATGTCTGGGGGACGGGCTGAGCAGAGGGAGGCTCAACGCTCTCGCCCCCATAGCGTCCCAGGGAATGCTGGCTCCCCCGCACACACCTCTAGGTCCTGGGCACAAAACTGGGGTTCTCCTATCAAAGAACTGGGTGCCCATTGGGTGGCAGGTGCCTTCCTGGCCTCCCGATCCACGTGGTCCCCCAAGGGGCCTGGTGTCACATGTCCTCACCCCCAGAGCTGTGACTGCGTGGCACAGGGCTGCTCCTCCAGGTGGGATTGTCTGCGGGTCCTCCGTCCTGGTCCCTGGAGGAGTGCGGTTGGGGCGTGCACCTCAGCTGAAGGACCTGTCTGCTGGCACAGGAGGAGCCGGGCCTGCTCAGCCCCACCGCCCCGGGGGCAGGAAGTGCCCGCTCCCTGGGTCCCAGACGGGTTTCCTGGCCCCTCCTGGTGCAGGAGCTGGGAGACAGGGGATGACACAGTCCGTTCCTGAGGTCTCTGTTGAGAGCAGAAGGCAGATGTTCGTGTTTTACAGTAACGGGGATCAGTGAACCCAGAAGT
This sequence comes from Pipistrellus nathusii, assembly GCA_963693515.1. NCBI lineage: Eukaryota > Metazoa > Chordata > Mammalia > Chiroptera > Vespertilionidae > Pipistrellus > Pipistrellus nathusii. Next base: position 187,876,206 of record OY882860.1, on the reverse strand, counting down.
CCAGCGGGAACTGGAGGCCGGGCGGAGGGGCCGGACCTGGGCGTGAGCAGGCAGAGGCCAGGGAGAGGTGTGCTCGGGCAGCGCCTCCAAGGGCACGGGGCCGCCCGGGGCTGGGCTTCCAGGTCCCAGAGGCAGGGAGCGCCCAGGTCTGGGAAGGGCGAGGGGGATGGGGAGGCCAGATGGTGCGGGGCCTGCGGCCGGGGAAGGGGTCGGCCCTTCAGCCTTTGAACCTTGGTGAGGCCCCAAGGCTCCTGGGCAGGGGCGGCCGCTGCTGGTCCCTGGGCAGGTCCCGAAGGGAGTGAGGCAGCTGCCGCCGCCACCCAGACTCCGGGACTGGCTTGGGCTCGGGGCCGTGAGGGGAAGGCTGGTCTGGATGCTGTCTGGTGCATTTGGACTTAGGGGTCGTGGACTAGTCTAGAATGTGGGGTAAGAACATCCTAACATTTTCATGGCAGGGACCTGGAAACCAAACCCCACACCCAGGGCTTGGTGCTCTGGAGCTCGGCGCACAGCCGAGCCCTGGCCCTGGCCTCTGCTCCTCGGTCAGCGTGCAGACCTGGGCTTGGCCAGGCCCGGAGGGCACGTCAGGGGACCGGCCTCAGAGGGGCCGTGTCTTCCGGAACCAGAAAGGCCGTCACGCAAATGGCTAGAGGTCAGGTGGCAAGGGCAGGTGGAGGCCGGCGTGGGGAAGGGGGTTCTAGTGAGAGCAGTGTTTCCCAAAGTGCGGTCCGCGCACCCCCAGGGGCACGGGAAGAGTTTGGTGGGGGTACGGGTTGCACGGAGTTTGGTGGGGATATGCACTGCACTGTGCTTAGCTGTGCCTAATTCTACGTTCTCATGAGGACAAGGGGTACTCAGCGTAACGAAAATTATAGAAGGGCACACATATGTCAAAAGTTTGGGAAACACTATTCTAGAGGATTCGCCCCAAGCCCTCACTTTGTTTCAAGCGTCCGGTCTCAAGGCTGCACCCACGTGACCTTGGGAAGGGGTCCTGCTAGCTGGTCCTTCCGGGAGGAGTGGGTCTGGGCCTCAACTGCTTGAGCCCGGGTTTCCTCAGGCACCAGCCACTCCCCCAGCAGCTTCCAGAACAGAAAACCCACCCACCGTGTCCCTCTCCTCCCTCTCCTGCCTCTGCCTCCAGCCCAGCTCCTCCCTCTGCTCCCGTCTGAGAGCCTTCCCCCGCACGCCTCTGGGTGCCGAGCTGCGTCCTCCCCACACACAGTGCTGGCCCTCGAGCATGGATGCATTTGAATGTTCCAGCAGGTGGCCCAAGACCCCATCCTCCTCTCAGCCCCGCTAACTCCCTCGTTTCCTCACTCATTCACCCATCCAGTGCGCACCCCTGGGCGGTCACTGTGCCAGCCTGTGCCAGGCCCTGGGCTCCTGACAGGGGCCTCACACATCCTCCTGCCCCCGGGCTGGAGGCCCCCCCATAGCCCAGAGGGCAGGCCGGTGACAGGGCAGCTAACTGAGAGGCTCCCGGGGCCGGGCTGCCCAGACAGGACCGCGGGCAGAGAGACCAGGCAGGGGGCCCGGCCCTCCTCTGAGACAGCGGAGGCCCCAAGAGACCACGGACAGGAAGGGGACTCTGGCCGCCTGGCGAGGGCTGGGGGGCACAGTTGAGGAGGGGAGCCTAGAGGTGCAGGAAGTGGGAAGAGGAGCTGCCCCTCCACCCACCCACCTACCCCCCACTCCCCACCAGATGCCCCATGTCAGAAAGAAGGTGGAGGAGCCATCTGTGCCCAGGCTCCCTCGCCGTGTCCCTGGCTGCAGCCGGGGCTGCTTCCCGGGCGGTGACCCCGCAGCCTGCTGCACCGGCTGCACCGGCCTGGCCCGAGCAAACATGCCTCCTGCCGCATGTCTGGTTGCTATGACAGCCTGTAGCCAACAGGTCTGGATGGGGAGGCTTGGCACGGGTTCCAGAGGCCTGAGGCGTCCTGAGAGGCAGGCCCACGTGCAGGGCCGGTCTCACCCGAGACATGGGACCTGAGGCTCAGGATCACACAGCGGGCCGGGCCAGGGCCGGGGCAGGGCTGAGGTGGGCCTTCTCTTTGCTAGAACCTTCTAGCTAGCGATCCCCGTCTTCCCATAATCCCCAGGGGAGGGGCAGTGGCTGCCTGGGCAGGCCTCGCTGCCTTCTGGCCTGCCTTCTCCGGAGGCTGCGGGAAGAGAGGGGCTGGACGGACAGTGTCCTGAGCGGGACTCAGGCACCTGGGCATAGTGACCTTGATCCCAGGGAGGGCCTGTGGCGCGGGACAGGCGCGGCCTCGACTCAGGTCAGGCCCAGTGGGCGCTGCTCAGAGGCCGGAGGCCCACGTGGAGCGTCCTTTCCGTCTGCTTCCTGTGCCTGTGCCTGTGCCTGTGCTGGAAGCCAGCTCTTCCGGTTCTCACTGCGGGGCCTTCTGGAGCGCGACCGGCATGGGGGCCGAGGGCCCCAGGGGAACACCTCAGAGGCAGGGTCCCTGACAACCCCTGCCAGCTGCCAGAGCCCGAGCAAAGCTCGCACCCGGAGCTCAGGCCGCCTGGGAGGGAGAGCCTGCCATCCCCGCAGGTGCCCGTGGAGGTCTCCGCAGGACACTGGGGCTGGGCTGGGGCTGGGCTGGGGCTGGGGCTGGGCTGGGGCTGGGGCTGGGCTGGGCTGGGGCTGGGGCTGGGGCTGGGCTGGGGCTGGGGCTGGGGCTGGGGCTGGGCTGGGTTGGGGCTGGGGCTGGGGCTGGGCTGGGCTGGGGGTTGGGGCTGGGGCTGGGGCTGGGTTGGGGCTGAGCTGGACTGGGGCTGGGGCTGGGGCTGGGGCTGGGGCTGGGGCTGGGGCTGGGACTGGGGCTGGGGCTGGGGCTGGGGCTGGGCTGGGCTGGGCTGGGTTGGGGCTGGGGCTGGGCTGGGCTGGGCTGGGGGTTGGGGCTGGGGCTGGGGCTGGGTTGGGGCTGAGCTGGACTGGGGCTGGGGCTGGGGCTGGGGCTGGGGCTGGGGCTGGGGCTGGGACTGGGGCTGGGGCTGGGGCTGGGGCTGGGCTGGGCTGGGCTGGGGCCGGGGCCGGGGCTGAGGCTGGGCTGGGGCTGGGGCTGGGGCTGGGGCTGGGGCTGGGCTGGGCTGGGCTGGGGCCGGGGCCGGGGCTGAGGCTGGGCTGGGGCTGGGGCTGGGGCTGGGGCTGGGGCTGAGCTGGGGCTGAGGCTGGGCTGGGGCTGGGCTGGGGCTGGGGCTGGGGCTGGGGCTGGGGCTGGGGCTGGGGCTGAGCTGGGGCTGAGGCTGGGCTGGGGCTGGGGCTGGGGCTGGGCTGGGCTGGGTCTGGGGCTGAGCTGGAGCTGGGCTGGGCTGGGAGGCGTGGGGGCAGGCAGGGACCTTGGGGGTTCAGCCACACTCATCGGATACTGAGTGAAGAAGAGCTCAGGTCAGCAGGCAGGCGGGGGGGGGGGGGGGGGGTGGGAGCCGCAGGAAGAGGCAGAAGGACCATCAGTCCCAGGACCACAGGCTGCGCTGCGCCCGCAGCACCCCCACCAGCGGGCGCTGCCAGTCCCCTGAGCGCTGATCGATGTCACGCTCTTACCCCTGAGGTGCCTCTGACCCTGGTCCTGCAGAGCGAGCGTCAGGGTCACACCATCGGAAGGAGCCGCCTGCCCCGGGCCTCCCTGCCCTGCACTGCCCCCTCGGGCGGTGAGAGGACACCGGGCCCTTGCCCAACAGCACACAATGGCCACATCCAGGGCGAGTGGTGTCCCCGTCCTCCAGACCCCACTGCTGAGCTGGGACCCCGTCCCTGTGCTCAGTGGGGAAACTGAGGCCAGCCTGGGCAGGGGCACAGGCAGGCCAGGGCAGGGCGGTGCTGGCGTCATCCCCGCGCGCAGCCCGCTCTCCTCGCCCGCACTCGGCCCACAGACATCGACGAGTGCCTGGCCAACAACGGGGGCTGCGACCACTCCTGCCGCAACGCCGTGGGCAGCTTCGAGTGCGGCTGCCGCAAGGGCCACCGGCTGCTGAGCGACGAGCGGACGTGCCAAGGTGAGCCTTCCCCCCCGGCTGTCCGCTCTGGGAGGAGCAGGTGGCGTTGGGTCCTTAGCATGTGCTCCTGCCCTCCCCGCCCCGTCCTTTATGACTCCGGGACCCAGGGAGAGAGCAGTGGGGCCCCAGGAGCAGTGTCCCAGGGCCACAGCCAGTGGGTAGCAGAGAACATCAGCGGTAGAGTGCTGCCACCTGGTGGAAGCAGCGTCACATTGCAGGTGCTCTCCGAGGTCCTTCTACAGGGTCCCGGCCCCTGCTAGGAGCGAGGTCCTGGGAGGAGAAATCTGGGCAGAAGCCAAGAGTCAGAGCCGGGGGTAAGCCCAGCGGCGTCCTGGCTGAGCAGGAGCCCAGGGCGTGAGCGGGGAGAGCGTGGGCAGGGGGCTTCCGGGGATGGGACGTGGGTGAAATGCTTGAAAAAGGCATTTCCCCGGGAACCAGGGAGGTAAGCCCACCCAGAACGTGGCATTGCTGGCCGAGGGAGCCTGGGGACCACAGGGGGAGTGCCGTGGGCTGGGGCAGCTTTGCGGGGAGTGCCGAGGGCCGGGCCAGGGAAGCCTGAGTGGTGGGGGCGTGGCAGGTCCCGTCAGGTGACTGTCACAGGCTCGTCATTCCACGTCCACGCGTGGCCGAATCTGGCTGTGGGGCCTGCAGCTCCTCTGTTGTTGCTGCTCAGAGCCTGGCCCCGTGGCCACAGGGAGAGTTCAAGGAGGCGTGTCAGGGGGGCGGAGGTCCCCCTCGTGGCCTGAGAGGTGAGGGGGACCCGGGCCAGCCCCCTGGGGGCTCAGCCAGCCTGGCCAGGGCTTCCCGCAGCGCACAGGGTGTCTGGAGCTCAGCTTCCCCGCGGCTTTGTTTCTCCCTCTGCCCTGTGGGGGCAGAAGGGGGCCCTTGACTTTGCATCCCCAGCTGCCCTGAGAGGGAGGCGGGCAGCTGCCAAGGCGGAGGAAGAGGAGGTGACCACATGTCTGCTTCTGGTCTCTCCAGCCTCCTCCAGCCTCCTCTCCAGGCCTGGGGCCCTGGCGTCATCCCCGCGCGCAGCCCGCTCTCCACCCTGGGCTCCCCAGCCCCAGCAGGGAGAGGTCTGAGTGCTTTTGCTCTCGGGCCTGCCCCCGCACCACCCTGGGCTCCCCAGCCCCAGCAGGGAGAGGTCTGAGTGCTTTTGCTTGGCACTCAAGGCCCTGGGGATGGGGACCCCAGACACCTCCCCAGCCCCTTTGAGCTCCTCCCAGTCCCCTGGGTGCTCTGTGCCGCCTCCTCCCACCTGTGCCTGCAGCACCCTTCCCCACCGAACTCCTTCAGTGCAAACTGGCCCAGAAGCCACAGCATCGGCCCTCTGACCCCCACCCAGAGATCACAGTCTCCTGTGAGCGCCCACAGCACCAGCACCAGTGTTATCACACACACACACGTGTTATGAACATGCATGCAGTCACATGAGCAAACATATTCGGAGAACGAACTCCATCTGCAGTGCCGGGAGCAGCAGGCGCCCTCACCTGTCCCCCAGGAGCCGTTCTCAGTTCTCAGCAGCTCAGCCCTGTCCTGTGAGCATGAGGTTTATTTCATCTCCAGCAGCAGCACTTTCCCTTTTCACCCCGGCTGCCAGGAACCTCGGACTCAGACTCCGCTGCTGTCCAGGCCACCGTACTGCCCCTCGTGGCTAGCATATTGCTCCCCTGCTCCTGTCTGTCTGTGCGGCTGTCCTTACCTCCTCAAGGGGCCTTTGGGGGCGATGGGAAAACATACTTTAGTCAGCAACAAGGAGGCCTGGCTTCCTGCCCCCGTTCAGCTGCCTCCTCAGCCCCATCAGGTTCCTGCAGGGGTGGGTTACAGACCAGTGCAGCCGGCAGGGCTCATGATTGAGCATTGAGCTAGGAACCAGGAGGTCACAGTTCGATTCCCGGTCAGGCACAGGCCCGGGTTGTGGGCTTGATCCCCACTGGGGGCGTGCAGGAGGCAGCCGATCAATGATCCCCTCTCATTAAGATATCTATCTCTCTCTCCCTTCCTCTCTGAAATCAATAAAAATAAACAGCCAGTCCTAGTCGCAGTTAGCCGTGGGGTGTTAAAGGGCAGAAACCACAGCTCTTCCATCCAGAGTGTTCCTGCCCTGCCCGCCTCCAGAGGAGACGCGAGGTGGCGGGGAAGGGGGCGGCGACAGGAGGCCGGGGGCTGTGCGCTGTGCGGGCCGGGGGCAGCGTGCCCCTCCGCCCACCCTGACACGCTCCCCACGCCCCGTGGCCACGCAGACATCGACGAGTGCTCCTTCGCGCGGACCTGCGACCACATCTGCATCAACTCGCCCGGCAGCTTCCAGTGCCTGTGCCACCGCGGTTACTCGCTCTACGGGACGACCCACTGCGGAGGTCTGCAGCCCGCCCGCCCTCCACGGCCACCTCCCCCGAGGCACGCGCCGCCGGCCCCCGCACCGCACCCTCCCCCTCCCTCCCCCCCACCCTGACAAGCTGGGGGCCAGGCGAGGCTGGGGACCCGTGGGCAGAGGGCTCAGCCAGAGGAGAGGCGGGAGGACAGGGAGGGGCAGCAAGTACCCACCGGGGCTGAGCCTGGGCCAGGCGTGGGCACAGGCCTGGGTACGGCCACAGTCTGGAAGGGGATGTGGCCACACAGAAGCGTTTGGCTCAGGATGAGGGGAGCCTGGCAGAGGGCTCAGCGTGTGTGCAGGCCTGAGGCAGAGACCTGGAGGCAGCCGTGAGGCCAGGAGGTGCAGACGGGGTGCAGGGCTGCCTGAGCCCCGAGGACACTGGGTTTTATCCCTGTGGGAGCTTTAATCAGCCTGGGACATGGCCAAGTTCGTGCACCGGGACTGCTGTGGCTGCCACGTGTTTAAAAGCGTGAACCCGGGCACCAGACACGGGAGCCAGAGCCGCCAGAGCCCAGGCAGGGCGGGGCACAGAGGAAGAGGAGGCTCAGTGACTTGGGAGGTGGAGACGTCTGACACGTGTCCCTGTGGCCTGGGTGTCTCCCCTCCCTGTGCTTGGGCAGCCGTGAGGGCACAGCTGGTGCTGGGGCGGCACCTGGGGTAGGCTGCAGGGACTCCCCAAAACCTGGCCACCAGCTTCCCTGGGCCGGCCGCTCCCCAAATGCCGGCAGCCGGGGTGCTCACAGTCGTGCACCCAGTGTGACTGCAGCCTAGCCCTCCCGCACAGCGTGCTGTTGGCCTTGGGCGGTCTGAGGAGGAGGGGCTCCGGTGACTTCTCCCTGCCGGCCCCGTGGTACAGGAGGCGGCTGGGAAGGGCCTGTCCCCAGCCCCACAGTGAGAAGAGGCCGCCTGGTCCCCGGGCCAGTGCTCCTGCCCCACAGACCTGACGGAACTTGATTTTGGTGCCACTGCTCTGCCTGCCCCGTCTGGGCAGGAGGGAGGTGTCGGTGTGTGTGCTCACGTGTGTGTGCATGCTTGTATGTGCAATGTGTGCAGCCCGGGTCTGTGCACAGTGACGGTGTCAGGCCAGGGTCAGGGGATTCCTAGCCCTCCTGCTCCGAGGGGGTGGCTGGGGCTGGCGGTCCTGCCCTTACCCTCCTGCCTTACCCTCCTGCCCTCCCCCCTCCTGTGCTGCAGACGTGGACGAGTGCAGCGTGAGCAACGGGGGCTGCGACCAGGGCTGCGTCAACACCAAGGGCAGCTTCCAATGTGTCTGCCCCCCGGGGAGGCGGCTCCACTGGAACCGGAAGGACTGCGTGGGTGAGTCCCCTGGGGTGAGTGCGCTGGGCAGGAGCCCTGGGGTGGGCATCACTGGGACCTGCCCCTCTGTTCCGTGCCTGGTAGGCAGGGAGAGGCAGTGATGTAGGCAGGTGCCGGGCAGGTGCCTCTGCTGCCGGCCCCTGGCTGGTGGGAACGAGGCCTCCAGAGTGAGCGGCAGAGCTAGGGGCCAGCGGAGCACAGACAGACCTGGGCACCTGGGCTCAGCTGTGCAGCCGGGGGCTCAGGAGGAGCAGGAGGCTCAGAGGGAGGGAGTGGAGGCCGCGGTTCCCCCTTGTCCTGCCAAGAAAGCTGGTCGGGTGGGGCTCCGGGGGCAGCAGCAGCAGAGCCTGGTGGGCAGCACAGGGAGTGCCGGGTCTCTTCAGACCCCCCCCGCCCAGACTGCCAGCCCCGCAGGGTGAGGCAGGGCCTCCCAGAGCGAGCGCAGAGATCCCCGCCCTCCGCTGTGCTGGATCCTCCTCCAGAGTCCCCACACGCACTGGCTCCACCAGCACCTGCTGGCCACTGTCTGTGCCCGGCCGCTCTGGGTGTGGGGACACCCCCCCCCCCCAGGGCGGCCAGCGAGCCTTGCAGCCCTGAGTCTGTCTGCTCGGAGCCAACCGGGACTCCTGCATGGCAGAGGCCGCTGCCCGCCTGACGACCTTCCCCTCCCAGGCTCCCGGTGTCCTTCCCTGAGCACAGCGGGGTGCACGCCCCTGTGATGGAGGCTCCTTACTCAGCACCATCCGATCCTCCCATCCCCCGCACCCCCCCCCCCATGCCTCCCCTCTCCTTTCCGCTGCTGCACCCAGGCACGATGGCCGGGCCACTCCGCAGTCTGTGTGGCTGTCCGCACTGGAGTGTGTGTGCTGCAGGCCGAGCAGGAAGGGGGCCTGGCCTGCTCCCTGGCAGCTGGGCGCTCCTAGTGTTTGCTGGTACTGGAAATCAGTCAGTCAGACCCTCCCCGCTGCCAGGCCTGTCACACTGAGCGGAGCACGCGGTCCTGTTGCCGTGGCGAAGGCGTGTGGGGCCGTGTGGCCAGGCCTCGGAAGCGTGGCTGGTGCTGGTGTGAGGGCACCAGCCCGAGAAGCCAGGCTGCCAGGCGCTGCCTTCCCGCCCGGGCTGTGGTGGGCGGACGGGCTTGCAGAGGTGTGCCCGGGGTCCTGGGGGGCTCGTGTTTACTGGAGCTGCAGGACCGACAGGCTTCCTTGAGGACCTGCCTTCCTTCCCGGCACTCCCTGTGCTGCCCACCAGAGGAAGGAAGGCAGGTTTTGTTTTGTTTTTATTAACAGCTTTATTGAGAGACATGCAATTCACCCATTAAAGTGCATGATATGGCCGAAACCAGTTTGGCTCAGTGGATAGAGCGTCGGCCTGCGGATTGGAGGGTCCTGGGTTCGACTCTGGTCAAGGACACGTATCTTGGTGGTGGGCACATCTCCAGTAGGGGGTGTGCAAGAGGCAGCTGATTGATGATTCTCTCTCATCGATGTTTCTAACTCTCTATCCTTCTCTCTTCTTCTCTGTGAAAAATCAATAAAAATATATATTTTTTTAAAGTGCGTGATGCGAACCCTAGCCTGTTTGGCTCAGTGGATAGAGCGTCACCCCGCAGACTGAAGGGTCCCAGGTTCAGTTCCGGTCAAGGGCACAGGCCCGGGTTGCAGGCTTAATATCCCCAGTAGGGGTCGTGCAGGAGGCAGCTGATCAATGATTCTCTCTCATTGTTGCTGTTTCTCTCCGTCTCCCTTTCTGAAATAAACAAACATGTACTTAAATATAAGTAAATAAAAATAAAGAGTGTGCCCTAGGTTTGCCTCAGTGGATAAAGCGTCAGCCTGCGGGTCCCGGATTCGATTCCAGTCACGGGCACGTACCCTGGCTGCAGGTTCCTCTCCAGCCTGGGCGTCCCTGGCCGGGACTCGTGCAAGAGGCAACCAATTGATGTGTTTCTCTCGCCTTGATGCTTCTCTTTGTCTTTCCCCTTCTCTCCCATTCTCCCTTAAAAAAAAAAAAAAATCAATGGGAAAATATCCTCGGGTGAGGATTAGCAAAATAAGTAAACAAACCAGTAAAGTGCTTTAAAAAATAATGAAGTGTGGTTTTCAGGGCAGCCCGGTCAGTTCTGAGCGTTTTCATTCCAAAAGAAGCCCAGCCCATGGCAGTCACTCCGTCTCCTCCAGCCCAGGCCTCGGCGACCACCGTCCGTGTTTGCCGGATTCCCACTGCCAGGGCCTCGTTCCTTTTTTTTTAATCCTCCCTCAAGGAGTGAGGACATTTCTCAGAGTGAGAGGGAGCAGGGAGAGGAGAGACAGAGAAAGACATCGATGTGAGAAAGACCCACCAATTGGTTGTCATCCACATGGGCCCCGACCAGGGAGGGGATAGAACCTGAAACCCAATGCACGTCCTTGACAGGGAATGGAGCCCGAGACCTCCGCCCTCAGGCTGGCGCTCTAACCACTGGGCCCTGCGGCCACGGCCTCGTCCGGTGCTGCCGGAGGCTGTCCCGTCACGGCCGGCCACGCCGTCATCCTCACCGGCCGGTGCTCGGGCGCAGTTCCCCGTCCGAGCGTTCTGAGCGGCGCGGCCCTGCGTTGGTGGCAGGGGTCCGTGTGACACGCTTTCCGCTTCCCTGGTGGGTGCCAGGGGTGGGACTGCTGGCCACAGGGTAGCCGTGTTTAACTTTGAGGACCTGCCAGTCTGTTTTTAAAATACATTTTTATGGATTTCAGAGAGGAAGGGGGAGAGGGAGAGAGAAACACCCATGATGAGAGAGAATCATTCATCGGCTGCCGTCTGCACGCCCCCACTAGGGATCCAACCTGAATCCTGGGCCTGTGGGCTCTGCCGTCCCCCAGCCCCTTCCCACTGAGGCGGTCTGGCCTGGGACGGGGTGGCAGGGCCCCTCCAGCCTCTCTCTTCCTCCTCAGACACGGGCGGGTGCCCTGCTCCGGCCCAGGCTGCCCCGCAGGCCCAGCTGTGGTGCAGCAAGGCGGGCGGCGTGGAGAGCTGCTCCCTCGCCTGCCCGGCACACACGCTCTTCCTGCCAGGTAACCCAGGCCGTCGGTGGGGAGGGGAGAGGCTCCTTCCCGGGTCCAGCCCCGCTCCTGCGGTTCCCCAGGAAGGAGCCTGAGGGGGGAGGCCGGGCCCTGGACAGCCGCCTGGGTCTCCACCGGCCGCACTGTCCCTGCTCCGTGTGCCCCGCGGTCTCGCCCCAGAAAGGAGTTGACGCAGACTGGGCCCTGGCCTTCCTCACCTTCCCTCGCCCCTCTGAGGCTGGGGGACCCGGGGGCGCTGGAGGAGGGGTACCGGCTGCGCCTCACCACCCGCTTCTCCACAGACTCGGAGAACAGCTACAGCCTGAGCTGCGGGGTGCCCAGCCTCCAGGGCAGGACGCCACAGACGCGCAACGGCACCAGCCCCGGCGCCGGGCCCAGCTGCGCAGGTAGCCCTGGCCAGGCCGCACCCGCGGGTGCTCCGGGCCGGGGGTAAGGGGGCGGGCACGGCCCCGAGGGGAGCCTCCTGGGCTATTGGCAGCAAGCAGGCTGCGGGGCTGGGACGTGGAAGGGCTCTCTGACCCCGAGGCTCCTGGACCCCAGCACAGGGCGGCTCGGTGACGCTGAGGTGCTGGATTCAGGGTGTGGGTTTCAGGCGCCCTTAAGTTCTAAAGCTCCCGAGTCGGCGGCTGCCGGGGAAGACCCCACCCAAAGTGCCAGTGAGGCCCCGCCAGCTGCCCCGGCAGGAGCGGGCCCGTCAGACTGCGGGGTCAGTGACACGGCCTCTGCGAGTGTCTAACACCCACGACACAGCCCTCAGCATCTGTGATCGCTGCTGCCTCAGTCCAGCTCCGAGGAGGCAGGGTCTGGGCATCTGTGGCTCCCGCCCTCCCTCCCCGCTTCCCTCTCCTCTCTGCCCACTCCCTGCACACCCGGGCCCGGGAGCTGCTCTGGGGTGGGGATTAGGGTGCGGGCCCTCCTTTCCTCCAGAAGATCAGGCTGGAGGGCCCCTGGCTCCAGCCTGCGCCCACCACCCCCGCACGGGGAGAGACGTGAGGAGGGAGGGCCCCAGCCCCGGGCAGCCCCTCACACCCAGGCACTCCCTCTGCAGCCCCGGCCCCAGCACCTCCTGCTCCCAGGAGAGGCCACCACCTGGGGGACTTTGGTTTCCCCAGGTGCCCCCGCCGCCCCCATCAGGCAGAAGGCGCGCTTCAAGATCCGCGATGCCAAGTGCCACCTCTGGCCCCGCAGCGGGGAGCCAGCTAAGGAGGCCCCCAGCCAGCCACTGCTGGGTGAGTGGCCCCCGGGTACCAGCCCACACGGGGCGGGCTCCCACGCCTGGGAGCTGGGAGCCAGGGCCCAGCAGGGCGGGTCAGCTGAAGGCTCCCCGTGGCCCCTTAGCCCGGCGGCCACACCTGCGCACCGGAGGCCGCGATGGGGCCCCTTGGGAAGGCGGCCAGCGGGAAGTGGAAGGCTTAGGACCCAGCACCCCCGGGGCCGCCGTCGCTGCCTCCCCGGGTCAGCGAGAGCAGGGCTTCCTGCCACTGTCCTGTCCGGCGCAGGAGGCACGGGCTCTCTCAGCAGCGCGTCTCTCAGTGAGGGGGTCGGGCCAGGGACCAGCAGGGGAGCCGGGGAGGGGCCGGCGGGAGGCGGCTCTGCTCTGCCTCCGGAAAGATGGCCGAGCTCCTGGGCCCGCTCCTCAGCCCACAGGGCGGTGCAGGCGGCTCTCAGAGCCAGCGGCCTTCCGGCCTCGGCTTCCCGCGTGCACCGGGGCGACGCGGCCGTGTGTGCACGGGTGGGAGGGCCTGCTCCTGCCGCACCGCCCGGTCACAACGGCCCCTTCTCGTCCAGAAAACAGCCGCGTGACCTTTGTGACCCTCAAGTGTGACTCCTCCAAGAAGAGGCGCCGTGGCCGGAAGTCCCCGTCCAAGGAGGTCGCCCACGTCACGGCGGAGCTGGAGGTGGAGACAAAGGCGGAAGAGGCCTCAGGTGGGCGAGGGGTCCCCGTGGGCTGTGGAGGGCGTCGGGGAGGCCCGCACACGGGGGGTGGCAAGATCTGTGGGTGTGGCGCCGCTCCCGGCCCAGACACGGCTGTGGAGGTGGAGGCCAGGCAGAACTGCCCGGAGCCAAGATGGCAGGGGAGGCCCTGGGCCATGAGAGGAGCAGGGCTCAGGGCCAGGGATGCCACACGCCCCTCCACCCTCCGGCCCTCACAGGGGCCAGAGGACTAACCCGCACCCTACCCTGGGCTCCCGGGGCTGGTGGTTCTGGCTCGTGTCTGGTGCCAACACCCTGCTCTTGGCTGTGATGGGTGGGGAGCCGTGAGAGGAATGAGCGCTGTCAGCCATGTGGCTGTGTGTGCCCAGCCCCCTGGGCGCTGGAGTGCGGGGACCAGACCAGGGGCCCCTCGCTGTGGCACTTCCAGCCCAGTGCCGGGGAGCCTCTAGGGGGAGGGGCTGAGAACAAATGGGCACCCGAAGTCCGCCCAGAGAGGGCCATGGATTCAGGGCTGGAAATCAAAGTTCACGCCACGGAGGGGGGCGGGACTGGCACCTAGGCAGAGCGACTAGAAGGGGCCAGGGCACGGAGGGCACAGAGGGCAAGGCGCGACCTGTGTCAGGCAGGGAGGCTGAAGGCGGCGTTCACAGCGAGGGCCATGCCAGGAGGACCAGGGTGCCAGGCCGGGAGCTGGGCACGTCCTGGGGCCGGGGCAGGTGTCTGAGCGGCAGCAGGAGCACCAGCAGGGGGTGTGCCTGGGGAGGGGGGTGTTTCCATCAGATCTGCCACGTGGCTCTGGGCAGGCGCTAGCTCTGGGAGCCTCAGTCTCCCCATCTGTCAGGTGGACGCAGCCATGGTGCCCCGGCAGGGCTGGCCCAGTGCGGTGCCGGTGCCGGCGGAGGGCGGAGGGCGGAGGGCAGCCTGCGGAAGAGGCAGCTGGGGGACAGGGTGTGGGGGGTGTGACGCTCTCTTCGCTGCAGACACCTGCGAGGCGGACTGCGGGCGGCGGCGGGCGGAGCAGAGCGTGCAGGCGGCCATCAGGACGCTGCGGAAGGCCGTCAGCCGGCAGCTCTTCTCCGTCCAGGTGGCGGGCACCGAGTACGAGGTGGCCCAGCAGCCGGCCAAGGCCCCGGAGGGCCCGGGCACGTGCAGCACAGGCCAGACGCTGCAGGACGGCACATGCAGTGAGTCCGCCAGGCACAGCCACTTTCTCCTTCCTCCCGCGTGGCCGGGGAAGGGCACACGAGGGAGGGGACGTGGGTCGAGAGGGGACAAGGTCCCGCTGGAGCCACGGGAGGCAGAGGGGAGGGTCTGAGAGCACCCTCAGCGGGAGCGGCCAGGAAGGGCCCGAGACCAGGTCTGGCCCCGGGGTCCTCGCAGGAGGCCCTGAGGCGCCAGGAGACCGGCTACCAGCAGCCTCTCGCTCTGCCCGCAGTGGCCTGCGAGCCCGGCACCTACTTCCGCGGGGACTCCGGCCGGTGTGTGCCGTGCGCGCCGGGCACCTACCAGGACAGGGAAGGCCAGCTCAGCTGCACTCCGTGCCCCAGCAGCGACGGGCTTGGCCTGGCCGGTGCCCGCAACGTGTCTGAATGTGGAGGCAAGTGAGGGCCCAGCCAGGAGGGGGAGTGGGGCGGGGCCGGGCGGGCCCCATGGCCTCCACTGAGGCTGCCGGAGCACAGCCCTGTGACTTGGAAAAGCTCCGTGCCCCGCGCAGAGCTGTCCTGGCCGCTCGCAGGGTGCACTGCGGGCCAGAGGCGTCCACGCCCAGAGGGTCAGCGAGGGCGACTGCACTGGGCCCCGCAGCCCCGAAAGGACTTCACAGCCATGAGCTCCCTGTGGCCTGCGGCTCCCTGTGGCCTGTGGCAGGGGCCCCGGGGCTTCGTGGCTGCCCAGTCACCGTACCTCTCACGGAGCTCGAATCGCCGTGGCCATGCTCTGGCACCTGCCTGGGCAGGAACGGTGCATCGGCCCTGCAGGTGGTTTGGAAAGCCGTGGGCCCATCGGCTGGCACATTGGTTTGCAAGGAGCTTTTCCAGGTGGTGCCCACTCAGACTCCTCTGTGGAACGGGCCTCTCTCATCACCCAAGGGCCCGGGTGGGGAAAGGGTGCCTGAGATCCCGGGGTGGTGCTGGGGACAGAGCCTGAGTCTGCAGGCTGCCCAGAGGGCAGTCCCTGCCCCCAGCGGGGATGGGACTGGCACGGAGCTCGGAGTGGCCACCGCTGGGACAGGGAACCCTCCATTCTCCTTTCTGCTCGGAGGCGTCCCCTCCTCCACTCTGGCCCGGCCTCGCACACGGCCACGCAGGGTGAGCCCTGAGCTGAGCCCCGGTGCGGCCTGCCCTCGGGGACAGTCTCTCTGAGAGAAGTGACCACCCCACACCCCATCTCCACTGAGGGCCCCACACACCCAGCTTCTCTTCCTGCTGGCGGGAGAAAGCTAGGCCTGGCCGAGCCACACAGCCGGGAGCCCCTGACGGCCACAGATGGGGGGTGGCAGGCTCCGGCACCCCAGGCTTCCTCCCCCAGGTCCCTCCCCAGCCACCCCAACCTTGATGCTCGGTGCCTTCCCAGGGCAGAAGAGGGCTGAGGGCAGGGCCTGAGGGAGCCGTGGCCTCTGTCTTCCAGGCCAGTGCTCTCCCGGCTCCTTCTCCGCTGACGGCTTCCGGCCCTGCCAGGCCTGCCCGGTGGGCACGTACCAGCCGGAGCCTGGGCGCACCGGCTGCTTCCCCTGCGGAGGGGGGCTGCTCACCAAGCACGAAGGCTCAGCCTCCTTCCAAGACTGCGAGGCCAAAGGTGAGGGCCCCCCCCCCCCCCCCAGGCTGGCCGAGCTGCTCGGGGACCATTTCCTGCCCACACCCCGGGTCAGAGGCGTCTGCAGCCATCTGGGCTGGACACTGGGGACCGGCTCTGTGCACACACACTGGGCAGGACGGCGACCCCCCACTCAGCTGTGGTCAGGACTCTGAGCCCCGGGGGTGAGGGGGCCGCCAGCTCCTCTGGGCGCTCCGTGCAGCAGGGCGGCGGGTGAGGTGCAGGAGGCAGCAGGGGCGTGGGGCCAGGTCAGTCACCCACTGGACACCCCCTCCCTCCAGGGCCACCAGCCTACAGCCCTGTCACTCCTCCCCACTCAGGGCACAGGCACGCCTCTGGGGAGCCCCTCTGGCACCCCCGTGTGCTGAGAACACAGGGGTTCCCTGAGCCCTCGCTCTGAGGGCGGCAGCCCCAGCTCTGTGCCCCCACTCCACTCCTGCCTCATTTGCCCCCTGTGACTCAGCCCCATAGAACGAGGGTCTGACTCCACTTCCTCTCCCCCATTCTCTCCTGAACCCCCACCAGCCAGCCAGACTCACCCCACTGCTCCCCGAGAATTGCTCCCGGCAGGGTGGCCCCCAGGATCCCTGTGTGCCAGAGCCCAAGTCCCTTCCCAGCGGCCCTTGGGGAACCCCACCCCGACCCCCACTTCCTCCCCGCATGCTCGTGTGCGGGATGTGGGCCTTGAGGCGGACTCGGTCTGCACCCCCCTCTCCTCCCCACACCCCACACACTCAGACCCAGACCCCGGGGGCCAGAGCACTCTGCCTGGCTGTGCACAGGGGGGAGGGCACCGGGCGGTGGGGAAGGGCCTTGCTCTGCTGAGACCCCGGGGGCAGGGAGGCCCCAGGGAGAAGGTCCCCCTAATGCCCCTCTACCCCCCAGTGCACTGCTCCCCCGGCCATCACTACAACACCACCTCCCACCGCTGCGTCCGCTGCCCCGTCGGCACCTACCAGCCCGAGTTCGGCCAGAACCACTGCATCACCTGCCCCGGCAGCACCAGCACCGACTTCGATGGCTCCACCAACATCACCCACTGCAAAAGTGGGCGCTGCTCTTCGGCCTGGGGCGCTGGGAGGGGCTGGGAGGGCTGGGGCGCTGGGCGGGGCTGCTGAGGGCCCCGCCCGGCAGGGGCACCCACCAGCGGGCCTGACCGACCCCCGCGCCCACAGACCAGCACTGCGGCGGGGAGCTTGGCGACTACATGGGCTACATCGAGTCCCCCAACTACCCCGGCGACTACCCGGCCAACGCCGAGTGCGTGTGGCACATCTCCCCGCCCCCCAAGCGCAGGATCCTCATCGTGGTCCCCGAGATCTTCCTGCCCAGCGAGGACGAGTGCGGCGACGTGCTGGTCATGCGCAAGAGCGGTAGGTGCGGGCGGGCGCGGCGCTCGCCGCCTTCGCCCCGGCTACTTGTTCGTTTTCCCCGAATTATCTTCCTCATTGAGTTCAGAGAGGAAGCGGGAAGGAGGGAGGGAGGGAGGGAGAGAGAGAGAGAATCACTGATTGGCTGCTCCTGCACGCTCCCCTTGAGATGGAGCCCACAGGCCGGGCACGTGCCCTTGGCCAGAATTGAACCTGGGGCCTTTAGCCGATGCTCTATCCACTGAGCCAAACTGGGTGTAAATCCACTTGTCTGACTAAGCCGCGGGCTCTATTGAGTTCTGTGGAAAGGTCTGGAAAGTTTCAGGGCGCCCTGAGCATGGGAGTCAGGACCTGGTCCAGCTGGTCTCTACCCTGAGCACACACGGTCCTGCCACACGGGCCAGGGTGAGACCCGCAGCGGCCCCTCCTCCACAGACACCTCCCTCTGAAGTTGGGGGTGGCCTGGGCAAAGGGCCAGTGTGTGCCCGCACACAGGATGCCCAGGGTCGGCAGCCCGCCCCTCCCCCCCCCCAGCCTCCTGGCTCGTCACCCCCGTCAGTGGCCGTGGGGAGTGGCCCCTTCCCACAGAACAGGGTGAGCCCAGATGGCCACGCAGCCAGCGAGGCAGAGCTGCCCTCCAGTGCCCCAGGACCAGCTCTGCTCCTCCCAGTGGGCACTGCCACGGGGCAGCGGTGGGGGGGGGGGGGACACAGGCAGCCGCACAGACGCACCTGCTCCCGGGGCCTCGGCTGCCCCGGCGCAGAGACCGGGGGAGAGGGGCAGGCTGAGCCCTGGCACTGGGACGCCCCCTCAGTGCAGCTGATAAGCCGGGAAACCCCACGTTCCCATAGGACCGAGGCCGCCAAGGGCCAGAGCCATCCACGGGAATTCAGAGCCCGGCCTGGGACCCTGGGCCCTGCCCGTGCTTGTCACCAGCCCCCAGCCCCCAGCTGCCACTCTGCCCTCTGCTGTTCACACACAGGCTGAGCTCCAGGGAGCCAGCCTCTCCCCACGCAAGGGCAGGGCAGGCAGGCTCCCAGGGAGCGGTGAGAAGGGGGCACCCAGGCCCTCAGGGAGGGTCTCCCCACATCCGAGCCTTCACCTCAGCCCGGGCTCTGTGCTGGGTGCAGCCTGAGCCCGGCCTTGAGGCCCGGTGGCAAGGCAGTGACACCCTAGAGAGGCTGCAGTGAAGGTTTGCCAGGGCAGAGGGGAGGCTCCCTGGAGGAGGGGGCATGGCAACGGGCTCAGAGGGACCATTGGGCATGGGGTGAGGGTGGGGAAGGGCATCTGAGTGCGGAGGCTAGAGAGAGGGGCCGCGGGCATGTTGAGGAGGGAGGAGCAGCGGAGGGAGGGAGGGAGGGAGGGAGGGAGGGAGGGAGGGAGGGAGGGAAAGAGGGAGGGAGGGAGAAGGAAAGGAGGAAGGAAGGAGGGAGGGAGAGAGGGAAGGAAGGAGGGAAAGAAGGAAGGAAGGAAGGGAAGAAGGGAGGGAGGGAGGGAGGGAGGGAGGGAGGGAGGGAGGGAGGGAGGGAGGGAGGAGGAAAGGAGGAAGGAAGGAGGGAGGGAGAGAGGGAAGGAAGGAGGGAAAGAAGGAAGGAAGGAAGGGAGGGAGGGAGGGAGGGAGGGAGGGAGGGAGGGAGGGAGGGAGGGAGGGAGGGAGGGAGGGGGGAAGGAAGGGGAAGGGAAGGAGGGAAGGAAGGAAGGAAGGAAGAAAGGGAGGGAGGGGGAAGGAAGGGGAAGGGAAGGAAGGAAGGAAGGGAGGGAGGGAGGGGGGAAGGAAGGGGAAGGGAAGGAGGGAAGGAAGGAAGGAAGGAAGAAAGGGAGGGAGGGGGGAAGGAAGGGGAAGGGAAGGAAGGAAGGGAGGGAGGGAGGGAGGGGGGAAGGAAGGGGAAGGGAAGGAGGGAAGGAAGGAAGGAAGGAAGAAAGGGAGGGAGGGGGGAAGGAAGGGGAAGGGAAGGAAGGAAGGAAGGGAGGGAGGGAGGGAGGGGGGAAGGAAGGGAGGGAGGGAGGAAAGGAGGAAAGAAGAAGGAAAGGAGGAAGGAAGAAAGGGAAGGAAGAAGGGAGGGAGGGGGGAGGGAGGGAGGGAAGGAAGGGGAAGGGAAGGAAGGAGGGAAGGAAGGGAGGGAGGGAGGGAGGCAGGGAGGGAGGGAGGGAGGGAGGGAGGGGAGAAAAGGAATGAGAACTTAGATATTTGACTGCGTGGTCAGAGTTTTATTCCCTGTGCTCTACGACATTTAATATGTACTCAGTTAAGAGTTTCAAGGATGCAAAAGGATTCTAAGAGTCTGATAGAAAACTCCACTTGGTCCCTGGCGTGTCCTCACCCCCAGCCTCGCCCACGTCCATCACCACCTACGAGACCTGCCAGACCTACGAGCGGCCCATCGCCTTCACCTCCCGCTCCCGGAAGCTCTGGATCCAGTTCAAGTCCAACGAGGGCAACAGCGGCAAAGGCTTCCAGGTGCCCTACGTCACCTACGACGGTACGTGGGCACTGTGCCCAGCCAGCCAGCCCGCCCAGCCGCATCGGTCGCCTCAGGCTCCCCCTGGGGGACGGCAGGCCCACGTGGGTCCGAGGCGCTGAGGAGGGAGCAGTTGGTGCAGGGTTTGAGGGTTAAATTGGAGTTTCCTAGCTCACCAAACCTCAGGGAGAACAGGGCGGGTGCCAGGCACACAGGCGCAGAGGCGGAGGGCCTGTGGCTGGCGCAGAGGGGCAGAGGCTGCAGGGAGAGGGCTGGAGCAGGCAGGCGCAGAGGCGGGGGCCTGTGGCTGGCAGAGGGGCAGAGGCTGCGGGGAGAGGGCCGGGGCGCGGAGCCCTCACCGCCTCCTTCCTCGGGCGCAGAGGACTACCAGCAGCTGATCGAGGACATCGTCCGGGACGGGCGGCTCTACGCCTCGGAGAACCACCAGGAGATTTTGAAGGTGAGCGGGCGGCCCTCTGGGAAGGGGTTCGTGCAGGCCCAGGACAGGCTGTGAGGTCCAGGGACCTCCCTGCCCCACCCCCCTAGTGAGGGAAGGTGGGGGTTAGGGGGCCCGGGGGCGGGGCGGAGGCTGGCACGGCTGTCCTTCCAGACCAGGAGCGCCAGCACCGGCTCCCTGTGGGGGCAGGCCCCCGCCGGGGGTGTCCTGGGGCAGTCCCTCACCAGCTCCGAGCCCCTGTCCTCCGGGAGGTGAGGGTGACAGGGTACCTTTAGATCCACGGAACCCGGAGCCGCCTTTGGGTCGGACTCCCTCCTCGTCCCATCCACTGCCCGGAGACACAGGGCCACCTTGTCACGAAGGGGCTGTGGCGTCAGACAGCTGACACTCCAGGGCAAGACCCTGGGTCTGCACAGGAGAGGCGAGTCCAGGGGTCTACTGGCTCAGCCCCTGCAGACAGCGCTCCGGGCCCCGGGCCCCAGGCTCAGCCCCTGCAGACAGCGCCCCGGGCCCCGGGCTCCGGGCTCCGGGCTCAGCCCTGCAGACAGCGCCCCGGGCCCCGGGCTCAGCCCCTGCAGACAGCGCCCTGGGCTCCGTGCTCCAGGCTCAGCCCCTGCAGACAGCACCCCAGGCTCCAGGCTCAGCCCCTGCAGACAGCACCCCAGGCTCCAGGCTCAGCCCCTGCAGACAGCACCCCAGGCCCCGGGCCCCGGGCTCAGCCCCTGCAGACAGCGGCCTGTCTCCAGGGCTGAGAAATAGCTTACAGCTCTGGGGCCCCAGGCCTGTACTCGGCCCCAGCGGGCAGGCAGTGTGAGCGGAGGTTACAAACCTGGAGGGCTCAGGGCTGGGAGCGCCTCCTCTCCTCCGGGGGCTCATCTGGTGAGTGGGAACCGGAGGGTCGTCCTGGCCTCTGTCAGTCTGTCCTGGAGACAGTGCCACCTCTTTCCTCTCGCCTGGCCCCCTGCCCAGCAAGGTCGCCGCCTGCTTGCAGGGCCTGGGCCTCCGCACCCTGACCTCCACTCACCAAGCCTCTTTCCCCAGTGCTGCCCACCAGCCTCTGCCCCCGCCCAGCCGCTGGCCCTCCCTGGCCAGGTCGCGTATAGGACTCTTTCACGGCCGCGTAGAGAGAGTTCCAATTCAGGGTTCGGGTTCTGGAGAAGGCCGCACACAAATGAAGAAAGACTTGAAGAAATTCAATTTGGTGATTTGGGGGGCCAGGCGGTAGTCCACTCTAGTGGGAGAACTACTCCTGCTCTGGCCCCGCCATCCCTTTTATGGAGGCTTTGGGGAAGACATCTTAGGCAACAGAAACAGGAATTTACATGTGGCCTTTAGGCAGGAAATAACAGACACTTACACGGACAAGGTAGATTCTGCTTCAGCTAACAAAATCTCAACTAACGTTAGAGCACTTAAGGTTGTTGGCCAGCCTTCCTGGCTTCCTGTCACCATCTCTTTTTCAGTGAAACTGATTTGGTTTCCAGCAGTCGCACTCAGAGTCCCAGGCCTTCCCGTCAGCCCTGCAGCCCCGGTGTCTGGGTGACAGACAGTATTGGGCGCCCACCTCCTTGTGGCGGGCTGCAGGGCCGCCTCAGCACTCTGTCCCCGGCCTCTGGCAGCGCACCTGGCACACAGGGGCCACAGAGTTTCTCAAGGGCAGGAAGCTGCACGCACGTGTGTGCTGGGTCCTGCCAGTGTGACGATGAGCCCGGGCACGGTGCTGCCTTCACTGAGCCCCTTCCATGGGCCACGTGCGGGGTCTCTGCGGGGCCCTCAGGACACCTCAGCCAGGCTCACTGCTCCTGAGGGTCTCCTCCCGGTCCCACCGCCCCCTTAGACATGACCCCTAGGCTCCAAGAGGGATCGGGCGGGGAGGAAGCCCGAGGCGGAGTGCCGCTGAGCAGGATGGCCCCTCGCTCATTGCTGTCTCCACCCCCCCTCCCCTCCCCTCCCCACCGCGCCCCTCCCTTCCCCCCTCACCCCCCACCCCCCCAACCCCCGCCCTGTGCAGCCCTGAGAGGAGGGGCCCCTCACGGAGGAGTTACCTTCAGGGGGCGGGCTGTTTCCTGGTGAGGGAGTAGGTTCTGGAACTGGTTTCAAACCCAGGTCTTTGGCCCCAAAGCCCGTGCTCTCTGCTCCGTGTCTGGTTTCTGGCAGTCTTTGCTTTGCCTTGTCTTCTGCAGGAGAACGCTTATTAAATGAAGGAGTACTGCAACTCCACAAGTTAAAACCAGTGGACCGTTCTTTTATTTTAAGAGTTTATTTGAGCCAAACTGACATATGCCGGGGGCAAGATCTCAAGTGCTCCCCTATGGACTATTAAAAAACAATTCGAGCTGGGCCGGCCTGGCTCATTGGTTGAGCATCCACCCATGAACCAGGAGGTCACGGTTCAATACCAGGTCGGGGCACATGCTTGAGTTGCAGGCTCGATCCCCAGTGCGGGATTCTCTCTTTGATTAATGTTTCTACATCCCTCTCCATCTTTTTTCCTCTCTGAAATCAATAAAAATAGGTTTTTTAATTCAATAATTAAAAGTAAAAATCAGCCAAAACCGGTTTGGCTCAGTGGATAGAGCATCGGCCTGCGGACTGAAAGGTCCCAGGTTCGATTCTGGTCAAGGGCATGTACCTTGGTTGCAGGCACATCCCCAGTGGGGGGCGTGCAGGAGGGAGCTGATCAATGACACTCTCTCATCGATGTTTCTAACTATCTCTCTCTCTTCCTTTCTGTAAAAAAAAAAAAAAAAAATCAATAAAATATATTTAAAAAAATAAAAGTAAAAATCATTTATGACAGAGTGGGGGCTCCTGAAACTCACCAGCTAGCCAACATCTCCCCCGTGCCCCGCAGACACCCCACAGCCCCCCTCAGGCGCCAGGGCACTGCAGAGGGGAGCGACCAGGGCATTCCAGAGGGTGGTGCTCCAAGCATTGCAGAGGCGGGCGCCAGGGCCCTGCAGCCCCCATCAGGCACCTGGGCATTGCAGAGGGGGACGGCCAGGGCATTCCAGAGGGTGGCGCCTGGGCACTGCAGAGGAGGGCACCAGGGCCCTGCAGCCCAGCCCGCCCTCACGCGGCCGGCCATGTCTTACAGGACAAGAAGCTGATCAAGGCGCTCTTCGATGTGCTGGCGCACCCCCAGAACTACTTCAAGGTCACGGCCCAGGAGTCCAAGGAGATGTTCCCGCGCTCCTTCATCAAGCTGCTGCGCTCCAAAGTGTCCCGCTTCCTGCGGCCCTACAAGTAGTGCCGTGCCCGCGCTCCTGCCGCAGCACCCCTGCGGGTGAGGGGGCCTGCCCCCAGCGGAAGCCAAGCTCCACGGCCTCCATGGGCCTCCACGTGGCCGTGGGCTGCCCTTCAGGAAGCGCTGGCCAGCCTCGGAGGGGAGACCCGCCCCGGCAGAGACCCCAGCCCAGCCACGCCGCTCCCATCGCCGCCCCTGGGAAACTGCTTTCGGCAGCTTGCTCCCCCCTCCCCGCCTGCTGCTCCCGGGCCAGGCCCCCTGCACCTGCCCGGCCACACCGGCGGCCCTGGCAGAGCACAGCGGGGAGACTGCAGGTGCCCCTCAAGTGACAGACACTCCGAGGCCGGGAGGGATGATGGGAGAACGGAGCCAGGCCTCGGAGAGAAGGGGTGAGGGTGCCACAGGGCGTAGGTAAGTGGGGAAGGTGCCCGAGGGGCATCCACACTGCAGGCCCCCGGCCTCAGGCCCCCCACGCTGGCCTCAGGCTCCCGGGCCGCAGGCCCAGGACACGCTGCCCTGTGGTCAGCTCCACGGATTCTGGGGGACAGAGAGGAGCCGGGAGGGGCCTGTAGATGTGCTTTCCTCACTAGAGCATCTGAGTATTCTGTGTACAAATATAAATACAAATACAGACTCTACTCGTGGGTGCTTCAGGGAAGGCCTCTCAATACCGCGACCCCTCGTCTCCACCAACAGTGCACGCCCAGCGGTCTGCTTCCCCAGCTCATCAATGCGCCCCTGGGCCTGGCACCCTGGTTATGGGAGGCGGGGTGCGGGCGGGGGCGCACTTTGGAGCAGTTCTTTGGGGGCTGGGCTCTGACGCTTTCTGGAGTGCTGCCCTCAGATGGAGGCGGTTCCCCTCCTGCCACCCCACTACCCCCCCCCCCGGGGTGCAGGGCCTGAACTCGCCCTCAGGAGGGGCTGTGTCTGACCCTCCGGCATGACCGCCATGACCGCCGGAAGCAAGCCTTTCCCAACGGGCACTGGCCCTGTGGTCATGGGGCCTCAGGGAGCAGCACCCACTCCTTTTACTGGCGGAGACAGGCCCAGGGAGGCAGGTCCCCCCCCCCCCCCCCGGGGTCAGGGTTGGGGTGGGGGTTGGGGCCAGAGGCCCAGTCCCAGCGAAGCCCTTTCTTCTGTACTGGCTGCCTCCCTCCCCCTCCCATATGACACACACTGGCAATATAAACATCACATGTGCGATACATATGAAGTTCTGGCACCGATTGCAAGCGCGTTTCAATATGTCCTTGTTGGTCATGAATTTGGTTGACACTTCTATTATAAAGGGTGAATAGCAATATTAAAATTTCTTCTAATTAATTTCAACGTGCACAGATCCGTGCACCAGGCCGCCAGTGCCCATATAAAATGGGACACGGCCCAGCACAGATTAACATTCTTGGTAAATTCATTACCCCATGGAGCTGAAAGGCACTTGGGACTGGATGTGGTTAATAATTTCATCCAAACAAGCTGTTAAATTATACCAATTGAATTAAAAATCATGGTTGTCAAAATTTTACAAGTATTTTTTTCAGTCCTCACCTGAGGATACATTCTATAAGGGTTTTTTGGGGTTTCTTTTTTTTAGAGAGA
The DNA here is from genome assembly GCA_963693515.1 of Pipistrellus nathusii. NCBI lineage: Eukaryota > Metazoa > Chordata > Mammalia > Chiroptera > Vespertilionidae > Pipistrellus > Pipistrellus nathusii. Next base: position 187,851,573 of record OY882860.1, on the reverse strand, counting down.
AAAGAAGAGGGGATGAGAGAGAGAGAGAGAAGAAACATCAATTGGTTGCCTCCATTACATGGCCCTACCCAGGATCAAATCTGAAACCTGAGTATGTGCTTTGATCAGGAATTGAACCCTCCACCCTTTGGTGCATTGGACAACTCTCCAACGGAGCCATACAGACCTGGGCTTCAAGTATGCTTTTCATGGAGTAACGGAACCACAAACTGTGTGTGCCAAAGCTGATTAAAAAAAAAAAAAAAAAAAACACCTTCGCAGGGCAGTAATGTTTTTCTCTGTGCCCCTCATCAGCTGGAGTTCGTAAGTGTAAGCCTTTACAGACCAACAGACCAACTTGAACAGGTCCTATGAAATGGCACATTTTGCTTCAGTTCAGTTTAAAACAAAGTACACCAACCAAATCACAAAAATAAAACCCCACAAACGCCAGCCTTGGAGCCTTTTAGCAAAATGCAATTATTACAAAGTTGCAACGGGAAGCATCTCTCTGGAAGTGAGGGGGAGGAAGCAACTCTCCCTGGCCGGGAGGTTCTCACTGGTCTGACACTCACAGAGACAGACAGACTAGCGAGAGAAAATAACCAAATGCAATACATTCGCATGGGAACCCCGAGTGCATGAGTCAGAGACACCCCCCTCACCCCCCCACCCACCAGAGGTTCAGCGACAGCCAGGGGCAGTGGGTGCCTGTGGCATCTGAGCTGGGGTGAGGGAAGCCGCCGGGGCTTCAGGCCCTGCAGGTCCCTAAGAGCAGCTGTTCAGCAGTCAGCCGCCTCCCCGCCTGCAGACAGGTTTCCGGAAGCGGTCTGCCACCATCGCTTATGGGCAAGGCCTGGTTCGGATTCCTGTAGATGATGCGGGGGAGAGGGGGGAGACAGAAGTTTCTCTTCAGGGCGCAGGACTCAGTCGCCCTGAACTAATAACCCGCGTGGCCTTGGGGTGGCTCCATCTGAACCCCCACAGAAGCAACAGAACTTGGGAAGTTGAAATGTCCAAAGAATGATTTTCAAGTTCAAAAATTACACCTTGAAATGTTTGGGCAACACCTCAACTTGTAAGGACCCCCGCCCCCTCTAACTGCGCACATCGGCACCCCGGCCTAAATGTGAGGACACTCAGGCCCCATCCGCAGCCTGAACGTGGTGAGACACTGGGGACCGGAGCCCCCCCTCCGAGGGCCGGCGGCGGCTCTGCAGGCACCAGCCCGGCCACACGCGGTTCCGGCCTCAGTTTCTCCTTCGACACTCAAGAGTCTCTTCCGGTTCCCACCGCTCCCGGCATCCCGCGGGGCAGCCACGTGAGAGAGAGAAAGCTCCACCCCCCCCAGGCACGCGTGCGCACAGCCCGCGCACAGCCCGCTGGGCTCTCGGGTCCCGGGTCCCGCCCCTCGCGCCAGGCGCCCGGGCTGCCCGCAGCGTGCGCTCCGGAGGGTGGGGGTGTGCTCCCGCGGGGGGGCGAGGCCGCGGGCGGCTGAGGGGGTGCCCGGAGGGGGCGTGGCCGCGGGCGGCTGAGGGGCGGGGTGCCCGGAGGGGGCGTGGCCTCGGGCGGCTGAGGGGGTGCCCGGAGGGGGCGGGGCCGCGGGCAGCTGAGGGGGTGCCCGCAGGGGGCGGGGCCGCGGGCGGCTGGGGGGGGGTGTCCCGGAGGGGGCGGGGCCTCGGGCGGCTGAGGGGGTGCCCGCAGGGGGCGGGGCCGCGGGCGCCTGGGGGGGTGCCCGCAGGGGGCGGGGCCGCGGGCGCCTGGGGGGTGCCCGCAGGGGGCGGGGCCGCGGGCGGGGCGGGGCGGCGCTGACTGGCGGGCGGGCCGAGTGGGCGGGCCGGGCCGCGGGCTGCGGCGGCTCCGGGCTTGGCGCGGCGGAGGCGCCATGGAGGCGGACGCGGGGCCGCTGCCCATGCCGGAGCCGGCGCCGAGCTCGGAGCAGGGCCCGGAGCCCGAGGAGGACGCGCTGGCCGAGTTCGCGGCGCTGCACGGCCCGGCGCTGCGCGCGTCGGGGGTCCCGGAGCGGTACTGGGGCCGCCTCCTGCACAAGCTGGAGCACGAGGTGCGGTGGCGGCGCCGGGGCCCTCGCAGCGGGAAGGGTGTGGCGGCCGGGTCCGCGGGGAAAGGCTGGGCGCGTGCGGAGGGGCGGCTCGTGGTGCGCCCCGCGGGCCAGGGCGCAGGGCGGTGCGGGCGGACGAGGCCGGAGATGCGGGCGGAGAAGAGCCAGCGGCCCCGCGGGGACCCGCTTAGACTGCGTCCCTGGCAGATTAGGGGCCGCCTAACGCGGGGCCTGAGCGGCTGCCGGGCCCGGACCCGGGCCGGTCCTGCCAGCACCGGGGCCGACCGAGGCCGCGCGGAACCCGGACTGAAGTGCAGCCAGGCTCCGGTGTGTGCCAGGCCCGGAGGAGTGGGAGCCATCACCCCATTACACAGATGAGAAAACTGAGGCTCGGGAGAGAGGAAGTGGCCTCCCAAAGTTTGTCAGAACTGGAGGCTTTCAGCCACTGCCTCCCTCTGGGAGAACTCCAGCCGATGAATGTGTGCGGCTCTGATTCTGGGCCATAAAACGTTTTCATGTTCCTCTTTCGGCTGGAGCCTGACTCTCCCTCGTTTTGCAGGTTAAAGAAAACAGTCTGGGAAATGGAGGACAAAGCTAAAGGAAAATGAAAAAGGCCTAGATCTGTGCAGGTTCTGCCCACCAGCTGCTCTGGCCTGGGCCTCCCCGGGGAGGGGGATGGTGGTGGAAGGTCTTAGCTAAGGGGTGGCCCCGGTTTGGGGGTTTGGGGTAGCTGGCCCCATGCTGAAGACGGGGCACTTTCCTGGCCAGCTAGTGGGTCCTTCTCAGGGGACTGCCTCCCCGGGCTGAGGCAGACTAAGGTTTCTGTGCTGCAGAATTGGGGTTGGATCAAGTACCTTCCTGCTCCAAACACAGGAATTGCTGTAAAAAAGATAAAACATCCGCTGCAGATACTGCATACCTGTCTATAACAGTGACCGTGCTGCCCCTCCCCTTCCCTCCCCAGTGACGTGCCCTCAATTCCGCCCGAGTTTCCTGAGCACTCGCCCCTGGTGGGAGGGGACCCCAACAGTTTGTTGGGATAAAGGTCCTCACTCCTCCAGCCCAGCCCGCCTCCCGGGCAGTGAGCTCTGACTTGGGCAAGTCTCACCCAATGGGTGCTCACCCAGTGGGTCCTCCACCGGGGCCTCTCCCTGGCCTGGTGGCTCAGTGGGTCTGAGCGTCATACCCACAAAAGGTGTGGGTTTGATTCCCAGTCGGTGATAGATCTGATCCCCAGTCTGGGCAAGTGTGGGATGCAACCAGTCAATGTTTCTCACATCCATGTCTGCCTCTCTCCCCCTTCCTCTCTCAAACCAATAAAACATCCTTTAAACACACACACACACACACACACACACGCATGCGCGCGCGCACACAACCCTTAGAAATCGGCGGTCTTGGCAGAGGGCCAGGAAGGGGAAGATAAGTTGCCACTGGTGCCCCCTCCGCCCTGCACGCCCCTGCCCTGGCCCAGTGTTTTTCCGTGGCCTCGTGCCGCTCTGAGCGATGGGCAGGGGTGAGTCACGGCTGTGCCTGACCCGCCCTGCGCTCATTGTTTCAGGGGAGCCCACTGCTGGGAACCCACACGGAGGGCACACCCAGCGGCACAGGCACCTGCCGCAAGGATGGGGTCCCCCAGTTCCATCCACAAGGCGGTGACCCCTAGGCCTCGGAAGGGCTGGGGAAGTGTTTAAAATGAGAACAATTTCAGCACTTCCACCGGGGAGGGACTGGTCACTCCACCCCTGAGGACGCCCTCTCCCCCCAGGCCTCGGGCTGGCCCCGCTGTGCACCCCCCTCCCCCCGTAAAAGCTCCAGGCCCAGCCCACTCACCGGTCCTCTCAGACGGCCCAGACCACTCCTCTGCCGCTGGCCCAGCTCCCTGGACAGGATCCCCAGTGCTCGCCTCATGCCTGAGGTGCCAGTGCAGAGCTGTAGGTGTCCCCGTGGCTGCTGGGGGAATTTTCATCTTTTTAAAATCACTGTGAGAAGTAAGTGTTCGGGAGAGCTGGCCTTTGCCGAGTCCCTGCTGTGTGCCAAGGACCGCTGTGCCCCGCTGTGTTGGCCTGGCCGGCAGGGCTGCCCTGGAAGGCGATGGATCCTCCCTCGCCAACCCTGTGCCAGGCCTCAGAGTGGCATGCTGGGGGCAGGTGCCTTCGCGCTCTGTGTGCGTTCATCATGAACCCTCCCAGCCACCCTCTGATTTGGGAACAAACATGCCAACGTACGGATGGGGAAACTGAGGCACGGCCTGGCTCACTGTCTTGTTTGAGGTCACGTAGCCCAGCTCCAGAACACAGGGGCTGCCGCCTCTTCCCCGCTGCACGTGGCTGGCAGTTGCCCTTTGCCAAGGAACCCACGACCAAGGCCTTTATCTCCCCGGCCCAGACCTCAGGAGACCAGCCCCATCCCAGGCCATGCTTCCTGCGGGCCTGGCTGTTTTGGGGGGCTGGGGGGCTGGCGCTCGGCGGCCACAGGAGACTGGACACCTGTTTTCCTCTAGGTTCTCTCTGCTGCCCTGGTGCTTGATGAGTTAGTCCCTCTGCTGAGAGCACAATGGGGGAGAGATCACGAAATCTTGACCTTCATTTACTTCCAGTGTGACCAGAGCCTCCCCCCCCCCCCACACACACACACACACACACTCTGCCTCGTGACTTGTTTTCCCTGTGCAGCTGGGCCGGAGTAGACAAGACCCAGACACGTTCCTGCAGGCCCGCTTCTCAGCGTGGCCCCAGCTTTGACTGTGCTCTCTTTAGGAGCCTCAGTTTCCCCACCTGTGAAATGGGTCCGTAGGCCGGGAGCGGCAGGCCGGCTGCAGGGAGGGCTCAGGGCTGGGCGTCCCCTAACCCTCGCGCTGTGCTCCAGGTGTTCGACGCCGGGGACATGTTCGGGATCATGCAGGTGGAGGAGGTGGAGGAGGACGGTGAGGACGAGGCTGCGCGGGAAGCACACAGGAAGAAGCCCAACCCGGGCAGCGAGCTCTGCTACAAGGTCATCGTGACCAACGAGAACGGGCTGCGGGCGGCCGACCCCAACAGGTAGGCCTGGGCGGGCCTGTCCCCCGGGGTGGCTGTCTCTCAGCGGTCTCCCCGAGGACCCGCTCAGGTGCCAAACCCCGCTGCCCACGTCCCCAGGATCAATGGCGTAGCACGGGGCGGGGCGGGAGTGGGTCTGCCGCTGTAAGAACGTGAAGCAGCTTATTCTTGTTATTGATTAGTTATCGTATAGCTAATAACTGTTAGTTACTGTATAACCCCTGTGGGCCTTGGGGAGCAGCAGCCATGCAGGAACTCGCGCGCTCCTGTGGCTGAGACTGCGGCGGCCTGGGTCCTGGTGGCGGCCTGGGTCCTGGTGGCGCCCCCGGTGGGGGGTGGTCCTGAGAGCAGCCTCCGCGGCACCCCGGCCACCGTGGTCGCACAGCAGGTGGGGAGTCTGGTTTTGCTGGTGAGGAGGGGGAAGGATTCTCCAGGGCCCGCCGCTGTGGAGTGTGGGTGTCGAACCCGCTGCCGTCTCAGTGGGGACCCCGCTTTAGCAAGGACGCCTGGCCTCTCCCGTCTCCAGATCTGCATCTCTGGTGGCGCTGGGACCCAGCACGTCCTCTGGGGCTTTGCTCCCGGGCTGAGGAGTGCGGTCTGGTGGAGGCCCCAGATGAGGACACGGAGCCAGAGCAGGCGGGCCTTGTCCGGGGCCACAGGGCAGACAGAGCAGAGCTCAGACCAGACCCAGCCCCTGCTCCCCGGGGCCGCCAGGACAGCTGCAGCCCTCTGCCGGACTTCGCTGGCACCGGAGGGGGCCCTGGTGGCCTCTGGGAGCCTCAGGCCCCGTGGCTGCATTTGCCAGCCCGAGGTGGGGGGAGTGGCCGCCCAGGTCATTGCAGCCCCAGCACCTCCACCTGCACCGGCTCCGTTCCTGCCTGTGGGCGCCCGGGCCCAGGACCGGGGCATCGGGCACGGGGCACCTCAGGGAGCTGGGCACTGCGCCACATGGTCATGAACTCCAAGCAGGAGGGCAGGCGCACCTTCACGTGCTGTAGGGGATCCACAGTGACATCTTCATGTCCGAGGGGAAGGTCCCCGGACCCGCTCAGATGCCAAACCCCGGCTGCCCACGTGCCCAGGCAAATAGCTAGCACAGGGCGGGCAGAAGTGGGTCTGTAGCTGTGAGTACGTGAGCAGCTTATCCTTGTTACTGATTAGTTATTGTATTTCCCTGCGGACAGCTGTAGCTGTTCTTTTATCCCACCCTGTGCTTGCCGGTAACCTACCATACCCTGCGTGAGCTCCATCATCTCTCGGTTACTCATAGTACTGACTACAGCCTAACGTGTGCAAGCTGTGTGCTCTGTGGTTTAGGGAACGGTGGTCAGTGTGTGCGCGTGTTCCGATGCCACCCTCGTGGGCCTGACCACACAGCATGCCGGCCCCCGGCGAGCTGCACACCTTTCAGCCTGGGGCTGCCGACACCGAGGCTGCGGAGGGCCGGCTGTGCAAGCTCAGAGTCAAGACCACCCAGCCTGCCAGCCAGCCTGAGACCGGGCACATCGGCCGTCTTGGTCATTTTAGCCAGGGCACATGCCAGGCCCGTTCACCTGTTTGTGTGGCAGCCCTGGGCGTGGGTGTCCGTGTGTGGGGATCTGAGGCCTTGCCCGAGAGAAGGCCGTGCGTGGTGCCTCCCAGGCGGTGCCCGTGGTGAGCTCCGCCCGCTGCCGGCCGCCAGCCTGTGAGCCTGTGCGTTGGCTGCACGGCGTGGCCGGGCTGTAGGCACAGGTGCGGGCGGGGGGCAGTCACTCGGTTACGGTGGTCGCTGTAACAGTCACGGCGCTCAGTCAGCGCTGTGTGCTCCGTCTCCCGCGGCTCCTCGGCCGGGGTGGGACGTGGCCCTGCTGTCCTGTTTGAGAAGCGGTCGGGGGAGTGCAGGTCCAGGCCGCAGCCCGGCCCCTCCTCCTCTCGTCCCTGCTGCTTCCCGTCTCGCGGTGCCCGCGTGGCAGCCTCACCCCGTGGCCTGTGCCCGCAGCATCTTCCTCGTCGACCACGCCTGGACGTGCCACGTGGAGCACGCCCGCCAGCAGCTGCAGCAGATCCCGGGGCTGCTGCACCGCATGGCCAACCTCATGGGCATCGAGTTCCACGGGGAGCTGCCCAGCGCCGCGGCCGTGGACCAGGTGCTGGAGGAGATGTGGAAGTTCAACCAGACCTACCAGCTGTCCCACGGGGTGAGTGCGGGGCGGGGGGAGGGGGGCGCGGACACAGACACGGGCGGCCAGGAGCCCGGGCCCAGCCGCCTCCACCCCACCGTGAGCAAGCGCCCCTTCCCCGAGGCTTCCTGGTACCGCCTCGCACCAGCCAACGCCAGGACCCCAGGGTCTGCGTGGACATAGCTCACGGGGCGCACCCCGCTCAGACCCCTACCCGTGGGCTGCCTCTTTCCCGGCGCCTTCGGGAGACGAGGGAGTCCTGCCGGCACGTGTCCTCGGGCTGTCGGCACAGCCCCCAGCCGCTCCCCCGCGGGCTCCAGCCCTACCCACGTGCGGGCTGGAAGAACAGGTGGTTTCTCAGGACCTCAGCTTTGGTGTCACCTCCCCTGAACAAGTCTCCCGTCTGCCCCCTCCCCAGCCCTGGCCAGACCCAAGACCCCCCACATCCACGCCTTGTCTCCACGCACCTGTACCCTGACTGCGGCCTGGGTCCCGTCTGCCAGGCGGGGCCGAGGCCCGGAGGCCCTGGGTCCAGGGGCTGGAGTCTGCGCTCAGAGCGCTGGTGGTGGGTGCCGGGGGCGTGGAAGGGCAGAGGAGGCAGAGGGGTTGGAGCGGGCTGTGGATGGGCAGAGGGGGCTGTGGACGGGCGGAGGGGGCGGTGGTGGGTGGAGGGGGCCGTGGACGGGCGGAGGGGGCGGTGGCGGGTGTGTGGGCGGGCAGAGGGGGCGGAGGGGGCCGTGGGCGGGCGGAGGGGGTGGTGGTGGGTGTGTGGACGGGGCAGAGGGGGCAGTGGCGGGCTGTGGATGGGCGGAGGGGGCGGTGGACGGGCAGAGGGGGCCGTGGACCGGCGGAGGGGGCAGAGGGGGCCGTGGATCGGCGGAGGGGGCAGAGGGGGCCGTGGACGGCGGAGGGGGCGGAGGGGGCCGTGGACGGGTGGAGGGGGCCGTGGACCGGCGGAGGGGGCAGAGGGGGCCGTGGACGGCGGAGGGGGCGGAGGGGGCCGTGGACGAGGCCGTTCTCCGCCCGCAGACGGCGGAGGAGAAGGTGCCGGTGTGGTACATCATGGACGAGTTCGGCTCGCGCATCCAGCACGCGGACGAGCCCAGCTTCGGCGCCGTGCCCTTCTTCTACGTGCCCCAGCAGGTGGCCTACACGCTGCTGTGGCCGCTGCGGGACCTGGACACGGGCGGTGAGCCAGCGCCCCCGGCCATGCCCAGCCGTCTCCTGCCCCCCGACGGCCCGATGTCTCCCCCCCGACGGCCCCATGTCCCCCCCCGACGGCCCCATGTCCCCCCCCCCGACGGCCCCATGTCTCCCCCCCGACGGCCCCATGTCTCCCCCCCGACGGTCCCATGTCCCCCCCCTGACGGCCCGATGTCTCCCCCCCTGACGGCCCCATGTCCCCCCCCTGACGGCCCCATGTCTCCCCCCCTGACGGCCGATGTCTCCCCCCCCATGTCTCCCCCCGGACGGCCGATGTCTCCCCCCCTGATGGCCGATGTCTCCCCCCCTGATGGCCGATGTCTCCCCCCCTGATGGCCGATGTCTCCCCCCCTGACGGCTGATGTCTCCCCCCTATGTCTCCCCCCCTGACGGCCGATGTCTCCCCCCCTGACGGCCGATGTCTCCCCCCCTGACGGCCGATGTCTCCCCCCCCATGTCTCCCCCCGGACGGCCGATGTCTCCCCCCCTGACGGCCGATGTCTCCCCCCCTGACGGCCGATGTCTCCCCCCCTGACGGCCGATGTCTCCCCCCTGACGGCCGATGTCTCCTGCAGAGGAGGTGACGCGGGACTTCGCCTACGGAGAGACGGACCCCCTGGTCCGGAGGTGCATGCTGCTGCCCTGGGTGCCCTCCGACCTGCAGGACGTGAGCTCCCGCACGCCCGAGCCACCGGCCGAGTACTACCAGGTGCGGCCTCCTGCCCCGGCCTCCCTGCCCGGGCGTTTGGAAAGTGAAGGCAGAGGAGTGAGGCTTAAGAAGGGCTGAGGGACAAAGGCTGCCTCATCTTTTTTTAAATGTTTATTGATTTCAGAGAGAGAGAGAGAGAGAGAAACATCAATGATGAGAGGGAATCATGGATCGGCTGCCTCCTGCACGCCCCCCCACTGGGGATCAAGCCCACAACCCAGGCCTGTGCCCTGACCGGGAATCGAGCCGTGACTTCCTGGTTCACAGGTCCACCCTCAACCACTGAGCCTTGAAAGACTTCCTGACCTCAGTGTTTGTTAGAGAGACATGAGTTAAATGTCTTTTCTCCTTGGCTCGCCCCCTGCTGGCCGGGAAGAGGGTGAGAGGCCCAGCCCTGAGGCGCTGGCTGTTTGACCACATCGGCCCATCCGCCCCGGCTGGCTGAGGCTGTGCTTCGGGCCTTAGTTCGTTATCGCTGGGAGCAGCCACTGCAGCTTCAAACAGAGACGTGTGCCATCCCGCCGTCTGTGCCGGAGGCAGCGGGCACCAGCCAGCGCCGCCTCCGGAGACTGCCCCACGCCGGCGTGGTGTGGCTGCGGGTGGAGGCCTCGCCTCCAGGGGCCGCCCAGGAGGCTGGCGTGTCCCCACGGGGTGGCAGCTCCCTGCTCAGAGCAGGTGACCAGGAGAAGGGGGAGGAAGCCCAGGCCGTGGGTGAACTTGAACTTGCACAATGTTGTTTCACTTCCTGTTGGTTGAAAGCAGCCCATCACCCGCACACACGGGCAGGCAAATGAAGCCATTCTCGGGGTCAGAGTCGCGGGGGAGGGGGTCCTTGCCCACCACACTGCCCAGGCTGGGTGCCCCTCCAGGCAGGCTGGGCACCCGCCGCTGGGCGTGGAGGTGGGTTGAGAAACGGGCTGCCCAGCAGCTGCGAGCCTCAAGCCCAGACCCCGGGCCAGGGCAGGGGGGGGTGGAAGCTCTGGGAGGCTCCGCTGAGGGCTGGGTGTGCCCCGGGTCCTGAGCCCTGGGGTGCGGGGATGGGAGGCGGGGAAGCGAGACTGTGGCTTCCTTTCTCAAAGGCGCCTCCGCCTCCCATTCTCCCTCCCATTCTCCCTCCAGGCCATTCTGAAGGAGAACAGGGAGCAGCTGCCACTGGCCATCGATGCGGCCGTGTACCCCAGCGACCACATCTTCAGGTGCGTCCGCCCGCTTCCAGCCGGCCTTCCACAGGCCCCCGCCCGCCCCGACCGCCCGCCCCCCACAGGGCCCCCCTCCCCCGCCCCGACCGCCCGCTCCCCGCAGGGCCCCCCTCCCCCGCCCTGACCGCCCGCTCCCCGCAGGGCCCCCCTCCCCCGCCCTGACCGCCCGCTCCCCGCAGGGCCCCCCTCCCCCGCCCCGACCGCCCGCCCCCCGCAGGGCCCCCCTCGACCGCCCGCCCTGACCGCCCGCTCCCCACAGGGCCCCCCTCCCCCGCCCTGACCGCCCGCCCCCCGCAGGGCCCCCCTCCCCCGCCCTGACCGCCCGCTCCCCGCAGGGCCCCCCTCGCCCGCCCTGACCGCCCGCTCCCCGCAGGGCCCCCCTCGCCCGCCCTGACCGCCCGCCCCCCGCAGGGCCCCCCTCGCCCGCCCCGACCGCCCGCTCCCCGCAGGGCCCCCCTCGACCGCCCGCTCCCCGCAGGGCCCCCCTCCCCCGCCCTGACCCCCCGCTCCCCGCAGGGCCCCCCCTCGCCCGCCCTGACCGCCCGCTCCCCGCAGGGTCCCCCCTCGCCCGCCCTGACCGCCCGCTCCCCGCAGGGCCCCCCTCCCCCGCCCTGACCGCCCGCTCCCCGCAGGGTCCCCCCTCGCCCGCCCTGACCGCCGCTCCCCGCAGGGTCCGCCCTGACCGCCCGCTCCCCGCAGGGCCCGCCCCGACCGCCCTGACAGCCGCTCCCTGCAGGGCCCCCCTCCCCCGCCCTGACCGCCCGCTCCCCGCAGGGTCCCCCTCGCCCGCCCCGACCGCCCGCCCCCCGCAGGGCCCCCCTCGCCCGCCCCGACCGCCCGCTCCCCGCAGGGCCCCCCTCGCCCGCCCCGACCGCCCGCTCCCCGCAGGGCCCCCCTCGCCCGCCCCGACCGCCCGCTCCCCGCAGGGTCCGCCCTGACCGCCCGCTCCCCGCAGGGCCCCCCTCGACCGCCCCGACCGCCCGCTCCCCGCAGGGCCCCCCTCGCCCGCCCTGACCGCCCGCTCCCCGCAGGGCCCCCCTCGCCCGCCCTGACCGCCCGCTCCCTGCAGGGCCCCCCTCCCCCGCCCTGACCGCCCGCTCCCCGCAGGGTCCACACGGACGTGCAGCAGGTACTGGACCACCTCACGCACCCCCGCTTCACCTTCACGCCGAGCGAGGCGGACGCCGACATCCTCTTCCACTTCTCCCACTTCAAGGACTACCGGTGAGGCCCCTCCAGGCCCGGCGCCCGCACCTCCCCCCCCCACGGCGCTCCCTCCACAGACCCACACAGCCCCCCCCCCATACACACACACCCCCACGGCTCTCCCTCCACAGACCCCCCCCACACCCACACACACACACACACACCCCCACGGCTCTCCCTCCACAGACCCCCCCCACACCCACACAGACCCCCCCCCCCACACACACACACACACACCCCCACGGCTCTCCCTCCACAGACCCCCCCCACACACACACAGCCCCCCCACACACACAGCCCCCACGGCTCTCCCTCCACAGACCCCCCCCCCACACACACACACACACCCACACAGCCCCCCCACGGCTCTCCCTCCACAGACCCCCCCAAAGACCCCCAACCCCCCCACGGCTCTCCCTCCACAGCCCCCCCCACACACACAGCCCCCCCCCACACCCACACAGCCCCCCCACACACACACACAGCCCCCATGGCTCTCCCTCCACAGACCCCCCCCACACCACACAGCCCCCCCACGGCTCTCCCTCCACAGACCCCCCACATACACACACACACCCTCCACGGCTCTCCCTTCACAGACCCCCGCACAGCCCACACACACACACACACAGCCACACACACACACACACACACACACACACACAGACACACACACACACACACACACACACACACCACACACACACACATAGCCCCCCCCACATACACACACACAGCCCCCTCCACATACACACACACAGTCCCCCCCACATACACATACACAGACACACACATACACGCACACGCACACAGCCCTGAGCCGGTCCCGCCTCCCGCAGGCGGCTCAGCCGGGAGAGGCCGCGCGTGCTGCTGAACCAGTTCCCCTGCGAGAGCCTGCTGACCGTGAAGGACTGCCTGGCCTCCGTGGCGCGCCGGGCGGGGGGCCCCGAGGGCCCGGCCTGGCTGCCCCGCACCTTCAACCTGCGCACCGAGCTGCCCCAGTTCGTCAGCTGCTTCCAGCAGCGGGAGCGGCGGTGAGCCCCCAGCCCAGGCCCTCCCTCCGCTGTGCTGTGCGGGTCTAGGCCTCCCCTCCTGATCCCCAAGGCCCCGCCTCCCTCAGCGGGTGAGAGGGGGTCCCTCTCTCCCAGGGTGGGCGAGGGGAGGGTCCCTCTCTCCCCGGTCCGGGGCCGGCGCCTGGGAGGGCCCTCGGGCACACCCCACCTTCCCTCTGCTCCCAGGGGCGAGGACAACCACTGGATCTGCAAGCCCTGGAACCTGGCACGCAGCCTGGACACGCACGTCACCAGGAGCCTCCACAGCGTCATCCGGCACCGGGAGAGCAGCCCCAAGGTGGGCCCCGCGGGGAGGGCCTCGTGGCCGCGGGGCGGGGACCGGTCTGGCCCACACCCCACTCCTTCCCCGGCCCCGCCAGCAGGGCGGTGCCATGGCAGTCCGGTGAGAGGAGGGGCCCAGTCAGAGCCGTCCTGGGTGTGTCTGACCTCAGGTCCCCACATGCTGCACCACACGTGACCGCACGGTTGGAGGGCAGCGGCCGGGCCCTGGACAGAGGGGTGCTGTGCACAGCACCAGGTGGCAGTGGCGGGCGCTGGAGGGCAGAGGCCGAGGCGAGGGGAGCGGGCCCGGCACCGTCACTGCGGGTCCCCCTGGAACGGGGGCCGGGCTTTCAGGCTGGGAATGTGTGTTCAGTTCCCAAAGCCTGAGCCGGTGGGACCTTCTCCTTCAGTGAACAAAGGAGAGCGAAGGGGGCTGTCCCAGGTGGACGAGGGTCCGGGGACGGATTGGGATGTCCCACAGGCCGTGCCCTCCCTGGGGTGCAGCGGGACCGTGAGCCTGGTCTGCCCGCAGGTGGTCTGCAAGTACATCGAGAGCCCGGTCCTGTTCCTGCGGGAGGACGTGGGCAAGGTCAAGTTCGACGTGCGCTACATCGTGCTGCTGCGCTCGGTGGAGCCCCTGCAGCTGTTCGTGTACGACGTGTTCTGGCTGCGCTTCTCCAACCGGTAACAGGGGCGCAGGCGGGCGGGCAGGGCCGGGCAAGGTGGGGGGGGCCGCCTTGTAAGCGGGCACCACCCCTGTGGGCCAGTGACATTTCCGGGCCTGGGGAGGCCCCGTGGGGCCACGGGAACAGGCTGGCCGGCGGGACCCACTCAGGCCTGCCTGCTGGCCCTGCAGGCCCTTCGCCCTCACCGACCTGGACGACTACGAGAAGCATTTCACCGTCATGAACTACGACCCGGAAGTGGTGCTAAAGCAGGTAAGGGGGAGGCAGGGGGGTCCTGGGGAGCAGGCAGGCTGTGTGGACAGGAGCTGCCTCTGGCCCCGTGTTATCTCAGCAGCCCCCTCACCTGCCGAGGTTGCACCCCCCCCCCCCCCCCCCACACACACACACACACAGGCCTGCGTGCCTCCCCCTCCGCCAGGGGCCACTCCGAAGTGTGGAGGCACTTTTTTATTTTTATTTTTAATATGTCTTTATTGATTTCAGAGGAAGGAGAGGGAGAGGGAGACAGAAACATTAATGACGAGAGAGAATCATTGCTCAGCTGCCTCCTGCACACCCCACCCTGGGGATCAGCCCTGTGACCCGGGCCTGTGCCCTGACCAGGGATCGAACCGAACCGTGACGGCCTGGCTCACAGGTCGGCGTTCAGCCCTGAGCCACGCCGGTCGGGCTGAGTGGCCCGTCTTGAGTCCGTTCAGCATGAACAAGGCACACGCCTGTGTGCACATGGAGGTTGTGTGTAAGCAGCACCTCATGAACAGACGCCACACTCTGCTCTGGCTGAGCAGGTTTCAGGGTTCGCAGTCATTGTCCGTGCGGCTGCAGCCATTCCTGCCCCTCATGCTAGCCAGCTGGCGCTCATTCCTGTCTCCCTGCTCCTGAGCCTGCTGCCCGGGCCAGGCCTGAGGCCCCCGGGCCGGTGCCCCGTGCACCCAGCAGGGCGGCTGCCTCTTGTCCCTCTTTCCGTCCGGGCTGCGCCCACGGGTCCCTGGAGCCTGAGCCTCACTGGGTCCCACGACGCTGTCTCCCTCGGCATCGAGGACGTGTCGTCCTGGGCCGTCTCCTGGAGCCCGTGTGTGGGGACACGTGTCAGGAGGGCGTGCGCACCGGGCTCCCGTGGGCAGCCCACCGGGCGTTTCTGGAAGAAGCCTGAGAAGCCGCTGCCCCCGGCCGTGCAGACCGGGCCCCAGGCCTGTCCCAGCGCCCTGACACGGGGGCGTGTCCGTCCCCACAGCCTGCGGGGCCCTCTGGGTGCACTGCCTCCTGTGAGGCTGCAGCGGCCCTGCAGGGTAAGCTGTGGGCGGGGAGCACGTCCCATTTCATGGATGAAGACACGGAGGCTGCAGGTCCAGGGTTCAGACTCGGCTCCTGCCTCCCTTGTGCCCCGGGGGGTGGAGGGTAAGCTGCTGGCACCGACAGGTGGCCTCAGTGAGTGTCCGAGGCCCCCGTGGAGGCGGGCAGCAGTGACGGGCCTGTGTCTGTCGCAGGTGCACTACGACGAGTTCATCCCTGAATTCGAGAAGCAGTACCCAGAATTCCCCTGGAGGGGCGTCCAGGTGAGTCCTGAGCGAAGCCGTAAGGGCCAGGGCCTCTGTGGGGCCCCGTGGGGGTCTGTCTGCCGCCTCGGATGTCCTGCTGCTCCCACCGAGGCCAGGGAAGGGACGGGAGGTGTGGAGGGCGACCTGGAGGGCCTCAGCCCTGCCTGTCCCAGGAACCGCAAACCCACGGGGCAGCAGGGCCTCCGCTGGAGGTGTAGGTGCCCGGGTGAGCGAGGCAGGCGCCCTGCACACCGGGTGAGAGGGAGCCGGGCTGGAAGAGGAGACGGGCAGGTGGTGCCGGACTGAGGGCGGGTGTGGCGGAGGCGGCTTGGGCCAGGCCTGGGGGAATGGGATGGAGGAGAGGTACTCGGGCCCTGTGGGGGCTGGGGCTTGGGAAGGGGCAGCAAACCCCACAGGGAGAGCCGCTCCGCAGCCCTGACCCCGCCGCCTGCCGCAGGCCGAGATCTTCCGGGCCTTCACGGAGCTGTTCCAGGCGGCGTGCGCGGAGCCCCCTCCCCGCGGCCTCGGCCACTACCCCTCGTCCCGTGCCGTGTACGCCATTGACCTCATGCTCAAGTGGGACAGCCGTCCGGACGGTGAGGAAAGCCGTGTCCACAGGGGCACCGCTGGCCGGGGCTGCTGGCTGCCCTTTGCCAGAGATCTGGGCCTGGGGAGGCCATCGTTAGGGGTGACAGCCTGCGTGATGCGGAGCAAACAGGGAGGGTGGGGAGGGCACCCCCCCCCCCAGCTTCCTGGAGGCTCAGGGGAGTCTAGCCGGGCCCTCGGGTCCTCCGTGGCTCCCCGGTGAGGTGCCTGCTGTGTGCCCGCAGGGCAGCGCGTGATGCAGCCCCAGATCCTGGAGGTGAACTTCAACCCGGACTGCGAGCGCGCCTGCCGCTACCACCCCAGCTTCTTCAACGACGTCTTCAGCACCTTGTTCCTGGACCAGCCCGGTGGCTGCCCCGTCACCCGCCTGCTCTAGGCGCTGCTCAGAGCCCCCTCCTCCGGGCCAGGCCGCCAGGTGCCGCCCCGCTCCCCCAGGCGCAGGTCCTCCGAGGCCAGGCAGGCCCTCGCCTGTCCCTGCCGAGTGCCCGGCGCTGTGCGCCCCCCGCTGCCCGTGCGGTGGCTCAGCACAGCCCCGGCTTCGTCGCCGAGTTCGGTTCCTGGCGTCCATGTGTCCAGGGGCGTTAGCGAGAGGGGCTCTGGGGAGTGTGACGAGGTGTCCCCAGAAACGAGGTCCCCAGGAACACCTGTGGGAGCCCAGACATCAGAGGGCCGGCGGCTCTTGTCCCATCTGTGAGGTGTCATGGCTCCCCCAGGCGGGCCAGGCTCCACCCCTCCCCTCGGCCCATGTGGCAGGCGTCCCAGAACCTTGGGGACCCAGTCTTCTCACGCCCCCATCTCCCCTCCCCAGAACCGTCACCAGCAGACCTGTGGGCAGCCATCCGCTCCCCGTGGCCCTGGCCGCCCTGGCGGCAGTGCCCCTGAGGGTGGGTGGCACTACGAAGAGGGACTTGGGGCGAGGGGACCTGCGTGGGCAGCAGAGCAACAGGCAGGAGTGGCCTCAAGGGATGATTCCACCGAGAACTTCCCGTCAGATAGGTCCTCCACCAGTGTCAAGGGTCAAACGTCCATTATTGTTACTCTTTCGTGTATGGGAAGAAATACAGAGCCGTCGTTCGTAATGTCATTTCTGAAATGTGGAGTCAGTGGCGGGGGCCTGCTTTGCTGTGTGTGCATGTGTGTGCGCGTGCATGTTCATTCTGAAGCCAAGAGAGACCCCTGTAGTGAGACGGGACAGACGTGCCTCCCTCTGCCTGCCCCCCTCTGCTGACCGGGGCCGGGCCCTGCTGACCGAGGGGCGGCCTCAGGGCGGGACGGCACCTGCCTCCCCCCCGGACAGCGCTGGTGTCTGTCCCCTCCGGCGCCTTCATGCTCCGGCCTCCGTGTCTGGGTCCTGGGGCCACGGGCCTGGCTCTGCCCGCGGCTCTCCTGGCTCAACCACTCTCCGGGCGTGAGACCTGGGAGGAGAAGTCGGGGTGCTCGGGGCCACATCCCTGTCTCAGCCCGCCCTGCCGCCGTAACAAAACTGGCGGCTTCGACGGCAGGAGCTTTTCTCACGGCCTGGGGTCCCGAGGTCAAGGGGCCAGCAGACGGGTGTCCGGGAGTCCACTTCCGGTTCACGGACCTCGTGCTGCGTCCCGCGCAGAGCGGTGAGGGGTCTGCGGGTCTGTTAGGGTCTGTCCACCACCCCAGAGGGCTCACCTCCTGGTACAGCACGTGAATTGGGGGGGACAGGCACCCTCAGACCACAGCAGCTCCCTGACCCAGTGTCTGCGTTTCAGAGCAGGAAGTGGAGGTTGGTCTGAGCCCAGGCCGCTGTGCACTGGGCCGGAGCTCTGAGCACTGACATCCGGGCCGGGACTTCCTGTTTCCTCATCCTGGGATGAGGGGTCACCAGGGCCCTTGCCGCTCAAGGCTGCCAGCGGGTCCAGGGAGCTGGTGCAGAAACGACAACCCCCGCCCAGCCTGTGGGCAGCGTGAGGGGCTGGCCCTGTGGCGTGGTCAGTGGACAGGAGGGGAGCCAAGACCCCACCCGCGGAAGCGGCTCCGGGAAGGGTGCACCCCGAGGACCCCGTAAACCTGCCTGGTGTGGCTTTGCTGCTGAGCCGGCGTGGAAACCCACAGGCCTCGTGGCGGTGACGGCCAGAGGGAGAGCACGCTGCAGGGACAGCCAGAGCCTCGCCCACAGCAGCGGGCGGAGGGCAAATGCCGCCGCCTTGCCCACCCCCTGGCGTCGGGCTGCGCAGGTGGGTGCGGGAGGAGCTGACGCGGTGCAGGGAGTGGACAGTGGTCTGCGGGCATCATGGGAAGACGGGCAGCCTCGGGGCCGGGGGCCGCACGGCGTCTGTCAGACATGCGAAGCCAAGCGGTAAAGTGAGTGCAGCCCCGCCGGACCCGCCGCTCTGTGGGCCCCGGGAACACGGGAGCCGCCCGGCTCAGCCTCAGCCCGGCCCTGCCAGGCGCTGCGGAGCCGCGTGGACATCCATCGCAGCGAGCGTGGGGGCGGCTGCCGGGCGGCTGGCTGCTCGGCCCCCCCCCCCCCCCGAGCTCATGATGTGGGTCACGTCTGACCGTGAAGCCGGGGGAGGGAGGAGACGGAGCGGGGGCAGCGAAGCTCAGGGCTGCCGAACCGCTGAGAGCTCTACACAGGCAAGTGTGGCCGATTCTAATCAACGTGTTAAACAGCCACCCAGACAGGCAGCAAAGCCAGCCGTCCTCCCAGCAGGAGCGCCCCCTCCGCTCCAACCTCCCCACTAGGCCTCTGCCCGCCTCCCTTACTCCAAACAGCTGTCTGAGGGCGTGGGTCTCGTGTGAGGTCGGGGGTCACCACACCTGGCAGGTCTGGACAGTGAGGGCCTGCTGCCTGCTGGACGGGGACCGGCCTCTTCTGCCTCTGATGTCCCCTCCCCCCTCAGGTGTTTGAGGGGCTGCCCTGGGTTGGGGGGCTGGCAGGAGTCCTGGCCCCCAGGGACGGCGACGGAGGGCCCTGCCTCAGGCCCAGGCAGACTGTGGGCTGCACCCTTCCAGAGGCCGAGCCCGGCTCCTGGAGTCTGAGGGGGCAGGCCGGCCGGTCAGCTGAAGCCAAGGCCCGGGCCTGGGCCCTGCCAGCCAGGCAGCAGCACAGCCAGTGTGGGCTCCGGGTCAAACCCGGGCTGCTGGCCTGGGCCCCTCGCCGTTCACAGGGCCTGGGGGGCGCCGGAGCAGGCAGGCACCCTGAGCCCATCTTCCGGTGACGCAGCTCGGACACAGCAGGGGGTGAGCTTCCCAAGACAAAGGCCGTGCGTGTGAGACTTTATTTGGTGTGACACTCGGGGCCGGAGCCCGGCCCCGAGCAGCGAGAAGGTGCAGGACGCGGTCCGGGTGTGGGCCCAGCGGAGCCCTCAAAGCCAGTGCTGACTGGGCGGAGCCCCGGCGGACGCGCAGGTGTGGCGGCCACAAGGTGTGGGCTACCCCCGCCCACGGGCCATCGGCGGCGGCACAGCCCTCGGGGACAGGCCTCATTCCGCAAGCCGCCGGCCGCCTCGCCGGCCAGGGTTGTCCCGCCAGACGCAGTAGTTGAGTGCGGCGGCGAAGGCCAGCCAGGCCAGGTAGGGGTAGAGCAGCCGAGCGGCCCACGGGCTCACCCGGTGCCAGGCCACGGTGGTGGCCGCTGCCAGCCCCCCCGTCAGCAGGAGGTCCACCAGGGCCTGTGGAGACACGGGGACGGGGTCTGAGGCTCAGGGTACCCACCGGGGTGCCTGTCCCAGCTGCCCACCCACGGAGCAGTCTCTCCACCCCACCCCTGCATGGCCCGGCCAGGCCCTCCCCAGCTCTCCGCCTCAGTTTCCCTGCATGGAGCACGGCAACACTGCCTCTGCCTGACTCGCACCACGTGCGCCAGGGCGCACGGTGCCAGGGGCAATGGGGTTGTCCTCCACGTGGGCCCCTAAACCGGAGCCCCAGCCTGGCCTGACGGGTTCCCGCGCTGGAGGAAAGCAGCCCCGGAGGCTCCACCAGAGGGCGCTGGCCCCTAAGGCTGCTGTGAGCTGGGCACCGCCTGCCCCTGACTGTGGGCCCTGCCCCATCGGGGTGGTGAGGCTCATGTCCCCCCCCCAGGAGGCCCACCCTCGGCGGCCCATCGCCAGGGGCCGGGGGCACTTACCACGCCCATCTGCCGGGAGCTGAAGAAGATGGGAGGCCACGCCCAGTTCAGGGTCAGCTGCCCCGCATACAGGCCCAGCGGGACCGCCGCCTCCTCCGTGAAGCCCCCCAGCTCTCTCCAGACCAGGTAGGAGCCGTACCTGAAACAGAGGCGGCCGGTCAGGGCAGCGGCGGGGAGAGGCCAGGCAGGTCTGACCTCCGGGATGGCACGGCGATGGCTCAGGCCGCTGACGGCTGTGTGGCCTCAGGGGAGTTGCCTGACCTCTCTGGGCCTTCATTTCCCGCAGGGTTGCTGTGAGGACTCAAGTTAGCACACTGGCTGTGCTTGGGCAGTGCCAGCACATGGGGCAGTCTAAGTATTTACCGTTATTATCGGTATCTGTGCCATGAAGGAAGCCCACGTGGCTCCCGGCCCTGCCGAGGCACTGCGCAGGATATGGGGACATTTGGGCTGGGCCTTGCAGAGTGAGTAGGAGTTTGCCCTTGGCAGTGCCTACAGGAGCCTCACGGGGCAGGGTTCCAGGAACAAGACGTGTGTGCCGTGTCAGGGTCTCCATGGTAGAAGGAGGCCAAGAAAAACTGCGGAGGCCTGGAGGCTAGAGCAAGCTGAGGCAGAGCGAGGGAGTGGGACGCAGGGAGCGCTGGGAGCCTGACTGGCTAGGGGAGCAGGGGGCAGTGACAGCCAGGTTTCAGGGACTGTCTTCACCAGAACTTGGGGCACCCAGCCCAGCCTCTGCTACCTGCCCCGAGGGTAGCTAGGGTCTTCGGCCCCACCCTGCCCTGGGCAGGCCCAGAACCCGCATGGAGGGAACATTCCAGAAGATAGGCAGAAAGCTGCCTGCACCTTCTGCGTGCAGTTCCGACTGTGGCCACCAGGGGGAGACCACACGCAGCACTTCCTTGCACCACAGCGATTGCCAGGGTCTAGTCCAGGGCCGCCCGCACCAACCGGAACCCCGGCACATGGCAGCCACTGTGACTGCGGGGCTACTGCTGCCAGGGGCACTGGAAGCCTCCACGCTGCCCACACATGAACTTTGCCCGCGGAGCCAGTCTCAGCCTGGAGTTGTGAAAACAGCCAGGGTGCCAGCGTGGGGTTGAGCCATCCGGCCCGCCCCTCCCGAGAAGCCCGCAGGGGAGGGCCGGGTGGTGCAATCCACGGCCCACCGCCCTCCCCCCTCCCCGGCAGAGGAGCCCCGGGACGGAGCCGGAGCCGCTGCCCAGCAGCCCTGCCGCCCCGGGCGGCCACTCACCCCATGGCCGAGTAGAGCGAGCCCCAGATGGGGGCCAGCGCCCAGCGGGGCGGGTGCCACGGGGGCTTCTGCAGGCTGGCGTACCAACGGAGGCCCTCCCCACGGGCGTGGTAGGAGCTCAGGAAGCCGCCCAGGCTGGGCGCCAGCGTGAGGCCCACGGCGGGCACCCAGGGCGGGGCCATCGCTGCTCCGGCTGCTGTCCGGAAGCTCTGAAAGAGAAACGGGGCGGGTGAGAGGACCTACTGTGCGCAGGCCGGGTCAGGCCTGCCGTCACCGAAGGCCCGGGGCGGACCTGGCAGCCGAGGGCGCCCTCACTCACATGGCGCCCGATGGAGGGAAGAGGGGAGGAGGAAGGGACGAGCCACCCAAACGCCTCCCGCACCCAGAAGCTCCCTCCCTGCAGGAGCCTCCCAGGTGCCCGTCCCCTGCGGGCTCCCCCAGCCCCTGCCCAGCACCAGTCCTGTGTTCTCGCCTCGGCCGAGGGTCTGCAGACGGGGAGCCCTCCGCTCTGCACCTCAGTCAGGCCAGTATGGCCCCGCCACCAAGCAGGCGTCCCAGCCTCACCCCCTTCCCCACCAGGCCGAGTGCCAGCCAGGGGCCTGAGAGGCCTGTGCCAATCCACAGCCCCTGCTTTAGGTTCTAGAACTTCTCATTCACTCATCCGACGGCTGGGAGCAGGCGGCTTGGCTCACTCCTGGCTCTCACAGACTCACAGGCAAAGCACTCAAACTCTTGGGGCCGCCCTCAGTTTTTCCATCTGAAAAATGGAACATCTACCTGGCACACCTAAAATCCCCTTCCCTTCCTGGGAGCCACAGGACACCTGAGGGAGACAGGGGAGGAGGACACCAGAGGGGGACGCAAGAGGGGGACAGAGGAGGGGGGGTGCGAGGGGTCCAGAAAAGGACACGGCCAGAGGGCAGGTTGGCCTGGAGGGGGCGGGAGGGGGCAGATGCAGGGGAGAGGCTGGATAATTATAAAACTGAATAATCAGACAACCGCCATCTTTACAGGGAGCAGACCATGTGAGTAAGCTCAGTAAAAACGGTAACAAACACACAAAGATGTCGTCATCCTGAAACCAAGACTTTCTTGGCAGCAGCGGTGTGGCCGGCCCGGCTGGGCTGGGCGGGCGCTCCGCCAGGTCCGCCTGCGGTGCCCCCAGCGGGCCCAGGCGGCCCCCGGCGGTTCATTACCTCCCGTCGTCTCTGTGAGCATTACTGTTTTTTAAAAAATGAGAGAAAGTTCATTGAGGAAGTCAGAGGCAGAGGGTGAGCCAGCCGGGCTGCGCAGACTCAGGAAGCGATTAAGAAGCCAAGGAGGCCCTGGGGCTCAGGAGAGGGACCAGCGTGTGTGTGAGAAAGAGAGAGAGAGAGAGAAGGAGAGAGAGAGAGGCGGGGGGGGGGGGGGGGGGGGGGGAGAAAGAGAGACAAGGAGAGAGGGAGGAAGAAAGTGGGGGGGGGAGCACGCCAGTGAACCTTAATTTTGAAGGAACAGAGTTTTGGGTCCCAGCGGGGCCCCGCTCTGCCTGCGGTGGCCGGATCCCTCCGTCTTCTCGCTGTGGAGTGGGGACAGTCCCCGGTCCCTGCCCAGGGCTGGGCTGCCACACGGCGGGCGGGCACCGTCCTGGGCCCGGAGAAGCTGCGATCGCCCCGCTCTGCGGAGCAGTTCCAGGGTGACTGCCCGGTGCCCCGTCTCCTCAGGGGCTGCAGCCCGGGCCTCTGGGGACTGGCTTCTCATCGGCACCATGTTGTCAAGGCTCCACAATGCAGCCTGTCCACACTTCTCCCCGGGGGAGGGGGGGGCGAGGCATGCACCCTGACACGCACCCAGCGCTTGCCTAGGCAACCCCACACAAACCCACACGGGTGCCAGCCAGCGGCCTGGCCTGGAGCCCACCTCCCAAGCCCCCACCAGGGGGTGGCTTTCCTGTGCGGAAGCGACAGAGCAGGGTGAGAGCCAGAGTGCCTGCGGCCCACCCCCCCTCAGCCCCCCGCCGCCCCTTCAGGGCCAGGCTGTGTTTGGTCCCACGGGCCGAGGGGTCAGAGGGTCAGGGGGTCAGGGGTCGCACTCAGGGAGCCAGATGTCCCGCGGGGAGAGGCCTCTGGAGGCTGCCTGGCCCGAGTCACGCTGGCAGGCGGCAGGCGGCGGGGCTGTGGTCTGAGACCCGCTCTGCAAGGGGCCCGGGGCCGCCAGGAAGCACCCGTGACCGGGAGTGGGGGCAGAGGGGCAAAGCCACCCCCATGCTGCCTCTGGAGAAGGTGACTGAGAACCCAGGCCTTGGCTTTGCCTCCAAGTGGCCCGGTGACCCGGGCTCAGTCTCCCCTGGGCAGTGGGCGCACCTGGCCTGGCTGCTTCGGGGCCGGGAGCGGCTCAGGCTGTGAGGACCAGACCGGTGCGGGCCTGTGGGTACAGGTGCTGGCCACTCGCCCCATTTCCTCCACGGAGCCCACCCCGGGCCGAGAAAACGACTGGCTGGCCCTGGACACGCTGGGGACGTGCTGCACGGAGGCCCCGCCCCACGGCCTGGGCACTCACAGGGACCCTCCAACCCAGGCTGCCCAGGGCCTGGGCCCCTGGGGGTGCCAGCAGGTGAGGCTGGCGAGGGGAGGGGCTACTGAGGGGGTGGAACTGCTGGAGGGGTGGGGCTACTGGAGGGGAGGAGCTACTGGCAGGGGAGGGGCTACTAGAGGGAGGGGCCATTGGTGGGGGATGGGCTACTGGAGGGGTGGGGCTACTTGAGGGGCGGGGCTGCTGAGGGGCGGAGCTGCTGGAGGGTGGGGCTGGCGGAGCGGCTGACAGGGGGCCAGGCTGGACTCATCGCTCGCTTACTCTTCTCAGAGCCGCTGGGCCTGAGCCACACGCCCCCGGGCCTCCGTGTGGATCCTCACTATTCCCGCCGTCCAGAAGAGGAAACTGAGGCACGGGGCATCACAGGACTGTGGGGTCTGTGCAACTCTGAGGCCGACGACTCCACCTCCACCCCCTGAGCTGGGGCTCTGCAGGCCTGAGCTCCGGGCCACACCCCACTCACACGCTGTGCCCCTTCCCCCCCCCCATCACTTCGGCCGGTGTCACCCCCCCTCCCTCCTGACTGCTCCGCCCACCGACCTGCCAGCGCCAAGGCCTCCCGCCTGCCCGCCCGCCCGCCCCGCGGCCCAGCCCCCCAGAGCCTGGGGCCCAGCCCCTTGGAGCCTCGGGGCCAGCCGCAGGTACAGGATCTGAGCCTTCCCTGCCCAGGGCACCGGAGGCTCCCTCTGGGGTGGGAGCCGCCATCCGGAGGCCTCTGAGGGGGCCTCTTCTCTCCCTCCCTGGCTCACAGCTCCTTTCCACCAGGGGACAAGCTCCACTCCCTCGGAGAAGCTGAGGGAGGAGCTGCCGCCTGTCTCCTCCTGCCCTGCGGGGCCCCACTCTGCCCCACGGAGACAGCCCTCAGCCCACAGCCTGGCGGCACAGCCTTGGTGAGAGCCTGCTGTGCGGGCACCTCTGCCACCCCCTCCCTGCCCCCTGCCCATGGCCCCGGTGGACCGGCCTCGGCTCTGCTACCCCCTCCCTGCCCCCTGCCCATGGCCCCGGTGGGCCGGCCTCGGCTCTGCCACCCCCTCCCTGCCCCCTGCCCATGGCCCCGGTGGGCCGGCCTCGGCTCTGCTACCCCCTCCCTGCCCGCGGCCTGGGCTCCTGAACCTGAAGAGCCCAGCCCCGCTCCTGCAGCCCCCCGGAGCATGCAGCCCCCCCAGGCGCCAGGCACCTGGCCCCGGGCACCCACATGCCTGGGCAGGCCAGCGGGAGGGGCTTGCCGCCCAGAGCAGCCCGCGGCGTCTGCCAGGCCCCTGCCCCAGCGCTCCGCAGGGCCCACCGGCCGCAGCTTCCTCTCTGGCGGGTGTGCCCAGGGGACTGGCCGGTCACCATGCCCAGGCTGCTGGCACCGGAGCACTGGGATGGGGGGCCCAGGGCCAGGTTCTAGGGTTCTGAGGCCGCTGGCGTCTTTCCTGGCTTTTGGGCAAAGCTTCCCAGTGCGGCCTGGGCTTCCTCCCCTAGAAAGGGCGTCCCACCCTCCCTGCCCCGCTGCCCCCAGGAGTGGGCGGGAGAGGGGGTGTCCGCCCTCCCCGGGCTCTGCTTTCCCCGGACGGGCCCCGGGCTGGGCAAAGGGGCGGAGGTGGGGCGGGACGGAGCGGACTGCCCAAGTTAGAGAGAGAGAGAGAGAGAGAGAGAGAGAGAGAGAGAGAGAGAGACACTCACACACACACACACACACACACACACGTCTGGTCTCCCCATCGCCCGGCCGCCGCCCCAGTGACTTGCAGCCCAGCTCCCAGTGCAGCCCTCGGCCTCCCCTCCGCCTCCCCTCGGGTCCTGCCATCTCCGGCCTCAGTTCCCCCTCGGGATCGCGCCCTCGAGGGGCCCCTGGCTGGGTTCCCGGCGCCCCGTCCCCACTCACCGGCAGAGGATCTGCTGGGGAAGGGAGCGGTGCGGCGGGCAGAGGCGGGAAGTCAGCCCGGCCGCCCCGCCCGGGAGGGAGGCTCCGCCCGCCCCGCCCGGCTGGCGGGGAGCCCGGCCGCGCCCACCCGGGCCAGAAAGCTCCCTCCCTCCGAGGCGGAGCTGCGGGAAGCGCTCTGCTCCCCGCCACCAGCAGGCTCCTCCTCCCTCCCACAGGTCCCCCTGCTGAGTCCCAAGCAGGTCGCTTCTTCTCTTGAGTCTCACCTTTCCCATCTGTAAAATGGGTCAGCAGAGAGGGCCTCAGAAAGGGGCATTGCATCCCTTAATGGCAACGCCCGAGCCCCCACCTAAACAGCAGCCCCAGGGCGGGTGGCGGCCTCACCCTCCTCCTGGCACAGCCATCTGGCTGGGTCCCGGCCTCCATGTCCTGGTCTGTAGGATGGGCGCAGGCGTGGGACTAATGACGCCCAGAAGGCAGGCCTTGCAGAGCCGTGGTGCCCAGTGAGTGGAGGCTGCAGGCTCACAGCCCAGAGGTGCCCCAGTTTGCCAGGGTCGCCCTGATGGGACCCGCAGGTCCAGCCCCGGACCTGGGCACCCCTCCCCATCTGACGCCGCTTTCTCGCTGCAGCCGGGCCTGGCCGGCAGGGGCTGGCCTGGGTGACAGAGCCGGAGCCTCAGGCTCACCCCTGTCCTGGGGGGACGTGAGCTGCACCCCTCTCCCGGGCTCAGGGGTCTCCTGGGCCCAGGTCCCACTTCCCGGGCCTGGCATTTTGTCCCATGGGCACTCCACCTTTGACTGCTCTGGCATAAGGACAAGTATAATCCAGCTGGACCCCACCCACCTCTTCCTTCGGTTTTAAAGGAAATTAAGGCATTTGTCCAGGCCCTGCGCCTACGCTCCAGAGCTGCCAGCCTCACCCTCCCCTGCACAGAGGGTTGGCCCAGGGACACGTTTCCCTCCCCCAAGAGACCTGTGGGGAAAGCCTGTGCTTCCCTCCAGCCTCGCCCCTGCAGCGTGCGGGCGCCAGGCCCTCGGGCGCCTGGGAGGCAGAGACTGCTGTCCCTACCACTTGCTGCCCCGCAGGCCGGAGGGAGGGCTGGGCACAAACCCCAGGCCCTGCCCTCGGATTAACAGCCGGCTCAGGGGGAGCCTGCAGCTCCCAGGACCCACTGAGTCTGGGCATGGCTGTGCACGTCTGTCGTCCTGCCTGCATGCCTCCCCGACTCCCGCCTCTCTCCCCTCCAACCCAGCGGCCCCACTGCACCTGGCAGCAGCCACAGCCCTCGCTGGCCCCAGCTCCCTTCCATGCCCTTCCTCTGCCCAGGACCCTCCGTGGCTCCCACTGCCTCAGGAGCCAGCCCAAGCCTTGTGCCCGGCACTTCCGGCTCTGCCACGCTGGGGTCAAGCTGGCTGCCCACCCTTCCCACCTCCCTGCCTGAATGCCAACCCCTTCCCCCTCTCTCTCCCCTTCCCCCTCTGTGCGTCTCATTCCACCCATCATGCCAGCACGCAGGGGCCGCTCCGCCCAGGAAACCCAGGCCCTCTGTTCTCCAGGAACAAAATAGAAACACTGACTTCCTTCCCTCCGTTTCTCACTCTCCTTCTGGAACCCCATGACGCGGTGCCCTGGACCCCCTGGCTGTCTCCTCGCTTCTTTTCGCTCCCGCTTCTCTCGTTTGGTTCTTCCTGGCTTCACCTCCTGAGGTCTCCTCGGCTCTCCCCCTGGCCTTCTCTGGATTCTCCCGTCTGCTCTCCCATTCTTCGTTCCCAGGGTCTCCTTTGTGTTTCCGGAATGCTATTTTCTACTGTCACTTCCTGTTCCTTTTTCACGGAGGCAGTGTCTTCTCTTACTTCCATGGTCATTTTCTTTGGACTCTGAACCCTAGGTGGTTTTTGTTTTCTGTTTGTAAGAGGATTTCCTTGCCGGAAGCCAATCATTGTCTTAATAATAGAGAGCTGTGGACGGGGAATCCGGAGGGTGGTCAACCTGAATTGCTGGGATTCAGGAATCTGTAGTTTAACAACTCCACCAGGTGATTCTCATCATGAGAGAAGTTTGGGAAACACTGCTGAGTCTAAAGGGTCAGAGCTAATGACTAGACATTGGTAGGTGAAGCAGCCCCCGCCTGTTAATCCTACATCCACTGATTGGCTTTTATTGGAGTTTCCTGCCTAGGGCATATGGGTGTATCCTATCATTTTAATCTTATAAAAGGGATGGAAAAGCCAGAGCAAGTAGTAGTCCTCCCGCTAGAGTTGGGCTACCGCCTGGCCCCCATTTCCCAAAATAACTTTTCCAGAGTCTCTTCATTTGTGTGCGGCCTTCTCCAGAACCAGAACCCTGAATCACGCGGGACGTAAAAGGGGCTCCCCCATTTCCTCCTATGCCGCGAGTCTTCGATGGCTGCTCACAATTAGGAAAAAAAAAAAAAAAAAAGGAGAATAAGTCAGTGGATGGTATTTGCTGGTTTAGCTTCACTCTAAGTTGAACTTGGTGGGCCATTTGGGAACTTCCTGGACTGTCAATACCATCAGGATCTTCATCTTGGACTGGCCAGATTCCCCAGGGTCCTCCGGGCCCTTGCGGAGGGGAGGGGTCTGGCTCCAGGGTTCCAGGAGCTCCGTGGGGAGAACACTGGTGGCTGTCCCTCATTCAGCTTTCGGCGGAGGCCCACATCCACCCTGTCCCGGGCATGCCGGCACATCTCTGGGTGTTGGCAGAATGGCGGAGGGGCGTCACTCAGTGGCTAGCGAGAAGGAGGGATCCAAAGATCTAAGACCCCTCCAGTGGTTCTCTTTACTTTATCTTGTACCTCAGGTCTAGAAGCAGCCTGCTACCAGCTCCTACTCTCCGCTATCGCTGTCCTATGAATAAGGGTTGGTCCTCAGCTCCAGGCCGGAGGGATTGGGCTGCCTGGGGGCCGCCAAAGCAGGTCACACTGGTCTGCCCGCTTCCCAGCTCAGGCTGCTGCGGGGCCCTGTCCTGCTCTCCTGTCCCTGTGGACGGATGTCTTCAGACTCCCTGGGCTGGGTTTATGGGCTTCCCAAGGCTCCATTCCTGACTCAGCCTGAGACGCTCCCACGTCTTCCATGATCACAGCAGTGTGAGACTCACATGACTCCCGTAACTAATCTCCTCGCTGGGGCAAGCAGCTATTCACACCTTTTCCTTGTCAAAAGCAAGGCTGTCACAATGTCCCAGGCGTTAGGGCTTTAACTCTCAGGACAAACTCACTGGAGATTTTCTGACATCATTCTACCTCGGCCTTTCTCATTATGAGGTGTGTAGTGAGTGTGAGAGTGTGTGTGTGTGTGTGTGTGTGTAGTGAGTGTGTGTGTATGTAGTGTGTGTGTGTGGTGTGTGTGTAGTGTGTGTGTGGTGTGAGTGTGTGTGTATGTAGTGTGTGTGTGGTGTGTGTGTAGTGTGTGTGTGGTGTGAGTGTGTGTGTATATGTAGTGTGTGTATGTAGTGAGTGAGTGTGTGTATGTAGTGTGTGTGTGTGTAGTGAGTGAATGTGTGTATGTAGTGTGTGTGTGGTGTGAGTGTGTGTAGTGAGTGTGTGTGTGTGTAGTGAGTGTGTGTGTATGTAGTGTGTGTGTGTGTGTGTGTGCTGTGAGTGTGCGTGTGTAGTGAGTGTGTGTATGTAGTGTGTGTGTGTGTGGTGTGAGTGTGTGTGTAGTGTGTGTGTGTGTGTGCTGTGAGTGTGTGTGTGTGTACTGAGTGAGTGTGTGTGTATGTAGTGTATGTGTGTGTGTGGTGTGTATGTGTAGTGTGTGTGTGTGTGTGTAGTGAGTGAGTGTGTATGTAGTGTGTGTGTGTGTGTGTGGTGTGAGTGTGTGTGTATGTATGTGTGTGTGAGTGCTGTGTGTGAGGGTGTGTAGTGAGTGTGTGTGTAGTGTGTGTGTGTGGTGTGTGTGTAGTGTGTGTGTGTGTAGTGTGTGTGTGTGTGTGTGCTGTGAGTGTGTGAGGGTGTGTAGTGAGTGAGTGTGTGCATGTAGTGTGTGTATGTGTGTGTGTGTGTGTGTGTGTGTGTCCTGAGCTCCTTAGAAGGGGTGGGCAGGAAATGAGAGAGAATCGAAGGGGGGCGTATGTATGTATGTGATTAGGGTGAGATTTAGAGATAGACTGTTTGACCCGGCCTCACACCAGCACTCAGAAGCCAGGGAACCCGTTTCTATTCCTCTGCCACCCACTCTTAGAGCCTCTGTCTCCTCCCCCATAAACGGAGGCTAACAGTACCTATCCGTCACGGAGTAGCTGTGAGACATTAAATGAGCGAATGTCTGAAAAACATCCAGGGCTTCGTTCGGTGGGACACATATTTATTGGGTGTTTATTACGGGCTGGGCCCCGGGTCTGGTGTGTGGGACACATTATACAGGAGAGCCGTTACCCCGCTTACCGCCAGGGCAGCTGGGAGAATCCAGTAAGGGCGGAGGCAAAGAATGAGCAGGCGTTTCGAGCACTTTCTAGGCAGAAAGCGTGACTCTTGCTTTGCTAATGCTGTTTACTCAACAAATTCTTAAAGGGCTCGTGGGGGGCAGGGTCGCGGTTTCGTCTTTTCCGTGGGGCTGAAGTCAGACACCCGCACGCAGCAGCCAAGAGTCACACACAGGGCCGGAACCAGGAACTGGCGGAACCTTTCTTCCCGCCCGGGTGCCCGGTCCGCCCGGGCGGAAATGCGTCACGGACCGCGCCGCGCCGCCGCACTCGTCCGTACGTCGGTCGCCCGGGTGACGCGCGTGGGGCCGGTCCTCAGCATGAGCGTCCGCGTGGCGCGGGCCCTGGGGGCCTGGGGCTGGGGCGCGGGCGGCCGCCGCGGCGCCTCGGGCTTCCGGCCGCCGCCGCCGGGCGCCGTGGACGTGGCCGAGCTGCTGCGAGATGCGACCGCGGCGGCGGAGGAGGGGCCCCGGGAGCCCGCGGCGCGGCGGCCGCCCGGCCAGTGCTCCGTGCTGCTCTTCCCGGGCCAGGGCAGCCAGGAGGTGGGCATGGGCCGCGGGCTGCTGCGCTACCCGCGCGTCCGCGAGCTCTACGCCGCCGCGCGCCGCGTGCTGGGCTACGACCTGCTGGAGCTGAGCCTGCGCGGCCCGCAGGCGGCGCTGGACCGCACGGCGCACTGCCAGCCCGCCGTCTTCGTGGCCTCGCTGGCCGCCGTGGAGAAGCTGCAGCACCTGCAGCCCGCGGTGAGGCCCGCGGGGACGGGCACCGGGGCTGGTCTGAGGGCCCCTGCCGCGCCAGGCGCCGTGCCAGGCGCCGGGGACACAGCCACACACACACACACCAAGGACCCCTGCCCCGAGGGAGCTTGCATGCAGGGGAGGGAGACAAGGGAGGGGATAGAGCCCCGTGCACGTTCCAGAGCGTCTTGAAGAGAAGGGTTGCAGGAAGGAGCATAGAGCAGGGGCTGGGATGCTGTTTTGCATGGTCCTGATCAGTGTGAGTACTGAGTGAGGTTGGGAGGGTGAAACGTCATCCGTAAAGATCATTGACAGTACGTCTGAGGGTGTCACGTCACTTGCAGGTGCGACTTGATTGCTGTTGTTATTTAACTATCAAGTCAGTAAGTGTTGCCCCGCCAGCGGGGCTCGGTGGTTGAGCATCGACCTATGAATCAGAAGGTCACAGGTTCAATCCTGCTCGGGGCACATGCCCAGGTTGTGGGCTCGATCCCCTGTGTGGGACTTGCAGGAGGCAGCTGATCAGTGATTCTCATCATTGATGATTCTATCCCTCTCTCCCTCTCCCTTCCTCTCTGAAATTAAAAAAAAAGACAGTAAGTGTTCCCCTAGCTGGTTTGGCTCCTGGGATAGAGCTTCCACCTGCAGACTGAAGGGTCTCGGGTTGGAACGGAACTTGGGCAGGATGTGCACAGGAGGCAACCAATCGATGGGTCTCTCTCACATTGATGTTTCTCATTTCTCTCTCACTCCTAAAAACCAATGGAAAAGTGTCCTTGGATGAGGATTAACCACCACAACAAAAAGCCCAACAAGACAGTAAACGTAACGCTAGCACTTTAGACCCTTCACTCCATCTCATCCTCACAGCCTTGTGAGGACAGTGCGGTTGGTTTGTGGATGAGGAAAGGAAGCAGCTGGGCGGTCCTGTTGAGCTGTGATGACAGTCAGAGGGCTTACCATTAATCCACGCACTTCTCCCAGCGGCCTGGGACCGGGTCTGCCCCTTCCTCACTTCCCGGAGGAGACGACAGGCTCGGAAAGGTTAGGGAACTACCCCAAGCCAAGAATCAAATCCAACGCCGTGTGACCCCAGAAGTCCTACTTTCCCTTCTGTGCGTAGCTCCCTCCGGCCTGGGAGGCGGCCCAGGGCCGGGGCCAGAGTGGGAGGCAGAGCTGTGCCTCGGGGTCAGCCTGGGGCCTCGCCGCCAGGGAAGCCCCTCACCAGACAGGCCAGGTCAGCCAGTGTCGTCTCAGAGCTGGAGCCCAGGCCCGCCCGGCCGTCTCCGCAGCCACCGCCGCGCCCCCGAGCAGGCCTCACGCTCTGCTCTGTCCTGCAGGTCATTGAGAGCTGCGTCGCCGCGGCCGGCTTCAGCGTGGGAGAGTTCGCAGCCCTGGTGTTTGCCGGAGCCATGGAATTCTCGGAAGGTACGGAGCGGGCTCTGCTGTGGCGCAGGGTGTCGTCTTGCTGGGCTCCCTAGAGACAAGGGTGACAGAGGAGCGTACAGATAGGGGTGAGATTGAAACCGAGGGCTGGGCTGCTCCTTGATTCTCGTTTAAGCTGGGAGAAAGGGTTTTCCTTTCTTTCTGTAATCTCATGGGATCTGCATGCTTGAGCGTCTTCCCGCTGTCTTGTGCATTCTCGGTCCTTCCTTCAGTGCTTGTCACGTGGTAGACACTCAGCACAACTCACTGATTGAAAAGGAGGAAATGAATGTTAGATCTTGAGTTTCACTTCCTATGAGTTTTGCATCTAGTGAAGAGTTAGACATTTTTGTCCACAGTTGGCCACTCTGACCTCGGTGCCTGCTCGGGGCATGCTGCGTGCAAACAGGAATCTGAGTGGAAGCTGTGGCAAAGGACTCGAATAGCCATTCCCCAAAGAAGGTTCACAAACGGCCAGTACGCACACGAGGAGATAGGCGGCATTGCTCATCACTGGGGAAATGCAGATCAAAATCGCACTGAGCCGGCTGGTGGGCTCAGCTGCTGGGCATCGACCCATGAGCCAGGAGTTTACAGTTTGATTCTGAGTCGGGGCACGTGCGGGTTTTCGGGCTCAATCCCCATTAGGGGGCGTGCAAGGAGGCAGCCGATCAGTGATTCTCTCTCATCGTTGATATCTCTGTCTCTCCCTCTCCTTTCCTTTCTGAAATTAAAAAAAAAAAAAAAAAAAAAAAAGCGTATTTTAACAAAGCAACAGACCACAATGAGATACTTCACATCCACTAGGATGGCTTTTTAAAATTTATTTTTGTTTTTAATTTATTTTATTTTAATATATATTTTTTTATTTCAGAAAGGAAGGGAGAGAGAGCTTGAAACATCAATGATGAGAAAGAATCACTGAACCTCCTGCACGCCCCCTACTGGGGGATCGAGCCTGCAACCTGGGCATGTGCCCTTGACTGAAATCAAACCTGGGAGTCTTCAGCCCGCAGGCTGACGCTCTATCCACTGAGCCAAACCGGCCAGGGCTCCACCAGGACGGCTTTAATTTACAACAACATCAGTGACAAATAGGAAAAGAATAAGTGTTGGCAAGGGTGTGGAAATAGGAGCCTTCCACGGTGCGGTAACAGTAAAACGGTGCAGCGGAGAGGAGAATCACCATGTGAGCCAGGAATCATTCTGGAGGTCTGTACCTGAGATGAAAATGTGTGCACTCAGGAAGACGTGTACACAGATGTGTCTAACAGCCAAAAGGCGGGAGCAGTACAGATGTCCATCTTCCGATGAGCGGATGAGCTAATCATGTATCTGCTGGAATCTTAGCAGCGAAGCACTGACACAGGCTGCAGCATGGATGGACCTCAAACACGTGCTCAGTGAGGAGCCACATGGTCACATACTGTGTGATCCTTGCGTGTGAAAGGTCCAGAGACAACAGATTAGAGGTTACTAGGGATGGAGGGAAGGCAAGATCACCCCTGGTCAGACCCTACACCACGCCAGCCTCCAGGCGGGAGCTCCGTGGGTCCGTCTGTGCCGGCCGAGGACAGCCCTGCTTCCTGTGACAGTGGTACATCTCAGTGATATGGCCGGTAACAAATGCCAGCATCGGCACCTCGACACGCCATGCGGAGCTGGTGCCGGTGCCGTGTCCCACGCCAGAGCGTCCCTCCCTCTCACGTACGCTGGTTCCCACGCACTTCTCTCCGCCAGGTCTGTACGCGGTGAAAATCCGGGCCGAGGCGATGCAGGAAGCCTCGGAAGCCGTCCCCAGCGGGATGCTGTCCGTCCTCGGCCGGCCCCAGACCAAGTTCGCGTCCGCCTGCCTGGAAGCCCGGGAGCACTGCAAGACGCTGGGCATAGAGGACCCCGTGTGTGAGGTGGCCAACTACCTCTTCCCGGACTGCAGGGTGATCTCGGGACACCTGGAGGTGGGTGCTGACGGCAGGAAGCTCACGGGCCCTGGGCCCGGAGGAGGTGGGGATCCTGCGCCCCGTGAGCCCCAGTGGGGGCTCTGCCAGCGTGGTCTGGGGAAGTGTGAGGGCCGGGAGCGTGGGCCGGGAGCGATGCAGAGGCCAAAGGCCGGTGCCATCCCCGCTTCACACGTACAGGCAGGGGCCCTGAGCAAACCGCCAGCCCACCTGTGTGCCAGGGCCTCCCTACAGAACGTTCTGGGCTTCTCAGCCTTGCTGTGCTGCTTCCTTAGAGGGGAGAGCCGCTTCCTGCTGGGCTGCCCCGCCCGCCCTGCTTGCTCTCAGATGTCTGTTTCTGCACCGAGTTAGCCCTCCTGCACGTCCCTCCATTCGCCGCTTCCCCCCAACGGCACTTGCGAGCAGCTCCTCTGCAACCGAGGGCCCGTGGCTGATGAGCCAGGCCCTGCCATCGAAGGAGGCCGCTGGGAGCGGGGGAGCCAGGCCCAGGGCACAGCCAGTTCAGGGCCAGGGTTCAAGGGCAGGCTGTCCATCAGTGGGCCTTCGGAGGTGACGCCGGGCGGCAGAGCCTGGAGGAGATCGGTGCTGGGGATTGGGTGCTCTCCCGCCTCGGGCTGAGTCCAGACAGGAACCGGAGGGAGGGCTGCGGGCGCAGGGCGCTGTCACAGCCTTGTCTGGTCCTCCCGGCCAGGCCTTGCTCTGCAGCGGGGAGTCTGGGTTCAGCCTCTCACACAAGGAAGTGGAGGCCGAGGACAAGTGCTTGGAGGTCAGGGAGGCGGCACTCGGGCTGCAGCCGGTCTCGAGTGCTTTCCTGCACTTGACCGCGAGGGCTTCCTCGCAGGCCTTGCCAGCAGCCGGTGTCCCGTGTCTCCTCAGTCAGTGAGAGCCAGCAGGTCCCTCTGACAAGATGGGGAGGGGACCGGAGACCAGGTGCAGGGGCCTCCACGTCATGAAGCTGGCCGCTTGTTCCCTTGCACAACCCTGCAGGGTGGGCCAGGCAGACCCCACCCCGGGGGGCCTCTTCCCTGCAGGCTCCCAGGCCAGTGGGCATCGCCCAGTGGCCCCCAGAGCCCCAGATGTGTCCTTCCGGTTCTGTTGGAAGTGCCAGGCCCTTCAACCCAGGATGTAAGACCCTGGGCACCTCTGCTGGACCAGCGCTGACCGGAGCGCCGGCCACAGGGGAGCCTGCTGTGCCCGCGCTGGGACCCACTTGAGACTCAAGTTGGATCGGAATCTCCATGGACAGCTCTGTGGGACCCACTGAAAGGAGGGCCCACACGGGATGGTGCGGGCGAGCATGTTCTGGCGCGGGGCTGTGATGGGGCCGTGCCAGCCGCTGCGCCTTCTCCCAGCTCACCCTCCGCCCGTCCCTTCAGGCGCTGCAGTTCCTCCAGAAGAACTCCTCCAGGTTCCACTTCCGACGCACCAAGATGCTGCCGGTCAGCGGGGCCTTCCACACCCGCCTCATGGAGCCCGCGGTGGAGCCCCTGGCGCAGGTCCTCGAGGCCATCGACGTCAAGATGCCGCTGGTCTCCGTGCACGCCAACGTCAGCGGGAGCCGGTACCGCCACCCCAAGCACATCCGGCAGCTGCTGGTGGAGCAGGTGGTCTCCCCGGTGAAGTGGGAGCAGACGATGCACGCCTTGTACGAGAGGAAGAGAGGCTCCGACTTCCCCCGGACCTTCGAGGTGGGGCCCGGGAGGCAGCTGGGCGCCATCCTGCGGAGCTGCAACCTGCAGGCCTGGAAGTCCTACAGCCACGTGGGCGTGCTCGAGGCCGACGAGGCCGCAGAGGCCACGGACCAGGGCCAGTAGGGTCTTCAGTGACCACGGGGTGGGGTGGGGGCATCCGGGGCGGAGCCAGCCTGGCGTCCCCATAGGAGGCTGTGCCTGCTGCTTCCTGTCCGGTCTCCGCCTGCCAGCGATGGGGAGGGACTGCGTGACCACTAAAGCACATAAAGTGAGTATTTATACAGCACAGTCCGTGTCTCCTCCAAACGTGTTTGGATGCTGTGCCGCTTATGTGAAGGGACCGCTGAGCCTTGTCGTTGAGCCTTGACTGCTGTTGGTGTCACTGGGAGGAACTGCCCTCCGGGCCAGTTGGCTGTGAGGACCCGCTGCCCTACAGGGAGCTGCTGTGCTGGACACACCCCTCAGGAGCAGGGCTTGCTCCTGGGGGGCTTGGGTGCCCTGAGTGCTTTCTGTGTGTTGCTTGTTGATGTGAGAGTTGTGATCTGGTGTGATCTGAAGCTGTCCACTGGTTCTAGTCTCTGCCCTGATGCCGGACAATCCAGTTCCTCCCCATGTGCCTGGGTCCCCCAGGGCCTTACCTCCCGGCGCTTGAGTCCAGAGGAAGCAGGACCTTATAAGTTCAGTTCATGCGCTGGCCCTTTAAGAGGAACAGCTGGTTCTCCAGCAGCCTGTGTCACTGAGCCCCAATCCCTGCTGGTTTCCACAGCCTGTGGTTAGGGGACTTCTCTTCCCAGCTCTGGGAGCCTGGGCTGGGGTGTGGTGTGGGCTGGGACCCCTTGCTCCTCACTGGGCCTCCGCAGAGACAGTCTCCCTCCTGGTTAAAGAGGTGGCACACGTGGGTGCCGGGCCAGCCCGTTCGGTGCCTCCGCCCCTCCTGCCAGTGCTTTCTCGTAGGACTTCCTCTCAGCCGGCTTCCAGGTGGTTCCAAATGCTGGGGTTCTGGTTTACTGTAATGCTGATGTGGTTGTAGGAGGCGGGGAATTCTGGCGGCGTCTACCTATGCTGCCGTCTCGGTTCTCTCCTGGGGAGGTTTTCACCCATCAGACAGTGGGCAAGCCTCCTCAGAATGAAGCCTGTTTGTCACACGTTGCTGATGTGCTGGCTCTTCAGATCCTGGATGGGGCTGCTGGTGTTTCATTCCAGTGTCTCTCAGCAGGCCCTGCTGGCCCGCGGGTAGAACCAGCCCCCCATGGGAATCCCAGCTTGTGGGCAGCTCTGCCGGCTCCTGGCCTCAGTGACCCCCAAGAGCCATTGCGCATGTCGACTGAAGAACTGTTTTTTTGGGTTTTTTTTAATCTTTTTTTACTGATTTCAGAGAGGAGGGGAGAGGGAGGGAAACATCAATGATGAGAGAGTATGGACCAGCTGCCTCCTGCACAATCATACTGAGGATTGAGCCAGCAAACTGGGCATGTGCCCTGACCGGGAATCAAACCATGATCTACCTCCCGGTTCATAGGTTGATGCTCAACCACTGAGCCACACCAGCTGGGCAAGAATATGTAGAAATTCTCAAACATTGACAAAGAACTTTATTATTTTTAAAAATATTTTATTGATTTTTAAAAATATATATTTTGTTGATTTTTTTACAGAGAGGAAGAGAGAGGGATAGAGAGTTAGAAACATCGATGAGAGAGAAGCATTGAACAGTTGCCTCTTGCATATCCCCTACTGGGGGTGTGCCTGCAACCAAGGTACATGCCCTTGACTGGGATCGAACCTGGGACCCTTCAGTCTGCAGACTGACGCTCTATCCACTGAGCCAAACCGGTCAGGGCTAGAACTTTATTATTTTTAAGTAATCACCAGTTCTGCTGGAATCCCCTCTGCGGAGTGCTGAGCAGCGCCGTCAGGGGACCAACTCCTGGGCGGCTGCCGGCAGGGAGGGGTCCGAGGTCCCTTCAGCCCCAGGACGCCCCACAAGAGGGAGCGGGGTGCGTGGAGGCAGCAGATGTGGCTGGCCTGCTGCGCCCCCGGAAGGTGCCCTGGGTCTGCGCATGCTCCAGCCACTGGGGGAGCCGAACAGCCAGCGAGAGGCAGTGGCACAGGAGGGACCCCGAGGGTGTGGCGAGAACCTCCACCCGTCCTGGGTGGGCCCTCGCCCTGCCCCTGCCAGCTGGATCTGGAGGAGACAGGGAGTGGGGAGCGCTGGGGGAGCCCACATATTCTCCTTGGAGGGCTGGCAGCCAGTCCCCCAGCCCTGGGGACACCACACCATCTTTGTACAGTGTCCCTCCATCTTTGGGTCCCCTGGCTCCCTGGTCTGTCTGGATTGGGTGCCGCCCTCCTGCCCTGGCAGGAGCAGGGTGCCCTGGGCACCCCTCTGAGCCTCCATCTCGCCTCATCTCCAGAAATCCTGACCAGACCAGGGGCCGTGTTCAAAGGCCCCCAAATGGAAGATGAGGAGCCCCTCCTGGCCCCACAGCCTCCGCCTCATGTCCCGGGGCGGGGATTGTGTCCACCCGGGACGCGCCCAGCCTGATGGAGCTGCTGTGGGGTTGGGGGCACTGGAGAGTCTTAGGGACCCCAGGCCTGCCTGAGAGGAACGGCTGCAGGGCCTGCCCTTTGGGGTCAAAGAGGCTTCTTACATCACCACGGTCGGACCAAAGCTGGTTTTAACTAGGAGGGGGTGTCCTTCTGCCCCTGGGGAATCTGGTGTCCTGTCACCCTCCCCCTGCCGTGCGCCTGCCCAGAGGCTCGCAGGCAGAGCTGGAGCACAGCGGGAGGGCGGGCCGCCCCAGGGACAGGATCCCTGAGGGTCCATGTCAGGCACCAAGACGTGAAGGGCGGAGTGAGCCAGTGCTGGGGGCCCAAGCAGCACTCTGGAGTGTGGGGGAGCCCAAAGCTGTGCCGCAGGCAGGTGGCTGGGGCATCCCCCCTCCCCCCACTCCCCCCCCCCTACCCATCTCCCTCCACACTGCACACCCAGAGAGGACAGAGACGAATGGAAACCACATTTTATTGAGCTCCTCGGGATCTCCTCCCGCAGGTTCTGTGCTGCGGGAGCCGCAGGCACGGGTGTGACCAGCACTCCCCAGCGCCCGCTGTGTGGCCCCGGAGGGCAGTGAGCCACGCAGAGCCCAGAGGTGTCATTCATGTCTTACAAAAGTGTCCAGCACTCACATTTAAATATAAAAAGGGATCGTAAGAACACAGTTAAAAAGACAAAACCAACAAGGCCACCTCCAGGGTGGCAGGGGGCGGGGCCAGCCCGCCCGCACTGGCCAGCAGCGCGTCACCGGTCACTGGAGCAGGTGCAGGCCCCAGTCCAGCAGCAGCACCAGCAGCAGCAGCCCGGTCAACTGGCGCCCCCGGCCGTGGCCCAGACGGGGGGACACCTGTGAGAAGCAGCGGGAGTGAGGACCACCTGGGGGCTGGCGGTCAGCCCTGGGTGGGAGCGGGGAGTGTGACCGCCGGTTAGCCCTGGGTGTGAGTGGGGAGTGTGACCGCCGGGGGCTAGTGGTCAGCCCGGGGAGTGCGGAGGAAATGGGTAAGAAAAGGGCATCTCCCACAGGAACGGGCTCTGGGACCTGGTCCAGGGAGAGGAGGGCAGGGGTAGGAGAGGCAAGAGCCCCTGAGGACAGGCTGAGGGGTAGGGGACAGTCCCCTGTGCTGGCGGGAGGAGCAGGGTGGGGTGGGGTGGGGTAGGAAAGCAGCTCAGGGCAAGAGTCCCCTGACTGGGAGGTGAGTGAGAACCAGAGGGAAAGTGAGGACACGGTGTGAAGCAGGCAGAGCGCCCCAGGGTCCGTGCGGTCCCAGCCCCAGGCCCAACCCAGAGGCTTTGGGACCGGGCAGGCACGTGGGGCAGGCGAGGCAAGCCGCAGGGAGCGGCGGGGACGGGGCAGCTCCACTGCCCAGGCTCACCCAGTCCCTGAGGATCAGGAAGCTCCAGAACCTTCTGTTCCCCCTGAGGTAAGCGAGGCCACCCATAGCGCTTGTGAGGACAACCCTCAGGCCGGTCTGGTTGTAGGTGTGAGCGAAGCTGTAAGACAGTGGGATGGGGGGAGGCCATCACTGCGCGGACAGGCCGATGGGGTGACAGCTGTGGGAGACGTGGGCACGTCCCCTCTCCCCGGCCACCACGCCACCCTCACCCTCTCCTCCCTGGGAGGCTCCCAAGGAGGGCCTCTCCCTGCTCCAGGCTGTTTCTGTCCTCAGTTCACCTGACTTCCTGTCTGTGTGTCGTCCCCCCCAATCCCCGCCTGCCAGCGCACTGGCCACATGGAAAACCCTCCTGGCCACAGCCCAAACAGGCGGGTCCCACGGGGGCACATCCTCCCTCCAGAGAAACTGGATACAGGCCTGGGCTCCCCAAGAGACTGCCTCCCTGAGGCCAAGGGACCGCACCCCTTGGGGCCTGGTCTCCAGTAAGGGTTCTCTGTCCCCACCCGGAGCATCCCATGAGGTCTGAGACCCCTCGGGGAGGTGGCATCATAAGTCTCCACCGGGGACTCGGGCACCACCATGGGACCCATCCACACATCCTGGCACTGGGGCCCCGCTGTCGGCGGCCGAGGCAGGCGGACAAAGCGCGGCCTGGGGGGCAGGTACCTGTACATGGCCATCCAGGGCAGGTGGGCAAGGCGGGGCAGCGTCCATCTCACTTCCAGCTCGTCCCCGATGAGGGCCAGCCGCATGGCCACCTCGTGAGGGAGGGCTCTGAGGGGTGCAGGAGAGCAGGGTGGGCTGTGTCAGCGATTAACACCGAGACTCAGCCAGCCACGGGGCCACGGGTTCCCCGGGCGCAGAGCGGGGCGCGGGGCAGGGGACCTTCAGGCCTCCGGCCCCCACCTCCCGGCAGACAGCGCCGCGGTCTGTCCACCGGGACTCCAGAGGTGAGGGCAGGGATTCCGGTCTGGTCTGAGCCCCCAGCCGGGGCAGGAGGGCATGGGGCCTTGTGGGCATTGGCGCTGGGCAGGGGTGGGGCTGATCTCCCCCGGATCATAGGCTGGCTTCCCACAGGGCCTCAACTTACCCTCTTCCTCATGGGGAGTGGTCCCCAATCCTGAAACCTCTGACATCACCCTGAGAAAGGAGAGCTGGCCAGCCCACGGGGGCCACTTCACTGAATGGACTCCTTCATGGAAGGGGCGCCTGCACTCCCCGTTTCCCAGCCTGATGTGCTCCCCTCCCGTGTGCCTGGGCGCTCACAGCCCTGCTCTCGGGGTTTGCCCGCACATTCCATCCCAGTGACCAGGCCGCTGCCTGGGGATTCCCAGACCAGAGCCTCCCGCACACAGGCTGGCCACCTGCCCAGTCTCGGGCCATGCTCTCTGTTCCGGGAGCCAAGGGGGGCGGGGAGGGGGGGAGCTGGCTGGCACCAGGGAGTGGGCTGAGGTCCCACCTGCATGCC
The DNA here is from genome assembly GCA_963693515.1 of Pipistrellus nathusii. Lineage (NCBI taxonomy): Eukaryota > Metazoa > Chordata > Mammalia > Chiroptera > Vespertilionidae > Pipistrellus > Pipistrellus nathusii. The sequence goes on along the minus strand of OY882860.1, from coordinate 187,810,397 downwards.
GATACCCCATACCCTGTGGGGCCTCAGGAAAACACTGTGCCAGCTGGATGTCCCCTGCTGCCATCTACAGACGGGGCAGGGCGGAGGAAAAAGGGGCATTGTGGGTCCCTTCCGCCCTCACAGCCCAGCCAGCCCCAACCCCAAGTCCAAGATCTAATGACTAAGAGTCCTGAGGCCTAGAGCAGCGGCCAGCACCCGGGACCCTGCACTGGTCCTGGGCACGTGCCCTCCTGGCCACCCCCTCCCCTCCCCCACCCCGGCCAGGGCCAGGAGCTGCAGCAGTCTGAGCGGCCTTTATAAAATATATACATATAGCCGAAACCAGTTTGGCTCAGTGGATAGAGCATCGGTTTGCGAACTGAAAGGTCCCAGGTTAGATTCCGGTCAAGGGCATGTACCTGGGTTGTGGGCACATCCCTGGTGGGGGGTGCAGGAGGCAGCTGGTCAATGTTTCTCATCAACGTTTCTAGCTCTCTATCCCTCTCCATTCCTCTCTGTGGAAAATCAATAAAATATATTTTTTTAAAAAATAAAAAAAAGATGGAGCACAGGTTACCTGTGCTTCATTAATTTTATATATATGTGTGTGTGTGTGTGTGTGTTTTGTTTTTTTAATTTCAGAGAGGGAAGAGAGAGAGAAACATCCATGATGAGAGAGAATCATTGACCGGCTGTCTACTGCACTCCCCACACTGGGGATCAAGCCTGGACCCAGGCATGTGCCCTGACCAAGAATCGAATGGTGACCTCCTGGTTCAAGGTCAACCACGGAGCCACACCTGGCCTGCTCTTAGGAGGCCTGATGAGGGGGTGGTGGTCATGGGGGCCGGGAGGCGCTCCGTGCTAAGGCCACAGCTTGAGTCACGGCATGGCTGGCGCCGAAGGTCCCTGGCTGCTCTCAGGTGCCCTCCGTGAAGTGGCATCAGGCACAGCTCCCCTGCCCGGGCACCGTCTCCACGGCCACACCCGGGGATTTCCACTCCGGAGCCCTGCCCGGAACCCGGAGGCTGCCCTCTAACCGCACCCCCAGAGGCAGGGCCGGGGCGGGCGGGCCCGGGACCTACCCGAGCGGCTCAGGATGGTGCTGGAGGAGGCTGGTCTCGCCGGGGTCCGCCGCCTGCAGGCCGTGCTCCTGGAGGAAGCTGCACAGGAGGAGGTCCCGGGAGAGGTGTCGGGCCGGGGACATGTCTTCTCTGGGGCGACAGACAGGCACAGGCTGAGCGACGCCCAGACGATGCCACCTCGCCTCCACCCTCGCCCCCGCTCCTCTGCCAAAGCCGCCATCGCCCGCCTCCCGCCCGGCCCCCAGCACGAATCCCCCACGCTGGCCGCTGTGCGCCTCCGGGCAAGTCACCGCCCCTCTCTGTTCTCCGTCACACTCTAAGTCAGGGGCCTGGGAATGACTCCTGAGAAAGGAAAGGAATCCTGCCGGCCCAGGAGGCGGCTGGCAGACCACAGACCCCGGTGTCCGGCAGCGGTGACGGAGGCGGCTCCGCCGAGCACCGCTCCCTGGCAGGGCGGCTCCCGGAGCGGACGGAGGAGCGGTCGGGGCAGTCCCGGTTCCACGGGGCCGGCCGCTGCCCCGGGCTTTGTTTCTGAGCACAGTCACACTCACACAACTTCACCATGGATCCCTCCTCAGTGTACAGCCTCCTTCCTCCACGGCTCAGCACGGCTCTGAGTAACCCCCTCAGCCAAAACCGGTGTGGCTCAGTGGGTAGAGCGTTAGCCTGCCGACTGAAGGCTCGATTCTGGTCAAGGGCACAGGCCTTCGTTGTGGGCATACCCCCAGTGGGAGGTGCAGGAGGCAGCTGATGTTTCTCTCTCCCTTGCTCTCTGTAAAAAATCAAAATACATTAAAAAAAAAAAAAAAGTAAATACCCCGCCCGCCCCCCCCCCCCAGACAACTAAGCTTCTTCAGGGTGGTCCCTAATCCTTGTGCATCTGAGCCCATCACCACACTCCTGCTCTCCCTTTCCCAGCATGCCTTGAGCTAGGGATGGGCATGTAACCCAGTCCTGGCCACGGCCGCCTCAGAAGCCCGACGTGGGGCTGAGAGGGAGCAGACTGGGCAGCTCTCTCCCTCCCTGCGGCCTGCAGTGTGGAGTGAGGCTGCAGCTGAGCAGCCTCTCAGGGCATGGAGGTGCTGAGCACAGAGACTGCCGGCCGGGCTGAGCACAGCCCAGGGGGAGAGCTGGCTCCCTGGTGGCACCACTGGAACAGAAAATACACTCCTCTGGCCGCCTGTGTGCAGGAAGGTAAAAACCTGGTCTGTTCAAATCGCCCTCCACTGACCTTCCCATTCCCGCAGCCAAAAGCCCACCGGTAACTTCACATCATCACGTGACCGCTGGGTGACCCGTGCCCTGGCTGCATCCTGTACCCCACGCTGTACCGTCGGCTGTGGGTCCAGAGGAGGAGAATGGATGGAACCAGAGTCCAAGTTCAAGTCCCTGCTCTGCCACTCAGCCACGTGACACCCCGTTCTCTCACCCAGAGGGGAGGGGTCTCCTGCCAGTGGCTCGAGCAGAGCCTGGAGCACTGAGGGAGGGTGCTAACCATCAGGCTAACCATCAGGGCCTTTCCTTTGCCTTTCCCTATTCTCTTCTCACAATAGCGTCCCAGGCTGTAAAACAGGTCTAACTCCGCACATCCACCCCCACACACAGTGCTGTCTGCAGCACCACGTGCACAGCACCCCCTCCAGCACAGAGTGTGGACAGAGTGCGCCCCACCTGCTCCCGTGTGAAAGGGTGAGGGCGAAGGCACGGCGGGCAGGGCCCCCGGAGCCCAGAGGGAGCTGCGGGCCCCCAGGGTCCGGAGCGAGAGTGCAGGCAGGTGAGTCATCACAGCGGCCCGGAAGGCAGGCCCGGCGATGCCCGAGCCACAGACAGGCGTGGGGACAGCCTCTGAGGAGGGAGGGCGCACAGGGCCCCCTGGTTCTTAAGAACTGCTCGCAGCGTCTCTCAGAGGGGCGGCGTTTGTGGTTCTGCCCCTTCCAGATGGAGCCCAGGGAGGGAGCGGGCGGGGCGGGCGGGGAATCAGGTAAACACGGCCACAAAGGCCCGGCGGCCCGAGGCCTGGCATATGCCAGCGCACCTGTCAGCACAGCCCCGCCCCAGGGAGCTGGCAGCTTAGGCCCAGCACCCGCACCCAACGGGGGAGGGAGGGGCTGCAGCGAGTGTGAAAGGCTTTGGGGCCAAGACACAGGCTCCCCCAGACCCCAGCCTGCGCACGTGTCCAGGGAAGGGCACGGTGACCTTTCTAAGACCCTCAATGCTGTCAGCGATCTGAACGCCCAGGCTGGGGGTACAGCCTCCCCTCGTCAGTGCGAGGGGAGGGGGGGAGAGGGGGGTGCTGGGCAGTGCATCCTGCCCTCCGCAGTTCACGACACGTAACCAGGATGGCCTGAAGCCACTTCAGCCAGAGCTGACTTCTTAGCCTCGTTTTGGGGGGAGGGGAGGCCTACTGCAGGAAGGGACCGGCCCTGAGCCCAGGCAGCCAGGGCCTGACTCCCAGCCCTGACTCGCTTCACCCCTCTCCCCCGGCACCTTGGCCCGTTTGGACAGAGGAGAACCCGGGGGAGGGGGCAGTGGTCCCAGAGGAAGGAGGGTGGAGCTGGACTTCACAGAGAGGACTGTGATGAAGGGAGCACCGTCCCACCGGCCGGAGGAAAGGGGTCCTTTTCATGAAAGGCAGGCGTTTCAAGGTTCCAGATCCAAGATCAGCATACAGAAACCCACCGCGCCCCTGCCAGGCAGCCCGCAGGGACCAGGGGGCAAGAAATACATCCTCACGGGCTGTGACCCGGAATGAATCTCACAAAACACGCTTCCAGTCTCCGGAGAAACACGGAAACTCCAGCCGGCCGGTGAGGCGCAGGGGGGGAGCGCTGAGCGTCCGCCTATGACCAAGGGGTCATGTTCGATTCCCAGCTGGGCATGCAGGAGGCAGTCGATCAATGATTGCCTCTCATCCCCTTCCTTTCGCTGAAATCAACAAAAGCATATTTTAAAAAGAAAGGAAGAAGAATGTAACTTCGTTAAAGACAGGACAGACCCAGATGAGGGAGGCAGCTCCGGGGAGGGCGCCCCGCACAGGCTGCTGGCAGTGAGCGCACCGCACTGGGTCCGGGGTAAGCGGTGGTTGAGGCATTGGAATTGTGACCGGAGTTCGGCCTGCCCAGGCCCCAGGGCTGCTGTCTATGGAAATGACCATTTCCCTGGGAAAGCAGGCCCAGGCCTCATTTGCATCGGCCTTGGGTCCCCTCCCTCCACTGCCCCCTCCCCCTGCTGCAGGCTGAGGCTGCTGGGTGCCCCCTCAACCCCCCTGCTGGGCCCTCGAGGGGACTTCACAGGCCCGGGGTCTCGGAGCCTCACCCTGACCCACTGTCCCCACATCCCTCGCCTCCCCTCACCCCCTCACCCGCCCCAACAATCCCGGCAGCCTCTGGCCACCAACGGGGCAGCACCAGTCCTACGGGGCAGGGGCCTGACGGGGACGTGGCCGCGGGCAGCTGGGCCAGGCTGGGCTGAGGCCTGCAGGTGTGAGCAGCGCCAGCCTGGGCGAGCCGTGGGGTGGGGCCGCCCCCGTGGACTGAACTGCTTCGGGCGGGGCCTGAGTCCACACCTTCCTGTGGGCCCGCCTTCCTCCCTCTGAGTCCCACTGCGGCCACTCCAGACGGGGCGTCCTGGGTAACATCCTCACCCAGCCTGTCACCCGCAGTGTGAGCTGGCGGAGGCACCGTGTCCCTCTCTGTAAAACGGAGAACGCTCCCCCAAACCGGCTCCTGTTCGGGGCAAGGTGCTCCCCTAAACCGGCTCCTGTTCCGGGCAAAGTGCCCCCCGAAACCGGCTCCTGTTCCGGGCAGGGGCCAGCAGCACTGTTACAATCCTGGCGGGTGTCCAAGCGTCCACCACTGTCCCAGCCTGACCCCGGCCCTGGGTGTGGACCCATTAATCTTCCAGCCGGGCAGGCCTGGGCTCTAGCTCCGGGCGGGAGGAGAGTGTGGCTGGGACCTGGGGCAGGTCCCGGCGGCCCCAGCCCCTGGCACAGGCTGTGCTGGTCTGGGCCTCTCCGCCCGCCCCGCTGCCCGGCCTTGCCTGCCTCCGGGCTCTCCCCAACCTGATTCCTAGACAGCAGTCTGCGAACTGACCCCGTCACAGGTCCACTCGGCTCCCCACGGGAGCCGCGCCACCCTGCAACCAGGGCCCTCTCCTCACCCAGGTCGCCTCACCAGCTCCGCCGGCCACCCTCACCCCAGGCCCTGTCCCTGCCACACGAAAGACGCTGTAACTATGCCCGATGTGTCATGGGCAGTGCCTGCTGGCCACCATCCTGTCTCCTGGCTTGGCTCACGCCTCTTTGCCCCTAAAGAGCTCGGCTCCAGCGTCCCCTTCCCAGATCCCAGAGCCGGGGGAAGGCGGGGTGGCCACCACGGGCTCCCACAGCCTCTGCTCCCTCTGTGTCTGGCCAGCCACCCTGGCGCTGCAGGTCCCGCGCCGTGACTTAGAGTGGGGACTCGGAGCCAGGCTCCTGCCTCGCTGCCACCAGCAGTGCTGCCTCTCGGGCTGCGGTGGGGACAGGGCGGGTCCGTGCTCGTGTGAGCGAGCAGTGCGTGTCGCAGGACGGAGCAAAGGCTGTGCAGACGCCGGAGCCGGGCCTGGCTGTCGGCATCTACTCTTTCCGACAGGTTTGCAAATGTGTGGTTAAAGCCCTTCTCTGACGAAAGGAAGCCGTGTCCCCTCCCACCCGGACAGCCCGCACCTACCCTCCCACAGACTCAGTGGGCCCCGAGGTCAGGATGCAAATCGGCGCCTGCGCAGAGGACAGCCGCCCCGCGGCGGGGGGCACCTGCAGGTGGAGCGCACAGGGGCCTGCTCCGGGCAAACAGCCTGCCCTGGCCGCCAGCTCCGGCCTGGCCTCGGTGTCCAAGCCTGGGAAATGGGCACATGCCGGCTCCCGCCAAGGCTGCAGGAGAGCGTGTTCGGTGCAGCACACAGTCGGTGTTCTGCAAAGACAGAGGCCGGGGTGGCACAAGTGGGGGAGGGGTGTCCACCTCCTGGTGGGGGACCCACACACCCAGGCAGGACGCTGACTCGTTCCATTTCAAAACTGGCAGGCCGCCGAAACCGGTTTGGCTCAGTGGATAGAGCGTCAGTCTTCGGACTGAAAGGTCCTGGGTTCGATTACGGTCAGGGGCATGTACATTGGTTGCGGGCCCTCTGCCGGCAAACAGCACCCCCCCACACCTCTCTCTCTCTCTCTCTCTCTCTCTCTCTCACACACACACACACACACACACTCACACACATGCGCACACAGTCTGCCCAGGAGGAAAAGTCTCCACTGCAACCCTCAGGGTGCCCGGCAGGCGCCAAACACAGCCGCTAAGGCACCCACAGGTGGGACGGGACAGTCATGAGGGCAAGGCGGTGGCGGAGGGTCCCTCGGGCCTCTGCCAGAGTCACAATCATCCGTGACCTCTGACTCTCAGAGACGCGTCTGGCAGAGACCCACCCGGGAGGGACACCGCAGGCGGGGCAGTGCCTCTGACTGGGCTGCTGCCGGAGTGAAGGCAGAGTGAACAGACACTGCTCTCTGCGCAGATCCGCCAGGAGGCGTGTCTCTGGGAAGGGGAGGGAGAGGCCGGTTTTATCACAGACCAGTAGCCCTGCGTGAACCTGAGAGCCAGGAGCTGGCGGCCGCCCTCCAGCACCTCTCTGCCCGCTGCCCTGCCCTCCCGTGGCCGCCCCTCCACAGCTGGCTGCCCTGCCCCCTGCTTCCCAGTGTAACAGCCATTTGCATATGACATCTTTATCAGAGAAGATGCTTCTGTGCTCTGGGGCCTTCACTTCCACCGGCTGCAGCCACCACTGACTCAGAACTAAAGCGAAACCCGGCCGGCGTGGCTCAGGGCGTGAACATCGATATGTGAACAAGATGGTCAGGGTTCGATTCCCGGTCAGGGCACATACCAGGGCTGGGCATCCGATTAATGATTCTCATCATTGAAGTTTCTCTCTCTCCCTCTCTGAAATTACTTTTTTTTAAAAAAAACTAAAGTAAAAATAACTGTTTCAAGCCCTAGCCAGTTTGGCTCAGTGGATGGAGTGTTGGCCTCTGAACTGAAGGGTCCTGGGTTCAATTCCAGTCGGGGCATATGCCCAGGGGTGTGCAAAGGCAGCCGATCAATGATTCTCTCTCATCATTGATGTTTTCTCTTTCCTCTCTGAAGTCAATTAAAAATTGTTTTTTTAATAAAAACCAAGGGAATAAAAAAATCTGATGAACAGTAAAAAAATAAATAAAATAAACCGTTTCAAGTCAATTGCTTGACTTGATCTGAAAGGGAGCTGTCTTTTATCATTTTTATTTAATTTTGTTGGTTTCAGAGAGAGGAACACGGATGTGTTGTTCCACTTCCCTGATGCACGTATTGTGGATGCTTGTATGTGCCCTGACGGGCCTCCGGAGGAGGAAGAGCTGTTTGTCTTAAAGGTCTATTTCAGTTACCAAGTACCCCCGCCCTCCTCCCCCTCCTGCCCTCCTCCCACTCCTCCCCACCTGGAGGGGAAGTCCAGGCTCCAGCCCGGCCACCCTGAGCCCGCAGATGTTCAAACAGCCTGTCTCAGTGGGCGGTTCTCGGTTCACTTCCGAGGGATGGAGAGAAACCATGGGGAAAGGGAGGGAGAGGTAAGGAAGGAGAAAGGCATTTCAAGCAAAAAGAAAGTTTTGGAGCTAAAACCGGTTTGGCTCAGTGGATAGAGCGTCGGTCTGCGGACTGGAAGGTCCCAGGTTCGATTCGGTCAAGGGTATGTACTTTGGTTGTGGGCACATCCCCAGTGGGGGGTGTGCAGGAGGCAGCTGATTGGTGTTTCTAACTCTCTCTCTCCCTTCCTCTCTGTAAAAAAATTAATAATATATATATATTTTAAAAATTGGCAGGAGCTGTTACAGCCGGACTCACGGTCAGGCCCCGGGCTGCCCTGGGGACCTGGCGACCGAAGCTCAGGGACCTGAGCCGGCACCCCCTTCCCCCCGAGTCCCCGCGCGGCGAGCAGTGGCCCCGGGAAGACAGGAGGCGGTGGGTCTGGGGGGGGTCTCTGTAGGAGACGGAGAGAAGGCTTGGTGAGTGACACAGGCCAGCTGTGGCTCCATTTATGCAAATGTGTACATGTCCCTGGTTACATACAGTTTTAAAGATATTTTTAAACTTATTTATAGGAAGGGAGAGGGAGGGAGATGGAAACATCAATGAGAGAGAATCATGGATCGACTGCCTCCTGCAAACCCCCTACTGGGGATCGAGCCCCCAACGTGGGCATGCGCCCTGGCCTGGCATTGAACCCTGACCTCCTGGTTCATAGCCGACCACTGAGCCACACCGGCCAGGCTGGTCACATGCATTATGTACACATGGAAACACATTAGACCTGGAAGGAAGTGTCTCGTAGCGGCTGCCTCTGGAGGGGCTCACCGAATGCCTGGGGTGGTTGGCCAGGGATGGAGGAAGGCTTCAGTGTTCTAATCCTATCTAATAAAAGAATATTCAAACCATCACTCCGACACACAAGGTGGACACAAGATGGCCAGCAGGGGAAGGCAGCTGGGGGCGATCAGGCTGGCAGGAGAGCAGTTAGGCATCAATCAGGCTGGCATGGGAGTGGTTAGGGGGTGATCAGGCTGGCAGGCAGAAGCGGTTAGGGGCAATCAGGAAGGCAGGCAGGCGAGCAGTCCTGGATTGTGAGAGGGATGTCCGACTGCCCGTTTAGGCCTGATTCTACCAGGGACCCCTCAAGGGGTCTCAGATTGGAGAGGATTCTGGCTGGGCTGAGGGACACTGGCCTCCCACATACACACACACACACACACACACACACACACACACGAATTTCATGCACCTGCCTCTAGTGAGTATATAATTACTTCTGCAACTGACACATCACCCTCTCCCCAAACCCAGCCGTTCACGTGGGCCTTTGTCCGGTGTGCCCGGACATGGGACGGCCTCTCCAGTCATTGTTTCCTCAAAGGCACAGCGAGGACCCCTCAGCCGGGGGACAGGCCTGAGGACTCCCCACCGCCATCGCCGCCTGTCGACAGAAGGGTCCCGGGTTCGATCCTGGTCAAGGACAAGGGGACCTCGGCTGCACATGCGCTGGCCCTGCCGGGGTGCATGCAGGAGGCAGCCGGTTGCTGTGCCGCCCTCGCCCTCCCTCTCTCTAACACCCACGGGGAAATGCCCTCCGGTGACCCGAAACCCTCGGTGAGAGAGAAGCGAATGGTTCCTGTGTGGTTTCAGGTTGCGTGGTAACCCCAGGAGCGTGAAGACACAGGTGTGTGCGAGCCGCCTTCACACCTGCCCGGGACAGAGCGGCTTCCGCTGTGTGGGGTGATGGCAGGAAACACGGCCCCACGGTCACCTGGGGGGTCTCCCCACCGGACAAGGTCGCCTCGGCCCCAGGCCGGCGGGGCCCAGCAGGCAGGCGGAGCGGCGCCAGGGCCCGGCCTGGGAGACACTGGCTGGGGGCCGGGGTGCTCGGCCACGGGGACACGGGGCACATTCACTGGCCCCTCAGACTCTGGACGAATTCCTTGTAGGTAAAACAAGCGTTGGGGAGATTCTTTTCTGTCTCTTCCTTCTTGATTATCTATAAAAATACTCCAAACCGTAGCAGGAGTGTAACATTCATAATCCTCTCGACAACAGGTTTTGAGACTAACTTTTTAAAAATATTTTTTTATTGGCCGAAACCGGTTTGGCTCAGTTGTAGAGCGTCGGTCTGCAGACTGAAAGGTCCCGGGTTCGATTCCGGTCAAGGCCATGTACCTTGGTTGCGGGCACATCCCTGGTAGGGGGTGTGCAAGAGGCGGCTGATCGATGTTTCTCTCTCATCGACGTTTCTAGCTCTCTATCTCTCTCCCTTCCTCTCTGTAAAAAATCTATAAAATATATTTTAAAAAATAAATAAATAAAAATAAAAATAAAAATATTTTTTTATTGACTTCAGAGAGGAAAGAAGAGGGAGAGAGAGAGAATCATCAATCAGCTCCCTTCTGCTGGGGACGGAGTCCACAACCTGGGACTGTGCCCTTGACTGGAATCGAACCCAGGACCCTTCAGCCCGCAAGCCAATGCTCTATCCACGGAGCCAAACAGCCTAGACCAGTGGTCGGCAAACCGCGGCTCTCGAGCCACATGCGGCTCTTTGGCCCCTTGAGCGTGGCTCTTCCACAAAATGCCACGTGCGGGCGCACGTACAGTGCGACGGAAACTCCGTGGCCCACGCGCAGAAGCCGGCTTTCGGCCTGGGCGAGTCTGTGAGAAGAAGTGGCGTTAGGCCATGCACGGGGCCACAGAGCCGCGGTTAGCCGACCCCTGGCCCAGGGCTGGAAGGTCACGGTAAGTCGGTTTGCTGTGTTCGGTCTGTGTCTCCCCCCCCGCCGCCCCCACCCATTTCTGTGCTGAAAACCTGACGGGCCAGGGGGCTTTGGCAGGCGGGCCCTCGGGAGGTTCCACCAATAAGGTTCGTGCTTTTCCGAAAGGGGCCCACCCCGTCCTCCAGGCCCTGACCTTGGCCTCCCAGCGCCCAGAGGGCGGGAAATAAGTCCTGTTCCTCATGAGCCACCCAGTCTGTTATGATAAAGACGTCAGTGAGATGAGAGAAAGTGGGGGGAGAGGGGGCAGAGCAAGAAAAACCCAGGCGTCACGTTCTCGGAGTCACAGGGGTCCCAGCCAACCAGGACCTCGGACACCAGCCAGCGGGCCCGTGCCTCCCCAGCGCCATGGGAAGGGCAGGTGTCCGGGCGATGCCACCTGGTCTGTGGGTAAGTCACGGCGGCCGAGGGGCTGTCCCTGCAGGGCCCACAGGCAGGCGGCCCTTGGGTCTCCTCCTCCTGTGCTGGGGGCTCCCTCACACCAGATCCTGACAGCCCTCCGGCCCACCCCTCCCCCCAGACTCACCCCAGTCCTTCTGCAGCCTCAGCCCCATCTTCCCACCCTCCTCTGCCCCCGCAGGCTGGCATGGGGGACGGGGGACGGGAACAGGGGACTGGGGACCGGGGAGCTGCTCCCTCGGCCTCAGAACCAATCAATGGCTCCTCATCGTCCTCGCCCAGCACTTGGGTAAACAGACCTGGACGGGCACTACGGGCATTCGACCCATTCAGTGTTTCCTGGCCCGTCTGCCCGGCTCAGCGCAGGGCCCGGGGGGGTGGAGATGGGGGCAGGGACAGCGTGGGGAGCCAGCAGCACTCACGCTGTGGGAGCCGGCTCAGGTGCCGGGCAGGCCTGGCTGGGGACCCCGGACTGGGCACACAGCGATGCCCACCGACAGGGAGCCAGCGTCCCGGGAGCCTGAGCTCTGGGCCCCCAGGTCACACCGGGTCGTCCATGGCGTCCGCAGCTCGCTCTGCCTCCGGGGGGCCCTCCTGAGCTCCAAGCCACACAGTCACCTCAGCCTTAAGCCTCCGGTACCCGGGAGGCTCCCACTGCCGGGCGGGCTTTCCTTTGCATTTTGGTGCTGCGGCTGATCCTCAGCTGAGGGCATTTCCCTCTGATTTGGGGAGAGCGGGAGACGGAGGGGAAGACAGAGACACATCGATGGGCTGCCTCCTGCATGAGCCTCTACCAGGGCCCGAGCCAGGGAGGAGCCTGCAGACAAGGCACGTGCCCTTGATAGGAATCGAACCCGGGACAATTTGCAGACCAATTGCAGGCCGGCGCTCTAGCCACTGAGCCAGACCAGCCGGGGTGGCTGATCTTCGCCCGAGCACATGCACTTCCTCTGAGGCTGGTGGCCTGGTGTCTTCTCCTGCCGCCGGAAAAACAGGTTTCCCGAGGGGCCCCGGCCAGTGTTTTGTTGTCACATTCTGATGTTGACTCTAGGAAAATCAGCTGCCCTCCCAGCAGCCTGCCGGCCCTGGCCGCCCGCCGGCCTCGCTCTGGCCTCGGGGACAACAAAGACAGGTAGGGCGGCCTGGCTGTATCCGCACATTTCTCCAGGGAGCCCAGCCCGGCCCCCCTGGGTGGGACAAAGGGACGAGGGGCGTCCTCTCCGGGCTGCAGGCTTCCTGGTGCCGCCAGCAACCCGGGGCGCCAGCCGGGGACTTCCTCGGAATGGGTCTGAGCAGAGGGACAAACAGCCGGTCTCTGTCCGAGGCCACTCCTCACCCACAAACTTAGCGGGACCCTCAAACAGGACACTTCCCGGGGGCGGGAGGCCTCCGGGCCAGCTCAGGACACGGGGAATGGGCCCCTCCCCACATCCCTTCCCTTTACCAGAGAGACGCTGCTCCCTGCTCCTCCCAGCTTTCCCCTGCTGCCCCCCTGACACTGCCCACAGCTGGCACGCACCTGGCCTGCCCGCTCCGCCCGCTCTCATGCACCCAGGCGGGCTAAGTCACACCGATGAGCCCACACAGGCCACGAAATAAGGCCCCAGGACAGAGGAGGCGGAGGGAGGGAGGGAGGGAAGGAGGACGGCACCTTTACCAAGGCAGTCCGGGAAGGCTTCTCAGAGGAGGTGGCAGTGGAGCCAGAGGGCAAAGCATGATGGGAGTGACACCCGTAGGGGGCGTATGGCTCCCCTTGTTTTAAGCCTCACACTCACGGAAAACCTCTGGGGACCCCAGTGCCCGGAGGACTGTCCCTGCCCAGACAGGTCCCACCGAAATCGAGACCAACTGGCCGCCAACTCAGAAGGTTTATTAAATGCTTCCACGGGCTGGCGTGGCTCAGCAGCTGAATGACGACCTGTACACCTGGAGGTCATGCTTCCGTTCGGGTCAGGGCACACGCAGGGGAGGGGCGGGGTGTGCAGGTTTGTCCCCAGTACGTGGTGTGCCGGAGGCACCCAATCAATTATTCTCTCATCATTATGTTTCTCTCTCTCCCTCCCCTTCCCTTTCCCTTCTTCTCTCTGGAATCATTGTAAATAAAATGTACACGCCCTGCCCAGGAAGGCATTCTGAGGCGCTGGCGGAAAGTCAGTCTTCCTAGATACTTAAGACAAATTAAAACAAAAACTAAAAAAACAAAACAACACACACACAAACTAGCAACACTGAGCTTGCACAGCCTCAGGTGGGTTGGTGAGACTGGAGAAGCCACAGCTTGTGACCTTGAGGTCCAGAAGATGGTGGGAAACCCCCAAATCCTGGAGTGAGGCGGAGGGAGGAGTGGCGGAGAGGCGGAGCAGTAGGAAGAGTAGCTCGGCAGCCAGCGCCGGGACCCAGGCCCAGCTGCGGCCTCAGACAGACCAGGAGGGAGCAGTGCAACGCGGTACCAATCGCACAGAAACGGCACCGATCGCACAGAAACGGCACCGATTGCACAGAAACGGCACCGATCGCACAGAAACGGCACCGATCGCACAGAATCGCGCAGCGCCTGAGACGTGTTCCTCTGGGCGCCCAGGGGAGGCAGAATGAGGCTAAAGCGTTACCTCCTGGGCGCCGCTGGCAGTGAACGCGTGGGCAGGCGTTCTCTCCACGCCCGGTTGGAAGCCTCACGGACCCATTTTACAGAATGGGCAAACTGAGGCCGCGCCGGGGACTAGCCCATGGAAGACGACACAGAGTGACTGAGCGGAGGGCTTTGCTTTAGGCAGCATTTCAGCGCCCTCGGAGCCTCAGTTTCTCCATCTGTAACGGCCCTGCTGAGGCCGCGGGGTGGGGGGCGCCGCAGCCTGTGTCTCCCTAACGGGGAGGACGCGCCGAGCGGCGGGGCCGGGGGCGGGCGGGGCGCCGCCGGCGGAGAAACCCGGGCCCCGACGCCAGGCGCGCAGGTGCAGCGGCGGCGGCGCGGCGGCGCGGGGCTCCGGCCGCACAACCGAGCGGCTCACAGACCGCTCCGCCCCGGGGCCCGCGGGCCGCGGCGGGACCTGCGGTCACCGGGGCAGGCGGCCCGGCTCCGGGTCCGGGGAGCAGGCCCCCCCGGGCCGGCAGGGGAGCGGCCGCGCCCGCCCGGTCCCCGCCCGGCCTCCCCGCCCGGCCCGGCCCGCGGCCCCCGGCAGGTGCGGCGCCGGCGGTCCCGGCCCGGGGGGGGGGGGGACCGGCCAGAAGCCATGTCCCCCCCGGCCGCCCGCCGCTGCGCCCGCGTCCCGGCCCGGCGCGCGGGGGGGACGGGCCCGGCCCCGGGCCGCGCGGGGCGGAGCGGACGGCGGTGCCCGGCCCCCGGGGCGCTCAGGCCGCGCGGACCCCGGTGCCCGCCGGGGAGGGTGTTTGGGAGCCGGGACCCCGCGAGTGACACCCCGACAGCTGCGGGCGGGCGCTGCGGACTCTCCCGCCTCCGGCCGCTGCGGGGCCGCTGCGGGGCGCGGGCTCCGGCGGGCGGGGGCCCGCGGGGACTCACCTCGCGGCGGCGGTGCCCGGGGTGGGGGCGGCGGTGCCCGGGTGCGGTGCCCGCGGCCAGGAGGCGGTGGGTGCAGCCGGCGCCGCGCTCCGCTCCGTCTGAACCCGGCCCCGCCCCGCCCGCCCGCCCCGCCCCCGGGCCCGGGCCGCGGCCGGAGGAGCCGCTCCGCCGGCGCCTTTGCTTTGCTTTGGCCTCGGCTCCGCCGTGTCCCCGGCTCTGTCACCCCGGGCCGCCTGCGGGCGAACCCCGCTTCCTCGCAGGGACGCCCGTCCGTCCTCAGAGCGGCCCCGGGGCTCGGGGACACCGAGGCCGAGGACCCCGGCTTCTCACCGAACACAGCAGCCGGCGCTCCGGCGCCCGCGCCCGGGCGGGCGGCCCGGAGTGACCCGTGTCTTATTGCGGTAAAATGCCCGCCAAAGGCACCTTCCTGACCAGTTGAAGCGGCTGCTCGGCGGCTGACACACGCCCAGAAGGCGCGGCCCTCCACCCTCCATCCCCCCACCTTCCCACCGCTCTGGGCTCCCCCGCCCCCCTTCCTGCTGCACCGCTCACTGCACCCCCTTTCCGGCCCCCAGCGGGGTCTGCCCGCCCTGCTCCGGGGTCCCTGACCCAGGGGGGACCTGGGGGACAGAGACGGCCCCCAGGGCCCTGAGAGGGAAGAGCAATGAGAGAGGCTCCTGGGGGTGGGTCTCGGGGGTGGGCGGGGGGGGGGATCCAGGAGGGTGGGGCCCGGGGGTGGGCCCGGGGGAGGGGCGCGGGGTCTGTCGGAGGGGCGCGAGGCTGGAATGACAAAGTAACCATTGTCCTGGGAACACAACAACAAGGCTGTTGACCTCAGTCCTGCGGAGCCGCGGGGGTGGGGGTGGGGGCTCCCTGCTCCCAGTTCTCTCACTGGCTGCCCGTGGGGCCCCTGCCCCTTCTCGCCTCCGTAGTGAGCGATGTTACCCGCTTTTCCCTCTGGGTCCTCACCTGAGAAATGGATGACAGCATCCGGCATCCCCTCCCACCCCCAACCCCAAGCACACCTCCCATTCCCACCCCTGGACCCCCAGGCTGGGGGGTGGGGGTAAGAGGAGATAATTCTGAAATGTTTCCTAAACTCTGCAGAGTTCCAGCTCCTAGGCCGCCCGCTCCCTGGGAGCTCCTAAGACTTTGTGATCCTTTCTTTGATTCCCCCTCCCCCAATCCCATTGTCTCCCCGGCCCCGCAAAGTCTGGATGGCACTCCCCTTCCCAATAACCACGGAGTGCCTCCCTGCAGGAGCCAGACCCTGAAAATAGGGCCTCTCTGCACATTCACTGCCGATGGGAAAGCAGATGGGGAGGCCCTGACACCGTCTCAGGGGCCCAGGGTCTCAGGGTCTCGGGGCCTGTGTGTGAGAAGGCACAGTGCCGGGCACATAGTAGGTGGTCAGTAAACATTAGCATAACTGGTGGAGGGAGGAGGACAGTTGGGGAAGGACGGGAGGTAGGAAGGGCCAGGGAGGGGTAGGTGAGACTATCCTTGAGATAATATGCTGATCCCCGGACAGGAGGAGGAAAACAACTTTTGAATAAGAATTGGCCCCTGTGGGCTGAAACCGGTTTGGCTCACTGGATAGAGCATCGGCCTCCGGGTTTTATTCCTTCAAGGGCATGTACCTTGGTTGCGGGCACATCCGTCATGGGGGTTGTGCAGGAGGCGGCTGATGGATGTTTCTCTCTCATTTATGTTTCCAGCCCTCTAGCCCTCTCTCTTCCTTCTTGTTAAAAAAAAAAATCAATAAAAATATTAAAAAGAATTTTTAAAAAGAATTGGACCTGTGGGATTCTCCCCAGGCCACAGCAGGCCTTGGGGTAGAAGGTGAATGACATTAACAGCAATGATGGTCCCCCAATCTCAGGACTAAGCACCTTTTCTAATCTGGAGTCCTTATCACTGCTGCCTGGAGCTGGCCATCCCCCTTCCCCCCACTGCAGACACCAGAGCACCCCCAGGGGTCACTTGGTTGGCCCCACGTGCCCCTGCTGGCCCCTGCAGGGTAGGTCCCCCCCCTCCCCGCTCCTGTTGCAGCTCTCAAACCCTGATGCCCCCCACCCTGTGACATAGAGTTGGGCCGGCAGAAGACCCCGGCTTCCTGTCAGTCACCCCAAAGCAGGCCCGGGGTAGAAGGGGGGTGATGTTTTCTCTCTGAGGCTACACAGCCCGGAAACTGGAGGGCGGGGCCTTAAACCCGTAGCCTTTTCTGGGGAGGAAAGCTGCAGCCTGGCGGGGAGCAGGGCCCCAGCCCTGAGCGCGCAACCCAGGGCAGCGGTGAGGACGGGGCCCAGGCGTCCAGCGCGGGACCTGGCACACAGCAGCTGGTGAGTCAACCAGAGGCTGCCAGCAAGGGGTCCCCCGTAGGAACTGCGGAGTTTGACAGCTTCACCTAAGAAACTGTAACTCAGAGATGCATCGCCTAGCACCATGGTCGGCAAACCTCGGCTCTCGAGCCACATGCGGCTCTTTGGCCCGTTGAGTGTGGCTCTTCCACAAAATGCCACGGCCTCGGCGAGTCTGTGTTGAAGAAGTGGCGTTAGAAGTTTAGGTTTAAAAAATGTGGCTCTCCAAAGACATTTCAGTCATTGTGCCGTTGGTATTTGGCTCTGTGGACTCATATGAGTTTGCCGACCGCTGGCTAGTAAATGAAATAAGACATTTCACAATCAGTATGCCCAGTTCCATCCCAGGTTTTGTTGTTTTTGTTTGTTTGTTTGTTTTGTTTTTGTTTAATTCGTATCTATAAAGCTTGGAAGGAAACAAAGTGGAACCTTGTTTCTCGAACTCCGTTTGCTCCGGAAGGCTGTTCCTGAGAGGCAGGGGGAGGGTTGGGGAGGCAGAAACACGGTGAGAGAGGAACCTCACTGACAGGCTGCCTCCTGCACGTGGCCTGACCTGGAGTCGAACGCGTGACCTCGTGGCTCCTGAGTGGAAGCCCAACCGCCGAGCCATGCAGGACTCCCTGCCGTGACCTTCCTTTTTTTTTTTTTTTTTTTTTAATATATTTTATTGATTTTGTATAGAGAGGAAGGGAGAGAGATAGAGAACTAGAAACATCGATGAGAGAGTCATCGATCAGCTACCTCCTGCACACCCCCCAATGGGGATATGCCCGCAAACAAGGTACATGCCCTTGACCAGAATCGAACCCGGGTCCCTTCAGTCCCCAAGCCGACGCTCTATCCACTGAGCCAAACCGGTCTCGGCAGCTGTGACCTTCCTTACACACAGACACGGCTGACGGCTGTTTACCGCAGACACACTGCTTTTCCTAAGGTGCCAGCCTCGCCCGTTGAGCCTCAACAAGACCTCCCTCCGCCGCTGCCTCCGTGCCGCCCCTGGCTCCCGGCTCCACGTGGATCCCACCCACGGCTCCCCTCCCGCGAGCGCCGGGGCCACGGGACAGTTCGAGACGGGAGGCGTCGGAGAACCAGGTTTGAGGCCCGGCGCTCCGGAAGGAAAGGCGAGTCTGAGCCCTGAGGGGGTGGTGGGTCGGTGTTTCTCCTTTGTTTTCCCAAATTTTTCTGTATCGGATTATTAACCTGCTAATCAGAAAAATACCCATATCTTTTTAAAGAGGAAGAGCCCTGACCAGCGTTGCCCGGTGGTTAGAGTGTCAGTCTGTGCCTGGGAGGGTTTCGGGTTCGAATCCCGATAAGGGTGCGTGTCCGGGTTGCAGGCTTGATCCCAGCCCTGTTGCTGTGTCTCTCACACAGAAGTCTCTCACTTTCTTTCTCTTTCTCTCTCTCCTACCTCTCTCTCCCCCTCCTCCCTCCCCTCCACTCTCTTTAAAAACCAATAGAAAAAAATATCCTCGGGTGAGGATTAAAAAGAAGCAGAAGTAGAAGAGGAAGAAAAGCAGGTCTGGTCTCGTCCGGAGCAGTGGGGACGCGGGCCGGGGCTGAGACAGGTGAGGGCCACCGGGAGAGGACGGCAGAGCTGGCCCTGAGGAGGCCACGCCCGACCAGGAAAGGCTCGGCAGGAGGGTACCGAGGGAGCCGTGGCAGGGCTGGCACAGGCCAGGAGCCAGATCTCAGGAACCATGTGGGTGGGTATTGGAGAGATGGCGCCCAGGGCTCCTGGACGGGGCTCAGTGGATGGGGCATCAGCCTGCGGACTCAAGGGTCCCAGGTTCGATTCTGGTCAAGGGCATGCACCTTGGTTGCGTGCACATCCCCAGTGGGTGTGCAGGAGGCAGCTGATGGATGTTTCTAACTCTCTATCCCTCTCCCTTCTTCTCTGTAAAATATCAATAAAATATATATTTTTTAAATGGTTGTGAGGGTGGCAGACAGCGCCTGGCGATCGTCACTTCTGTCCGAGGTCACTCAGGAATGGGGGCTTCTGCGTCCCCTCCTTCACTCTGAGGGCAGGGCGGGGGCTGGGCAGGGAGGGCAGGGCGAGGGCTGGGCTGGGAGGGCAGGGCGAGGGCTGAGCTTTGTGCCCAGGCCCTGGCTGCTGAGGCCAGGCTGGGAGTTGTTGGGGTCCGGTGTAGGCCCTAACCCTGCACAGGTGGGGGCCGAGCTGAGTGGCGGGGCCTGGGGCCGGCACTCGTGTCCCATGAGGAGTGCTCTGGCATCCCCCAAGCTGGAGGCTGGGGGGTGGCTCTGGCCGGGCTCTCGCTCTGGTTTGACTCGCTCACCCTGTGGATAGCGGGCGGCCATGGAGGGACCCTCGGGGGAGGAACAGCTGGCACCACTGAGGGCTCCGTCCTGGCAGTGCATCCTCTGGCCCCAGTCAAACCTTCAGCTGACACCAGCCCCACCAACGCCTCCACTGCAGCCTCACGGAGACCCTGAGCCAGCCAGCCCCTCAGTTCCTGGCTCCCTGCCTCAGTGAGGATAACAGATGCTCACGGTCGCTCAGAGGCACGAGGCTGCCAGGGTTTGTTAGACAGAAACGAAGACCCTGGTTCCTGACCCTTCAGCAATCCTGTTGGCGTTACTGTGAACTGCGTCCGCTCCCACCTGAGTGGTGTGAATCTCCTCACCGGTCTCCCTGCTTCTACGCCACCGGCCCCTCTCAGGTCTGACTCGGCATAGCAGCCTGAGTGACGGTTAAACGGAAGCTCCGGCCGGCGTGACTCCCTGGTTAGAACGTCCGCCTGCAGGCTCGGTTCCCGGCCACGGACACAGGCCTGGGCTTCAGGTTTGCTCCCCGCTTCCAGTCCAGGCATGTTCACCCAGGAGGCAACTAGTCCCTGTGTCTCTCACATGGATGTTTCTCTCCCTCTCCCCCTCCTTCCCTCCTGCCCTCCACTCCACTCTCGGAAAAGTAATGGATAAAAATATCCTCAGGCAAGGATTAACACAACAACAAATGCTCAGGTGAGGACTAACAAAAATAAAATAAAATTGTGATTGGTTCCTCTCTTGCTCACGTGCTGCCAGGGTTCTCCAGCCAACACAGCGTGAAAGCCGAGGCCCCACCTAATTCAGCCTAATTACCGTCCGGCCCATTTTCTATAGCTGCTGCTGCTCACTCTCTCCGGCACTGGCCTCCTCGCTGTTCCTCAGGTACAGTTTCCTGGTGGCCTCAGGGCCTTTGCACCTGCTGTTTTCTCCCCGACAGCTCTTCCATTAGATGCCTGCTGTTTGTCTTGGCTCAGCTGTCCCTTTTCCAGGAAGGCATTCCCTGACAACCCCGTTTACCCCTGCAGTCCTCGGCCCCCCTGGAGTTCTGTACCCACCTCCCTGCTTTAGTGTCTCTCAGACACACAATAGTCTACTTCTTCTCTTTAAAAAAAGAAAAGAAGAAAAGAAGATTTCAGAGAGGAAGGGAGAGTGTTAGAGAGATAGAAACATCAATGATGAGAGGGAATCCTGGATTGGCTGCCTCCTACATGCCCCCCACTGGGGATTGAGCCCGCAACCTGGGCCTGTGCCCTTGCCCAGGAATCGAACTGTTCCTGGTTCCTAGGTCAATGCTCCACCACTGATCACTGCCGCCGGACTTAAATGGTCTTTTCTTTCTCTTGTCAATTATTTGCAGTTTTTGCAATGAGGGTGGATTATGTTTCCGGTCATAAACAAAAACTGTTTTATAGAGGTTATATTCCGTGGAAGAAGCCAGCGCCCGAGAGAACATGCTGGGTGGTTCCATTTGTGTGCAGAGCGGATCTCTGGCGATGGAGGTGGGACTGGGGGGCTGCCTCTGCGGTGGGTGGGCCTCGGCTGGAGGGGCAGGAGGGATGACATGGGGTGACATGGATGGCGTCTGTACGTCTGTAAACGCACTGAGCGGACGGCTTACGATATGTGCACTATCGGCAAATCAAAACTCAACTCGACGCCTCGGGATAAAATTAAGCGAGGCACCGTGAAGCAGACTTGAACTAGCCCGGGCGGGGGGCTCAATGGAGACCCTGATTTACGGCCCCTGCCAGGGGCGCGTGGCGTCACGAGCCCCTGGTGGGACCGGTGAAGGGGAGGTGACAGCTGGAAGCAGGACCCGCGCATTGCAGGGCGGATGGCGGAGGCTCAACCGGCCTGGCTCAGCTCAGGGCCATGACGATGCCCTACACCCATGGTCGGCAAACTGCGGCTCGCGAGCCACAGGCGGCTCTTTGGCCCCTTGAGCGTGGCTCTTCCACAAAACACCACGGCCCGGGCGAATCTATGTTGAAGAAGTGGCGTTATAAGTTTACGTTTAAAAAATGTGGCTCTCCAAAGAGATTTCCATCGTTGTCCTGTTGATATTGGGCTCTGCTGGCTAATGAGTTTGCCGACCGCTGCCATAGACACGCGTTCGGGACAAAAACCAAGAGGCCCGTGTGACCAAAATAACGGAATCTCACGCGGCCTGTCAGGCAGACGGAGACCAGGCCTCCCTCCCGCGGACAATGCCAGGAACCCGGGTCAGGGGGAGGGTGTCTGCTCCGAGCTCTGTGGCGGCCGGCGCGGGCCTGGGCGGCCGGCGGGTGGCGGGCCCCCCTGTGGGACAGGCTGGAGGCCCCAGGTTATCGTGCGAGGGAGCAGGCCCTGCGGGTGCCGGCAGGAAGGAGCCCCGGCCTGCAGAGCCTCCCTCCATCCCGAAATAAATCCCTCTGACGGCGGGCTTATCGGCACGGTGACAGATTGGTTCTGAACAATAACAGCTGCCAGAGCAGCTCACGCAGTCAGCGTGGTGTCAGCGCCACTGCTGTCCACTCCGCTGCTCTGGGGGTGGGGGCGCCCCAGGAGGACCTGGCCACGACCCCCAGAGGGCAGGGTCCCTTGTGCAATCTCACTCCCTTGCACCCACTGCTGGGCCCCTCAATAGACACGGAGGTGGTGCAGGCCCTGAGGTGGGGCAGCACAGGGTCCCTTCACAGCGCCTGGGTGGAGCACAGAGTGGATGGGTGGGCTGGGCACCGGTTCCGTCCAGCTGGGAGCACTCCTGGGATTAGTAACAGCCTCGGGGAGCAATGGGCTGGGGCTCCATCTGAGCTCTGAGTGGCAGCTGAGTTGGGCCGGGCATCAGTAGGCCACAGCTGAACTGATAACCTTCATGGCTGCATGGCCTCAGGCAACTCATTTGCTTATTTAAAAAGTGGAGATAGCAACCCCATTAGGCTGGCTGCTGTGGAACCCAAACCCAAACAGACAGGGGCCCTGCTGGCCTGGCTCAGTGGCCAGAGCGTCCGCCTGCCTGTGGACTAAAGGGTCCCAGGTTTGATTCCGGTCAAGGGCTTGTACCTTGGTTGCAGGCTCCTCACGGCCCGGACCCTGGCTGGGGCTCATGCACATGGATGTTTCTCTCTGTCATTCCCTCTCTCTTCTGCTCTCTAAAAAATCAATGGGGAAATAGCCTCAGGTGAGGGTTAACAAACAACAACAACAACAACAAAATGAAACAGAAAATAACAGTGTGGGTGAGGTCGCAGAGAAATCGGGCCCTGTGTGCTGGGGTGGGAGTGTGTAATGCTGCAGTCACTGTGGAGAACAGCAGGCAGTTCCTCAGAAATCACACAGGCCCGGCCGGGGAGCCCAATGGTGAGAGCAACGCCCCAATACGCTAAGTTTGTGGGTTCAAGCCTCAGTCAGGGACCATACAAAAATCAGCTGAAACCGGTTTGGCTCAGTGGTAGAGCATCGGTCTGCAGACTGAAAGGTCCCGGGTTCGATTCCGATCAGGGTCATGTGCATTGGTTGCGGGCACATCCCCGGTAGGGAGTGTGCAGGAGGCGATTGGTCGATGTTTCTCTCTCATCGACGTTTCTAGCTCTCTTTCCCTCTTTTTTCCTCTCTGTAAAAAGTCAATAAAATATATTTTAAAAAAAATTTAAAAAAAAAATCAACCAATACCCCTCGCCGGTTTGGCTCAGTGGATAGAACGTCAGCTTGCGGACTAAAGGGTCCCAGGTTTGATTCTGGCCAAGGGCACAGGCCCACGTTGCGGGCTACATCCCCCCCCTTTGCTCCTGCCCCTCTAGTATGGGGCATGCAGGAGACAGCCAATCAATGTTTCTCATCATTGATGTTTCTATCTCTCTCTCTTACTCTCTGAAATCAATAAAAATGTATATTTATAAAAATAATGAAATAAACACCTGAAGGAAAGGGAGGTTGTTTAAAAAAGAAAAGAAAAAAGAATCAACCAATAAATGCATAAATAAGTGGAACAACAAATATATGTTTCTCTCTCTCCAAAATTTAATAAAAGCTGGGCCGGTGTTGCTCAGTGGTGGAGTATCGGTCCATGAACCAAAGATCCCCAGTTCGAGTCCCAGACAGGGCACATGCCTGGGTTGTGGGCTCCATCCCAAGTAGGGGGCGTACACAGGCAGCCAATCGATGATTCTCTATCATTGATGTTTTTATCTTTCTAGCACTCTCCCGTCCTGTCTCTAAAATCAATGAAAACATATTAAAACTCTGTTTTTAAAAAGTGGGATAACACCACTCACTGGGCAGGGTTCTTGTGGGGCTGAGTGGGCGGAGAAAGAGGAAGGGAGAGAGATGACAGACAGATAGTCTGAGGGTCGGGGGGGAGAGAAAGAGAATAACATTGATTTGTTACTCCACTTATTTATACATTCATTGGTTGATTCTTTTTTTTTTATAATATATTTTATTGATTTTTCACAGAGAGGAAGGGAGAGGGATAGAGAATTAGAAACATCAATAAGGGAGAAACTTCCATCAGCTTCCTGCTGCACACCCCCCCACAGGGCATGTGCCCTAACCAAGGTACATGCCCTTGACCGGATTTGAACCTGGGACCCTTCAGTCCACAGGCTGATGCTCTATCCATTGAGCCAAACCAGCCAGGGTTCATTGGTTGATTCTTGCATGTGCCCTGATTGGGGGATCAAACCTGCAACCTTGGTGTATCGGGAGGATGCTCTAGCCCACTGGGCTACTCTGCCAGGGCCTTCAGTTAAAAGTCTTAATAATTTTTTGCCGGGACCGGTTTGGCTCAGTGGATAGAGCGTTGGCCTGCGGACTGAAAGGTCCCGGGTTCGATTCCGGGCAAGAGCATGTACCTTGGTTGTGGGCACATCCCCAGTAGGGGGTGTGCAGGAGGCAGCTGGTCGATGTTTCTCTCTCTATCGATGTTTCTAACTCTCTATCCCTCTCTCTTCCTCTCTGTGAAAAATCAATGATAAAAAAAAAAAAAGTCTTAATAATTTTTGAACAAGAAAGCATGTATTTTCATTTTACATGTGGCCCCTCACACTACGTGGATGGCTCTGACCATCAGCCACTGTGAAACTGGTGGTTCTTAGTGAAAAGACACCGGGACAGAGAACGCTGAGGCTGAGCGCGGAGGGTCAGTGGCAGCTGTGCGGTGGTGTGAACTCGGCCTGTCCGGCTCCAGCTGAGCGCTGGTTCCACTAGATGGCGCTCACGGCAAGTGGAGATGAATGGAAACAGCCTGGGAGAGGCTGTGGGAGGTTTCAGGAATCCCTGGAAGCAAAGCTCAGAACCTGCCCCAGAAGAACACCATCTTCCCCGAGGCTGCTCTCTATTTCCCGAGGAAGCAGTAGCCTGAGTGGTCAGGTTTTCTGGGTTCAAATCCAGGCTCTGCCACTGACAAGTTCCATAAAATTGTACAACTTTTTCATTGATGAAATACAAAATAAAATAATAATGGAGTATAACTTTTTAGTAATACAGGGATGCTAAGGAGCAAATTTTTGTTTTGTTTTGTTTTTAAGAGGAGGAGGGATAAATTAAATTTCACAGAGTTGGGGTCATGGGTATAGACCATTCTTAGCTTTGAGCTCTAAAAACCAAGTGGAACAATAAGAAAAAAGATAAAAACCAGGTGGGAGGCTGGATGTGGCCAGTGGTTTGCTCACTGCTGGTCTAGACGTTTCCTTGGTGTTCAGTTCATCTTGGCTGATTTTTGAGCCTTTCTTGAATGCTGATTTTTGAGCCTTTCTTGAATGTTGTGGGTCTTCAATATTTTTGGTTGAGTGTAACTCTTTCATGAACTGCTCTCATAGCGCGATGAACGGTGTGTTTATGTCCCCTCAAAGTCACGTGCTGGAATTCTGAGCCCCAATGTGGTGGCATCAGGGGGTGGGGCCTTTGGAAGGTGAATAGGTCATGAGGGTAGAGCTCTCATAAATGGGATTAGTGCCCTAAAAAGGGGCACCCCAAAGGAGCGTCCTCACTCCTTCTGCCATGGGGGGGGGGACAAAGTAAGATAACCAACCATTTATGACCAGGAAGCAGGCCCTCACCACTGACCAAATTGCTGGGGCCAGAATTGTGAGAAATTAACTTGTGGTGCTTAGAAGGTACTCCTTGTTATAGCAGCTGGAATAGACTAAGACACATGGCTTCAGCTTAAATGCCACAATAAGGATTCAGTCCAGGTCTGGCTTCTCACTAAACCAGGCTGCTTTTTCCTCACAGAGTTTGAAAGTATATAGTTTGGCCAAAACCGGTTGCGTCGGTCTGCGGACAGAAAGGTCCCTGGTTCAATTCCAGTCAAGGGCATGTAACTGGGTTGCAGGCACATCCCCGGTAGGGGGTGTGCAAGAGGCAGCTGATCGATGTTTCTCATCAATGTTTCTAGCTCTCTATCTCTCTCCCTTCTTCTCTGTTAAAAAAAAAATTAAAAAAAATATATATATCGTTTGAAAAAGTAGACCTATCCCACACTCAAGGGAACACTTCACGAATAAGCTGAACTTTGAGTAGGCCATTTATTTAATTTTTTAAAAATTTATTGATTTTAGCCCTAGTTGGTTTGGGCTCGGTGGATAGAGCGTTGGCCTGCAGACAGAAGGGTCCCAGACTCAATTCCAACCAAGGGTACATCCCCTGTTGCTGGCTCAAACCCCAGTAGGGAATGTGCAGGAGGCAGCCGATCAATGATTCTCTCCCATCACTGATGTTTCTACTTTTCTCTCCCTCTCCCTCCCTCTCTAAAATCAATAAAGAAACATATTTTTTAAAATTTGGTTTTAGCGAAGAAGCGAGAGAAACATCGATGTGTTGTTGCACTTATTTATACATTCATTGGTTGCTTCTTATATGCGCCCTGACCGGATCGAACCCGCAACCTTGACGAAAGGGGAGAATGCTCTAACCAACTGAGCTGCTCGGCCATGGCTGAGCATGGCATTTATGGATTGCCATATGCAGGATTCAACTTGTCATGTTATCCTTGTAACTAAGTCTCCGGGGCAGGCGCTAAGGCCGTCCCGATTTTGCAGACACAGAAGCTGAGCCGCAGAGGCTACGAGCGGACTGGCCTCGGCGCCACAGTCACCGGCCACTCGGCCTCACGCACACACCCTCCTCCACCGCATTCTGGGCCTGAAGGTTCAGAGGGTTGGGGTGGGGGTGTTGGGGCAGGTGTTGGGGTGGGGGTGTTGGGGCGGGTGTTGGGGTGGGGGTGTTGGGGTGGGGGTGTTGGGGTGTTGGGGCAGGTGTTGGGGTGGGGGTGTTGGGGCGGGTGTTGGGGTGGGTGTTGGGGTGGGGGTGTTGGGGTGGGGGTGTTGGGGTGGGGGTGTTGGGGGTGGGGATGTTGGGGTGGGGGTGTTGGGGTGGGGGTGTTGGGGTGGGTGTTGGGGTGGGGGTGTTGGGGTGGGGGTGTTGGGGTGGGGGTGTTGGGGTGGGGTTGGGGGTATTGGGGGGCGGTTAAGCCGCTGGCTCTCCACGTGCGACCACTTTCTGAGCTACAAATGCCACCCTCAGCGACACCCTGGAGGGCAGAGACGCGCCGTGAAAGCCTGACCCGGAAGCGGTTGTAGCGCCGGCGGCAGCGTCTTCGGTTGCCAGGGCGCCGCCCCGGAAGTAGCGGGCGGCGGCTGGACCCTCGGAGCGGCGGCGGCGGCCTCTCCCGGCACCGGAGCGAGGCTGAGGCGGGCCTGGCGCCGGGCCTGGCACCGCGCGGCCGCCCTGCTCCGCGCCCCTCGGCGCCGCCCGCAGGTGAGGCCCCGGGGCCGCGGGCGTGGCCGGCGCGGCGTGGGTGCGCATGCGCGAGCGGTGCGGCCGCCGCTCCCTCCGCCGCAGGGGCCGCTCCGCGCGCCGGGAGGACGCTCCGCCGGCGGCGCCCGCCCTCCTCCTGCGGCGCCCGGCGCCGCCGGCCCCGGGACGGCTCCTCCGGCGGCTGCTCCGCAGGCTTCTGGCTCCTCGGCTCGTGCGGCCGGCTCCCTCTCCCCCCTCCTCTTTCTCTAAAATTAGTAAAACAATTTTTAAATAATAAGGAAAGATGGGGCTTTTTCCTTGTCGAAGAAGGCCAGCTGGAAACGAATCCAGATGCCCTGGAGTCCTGGCCCCGCTGGGACCTGAGTGACAGTCAGTGAGGTCCGGGGAGTGGGGTGAGGCTCTGCTTTGGAAGGCTGGACCAGAAGAGGGAGGTGGGGCTTGCGGCACTCAGTGGAGACCAGCTCACCTCTTGGTCCCTGCTTCAGGCTGGCAAAGCTGTGGCATGTCGTAGGGGATTGTGCACAAGTGTCCCTGTTCCCTTTTTTAAAAAAGATATATTTTTATTGATTTCAGAGAGGAAGGGACAGGGAGAGAGAGAGAAACATCATTGATGAGAGAGAATCCTTGATCGGCTGCCTCCTGCACACCCTTTCCTGGGAATTGTACTGGGGATTGAGCTTGCAACTTGGACACATGCCCTTGATTAGAATCGAACCCGGGACCCTTTAGTCCGCAGGCTAATGCTCTCTCCACTGAGCCAAACCGTTCCCTTCAAACAAGGGGCTCCAGCGTGCCCAAGCATCTCCTGAGCGCTTAGGACACATTGCTGGGGCCCGTCCCCAAAGTCTGACCCAGTGCATCATGGGGTGGCGGGGCGTCAAGGATGTGCATTTCTAACGAGCTCCGGGCACACCCCGCTGCGGGTCCCTGAGCTGTGCGTGGAGTTGGCACCGCATTGAACAGCGACCATACGAGTGCTGTGGAGTCCCCCTCTGTGACCTGTCCCCACAGGACGCTCCCGCTGCGGGGGCCAGTCCTCTGTGCTCAGAGCAGTCGGGGTGCCCCTTGGCCTGTGCTGTGCACCTCACTGCGTGTTCATTTCTCTTAGGCCAGAACCCCGGGCAGGGGCTCGGAGAGTGACGGGAAACTGAACCGATGGTGAGTCCTGCCCAGTGTCGTCCTCGATAGCGGGACCAGGAGGCCAGGAAGACACCACCTTCTCGGAGGCCCATGTCCTGCTGCTGAAGCACAGCACTCGCCTTGGTGATTCCCGTTGGCGCCCTCACTAACGTGGCGGCCGGCCGGCAGGTGGTTGGGATGTGTGTGCTGCCTGGGGGGGGGGGGGTGGATGGGGATGGAGAGATTCTCTCCGGAAACCCTGCTGCAGCTGCAGTTGAGCCTTGATGATGGCTGATTGCTGCCTTTATTTCCTGCTCGACTGGGATTTCTCCCTTTTGCAACAGTTGCCATGTGAGCGGGAGAGCTGGTTGTGGGGGGCCGGCCTGTACGTTGTGGGGTGAGGGCAGCATCCGGCCTCTCTCACTTGAAGCCTTCCCGCCCCAGTTGTGACAAACTAAACGCCTCTGGACACTGCCCGGTGTCGGCGGGACTGCAGGCCCCTGGCTGGGCCCGCGGGGGGGGGGTGGGGGGGGGCTGAACCTGGGCGTCTCAGGTCCGGGTGTCTGGGTTCCTCCGGGCGGCGGGGATGGCTGCCGTCCTCTCCCGCAGGATCATGGCGGGAAAGGTGAAGTGGGTCACCGACATCGAGAAGTCCGTGCTGATCAATAACTTTGAGAAGAGAGGATGGGTGCAGGTGACGGAGAGCGAGGACTGGAACTTCTACTGGTGAGTGCGGAGCGGGGCCCAGCGGTCAGTGCAGGTTCTGGGCCAGGTCCCAGCCGGGAGGCCCGCGTCCGGCGGAGCTGTCTGTGCCGTCCGGCCTCCTCGCCAGGCGCTTCAGGGCCCACGGTCCTGCTTGCCAGGCAGCAGAGTGGGGCCCCCACTGTGGGGGTTTGGGTGGAAAACCAGAGCCCTGCCCTGGCTGGTGTGGCTCAGTGGATAGAGTGTCGGCCTGTGGACTAAGGGGTCCCAGGTTCGATTCCGGCCAAGGGCACATGCCCGGGTTGTGCATTTCATCCTCAGTGTGGGGTGTACGGGAAGCAGCCAATCAATGTTTCTCTCTCATCATTGATGTTTCTTTCTCTCTATCCCTTTCCTTTCCTCTCTAAAATAAATTTAAAAAAACAAAAAATATATATATTAAAAAACAAACAAACAAACCTAGAGCCCTCCCCTCTCTGGGTGGTTTCTCACAGTCAGCACCCAGGGTTGGGGTGGGGGTCACAGGAGGGCCCTGTGGGAGCCATCCCGGACTTCCATCTGCTTCCCTCTCCGATGGCGAGAGGCGCTACTGGCCTAGGTTACCCTCTCCCCCAAGGTGAGTTAGTCCCCGTATGTGGCATCGCTTCCTGGACGCTGCTCCGCCCAATCCGGAGCCTGGGCGCTGTCCTGGCCTCTCCCCTCCTCCGCCCTCCCCAGCCGGAGCCTGGGCGCTGTCCTGGCCTCTCCCCTCCTCCGCCCTCCTCGGCTGAGGCCCTGCCCCCCTCGGTCCGGGCCTGCACCCTCCTCAGTGGTGACAGCTCCCTGCTCAGACAGCCCCTCTGGCAGGTGACCCTTGGCAGACCCGGTCCAGAGCCCCGTGAGTCCCTGAGGTGGGGGCCCCCCAGGGTCTCTGGGGGCTTTTCACCCTGCACCCCCCACCTCCTCAGGACCCCCTCTCCCTGCTGCTGCCTATTCTGTCAGCCTCTTCCCTTCTCCTCGTTCCTCCACCCCCGTGCGTGGGCGGCACGTTGTCCCGTCATTTTCTGCTGCACCTGTGTGCGCGCTGTGCTCAGCCCCCTCTCAGGGGTGGCTCGGGTGGTGGAGCATCGTCCCACGCACTGAAGCGTCGCCGGTTCAGTTCCCGGTCGGGACATATGCCCAGGTTGTGGGCTCGATCCCCATGAGGGCCTTGTAGGAGGCAGCCGATCAGTGTTCCTCACGTCAAAGTTTCTCTCTCTCTTTCCCCCTCTCCCTCTCCTTCTTCCTCTCTCTCTCTAAAATCAATTTTTAAAAAAGAGAGAGACGTGAAAGGGAGAACAACTGATCAGAAGGCCTTTATTTGCACGAGCTGTAGAAATATATCGGACGATTCAGGAAGTTGGGACGCTGGTTTGATATTTGGTGATAGTCCAGAATTACTGCTGCTTTTTCCGGTTGTGGTAACAGAATAACATGGGACATTGGGTAACAGAAAGGGGAGTCCTGAGCTGCCAGAGATTCCTGCAGGAGCATTTTGGTGTTTTTTTTTGTTTTGTTTGTTTGATATATTTTTATTGATTTCAGAGAGGAAGGGAGAGGGAGAGAGAGATAGAAACATCGATGATGAGAGAGAATCATCAAACCCCAGGAGGGCTGCCTCCTGCACACCCCTCCTGGGGTTTGAGCCCACAACCCGGCCATGTGCCCTTGACTGGAATCGAACCTGGGACCCTTCAGTCCACAGGCTGATGCTCTCTGTCCACTGAGCCACGCCAGCTAGGGCTGCAGGAGCATTTGGAATGAAATGATATAATGTCTGGGAATTGCTGCAGAACAAGCCAGTGCTGTCAGCTATAATTAGAAAATAAATTAAGAAAACAGAACAGCAGGCGCGTGTGTGTGGCGTGGGTGGGGCACAGACGAAACCAGGCTGGCGGGTGGTGACAGCCGTGGGCTGGGTTGTGGGGTTCTGTTACACATTTCTCTCTCTGCTTTCGTAGACGGTTGACTGTTACCGTAATAAAAAGTAAAAAAAAAAAAAAAAAAAAAATCTTATTCTAATGGTCTTGGGTGCTCCAGACCCCTCTTAGGTGGTGCCCTGGGGCGGGGCGGGGGCGGGGACCACACAGCGAGAGGCCACCAGCTGCCTTTTTGTGACTCTGGATCCCTTGTGGGTGCCGGCCCTCCGGTCCTTCCTGCTCTTTCCCTGCCTGGGGCTGGTGAGGGCGCGGAGAGTGGCAGGACCCTGGCCACCTCCTCTCCCCCTGAGGGGTGGCCCGGGTGAGTGCTGACTTGGCCTGGAATAACCCCTGGGGTTTGGGTCTAAGGGCTCCCTGTCCTGACTGTGGGTGCAAATATCGTGTAGATGTCTTTCCTGACTACAGAGCTGATTACTGTCACCAATAATCAATGTTATCATTAATCGGCAAGCAATTATGGAGCACCTACTGTGTGCCAGAGAATGACACCGTTCAGGGCACAGTCTAAACAGCTCCTGCCTCACACAGGTCATGCCATAGCCAGTCACTGGGCACGCTCCCTGTCCGCCGTGGCCGTGGCCATGGCCGTGGGCCGTGGCCTGGCTCCGGCGCGGGGGGGAGGGGTTGAGGGGGGTTGCGGGGGGCGAGTACGGGCTTCACTGAGACCCCCTCCGTGTGGACAGACGTGAGCTCCTCTCCACACAACCCTCTGTGCTCTCCTCTTAGGATGAGCGTGCAGACCATCCGAAACGTGTTCAGCGTGGAAACGGGCTACCGGCTCTCAGACGACCAGATAGTCAACCACTTTCCCAACCATTACGAGCTGACGCGGAAGGACCTGATGGTGAAGAACATTAAGCGATACCGGAAGGAGCTGGAGAAGGAGGGGAGCCCGCTGGCCGAGAAGGACGAGAACGGGAAATACCTCTACCTGGGTGTGTGCCTCCCCCGCCTCAGGCTCACATGTAAACAGTGGGGTCTGCTCACTGTGCTGCACAGGCCTCGCGTGACCTGCTGGCTCTGACGGGGGAGGGGGGTGGAAGGGGGGGAGGAGTGTGGGTGCAGGTTGCGCCGGGCACCTCTTTGGACCCGGTGTTTCTAGAGGTGGGGGGTGTGTGTGCTCAGTGTGTGTGCTCTGAGTGAGGCCTGGGGAGTGCTCTGTGTGAGGGAGGGAATGTCCGCGGTGCTCACCGCGTGTGACCACTTTCTGAGCTACAAATGCCACCCCCAGCGACACCCCGGAGAGCACACAGCCTGTCCTGTCTGGGGGTAAAGCTGGGCTGTGGGATCGTCCACAGCAGTCTGGGCACCATCATGTAGGCGTCCTCTGGGCCTCAGTCTCCTCATCTGATAAATGGGAACGCCGTGGTCCCCAGCTCAGGGTGCCGCGGTGAACGCTAGCAGACGGCACGTGCTTATAACACGCTTAGCACATGGGTGTAGCGGCGCGTGTCACTGTGCAGCCCTGAGCGCAGACGCCCTGGGTCTGCCGGGTGCCGGGCTGGGCGGGCTGGCTCACCGGCCCCTCTGCCCCCGCCCCAGACTTCGTCCCGGTCACCTACATGCTGCCGGCCGACTACAACCTGTTCGTGGAGGAGTTCCGGAAGAGCCCGTCCAGCACGTGGATCATGAAGCCGTGCGGCAAGGCCCAGGGCAAGGGCATCTTCCTCATCAACAAGCTCTCGCAGATCAAGAAGTGGTCGCGCGACAGCAAGACGTCCTCGTGAGTGGGCAGCGTCCCGCCGTCCGTCCGTCCGTCCGTCCGCCGGCCACGGGCCGGCTGTTGCGGGAGGGCGTCTTTTTTTTTTTTTTAATATATTTTATTGATCTTTTACAGAGAGGAAGGGAGAGGGATAGAGAGCTAGGAAACATCGACGAGAGAGAATCATTGATCAGCTGCCTCTTGCACACCCCCTACTGGGGATGTGCCCGCAACCAAAGGTACATGCCCCTGACCGGAATCGAACCTGGGACCCTTTAGTCCGCAGGCTGACGCTCTATCCACTGAGCCAAACCGGTTTCGGCACGGGAGGGCATCTTTTGTCCAGGGGTGTCATTCAGCGTAGACTCTCCCCGGGGGTGGGGGCATGTGTGCAGAGGGAACGGTGTGAGCACAGCGGGAGCCACAGAGCCAGAGCCTGTGTTCCCGAGGTTGGGAGACCTGCCCAGTCACAGTGTGTGCTTTTTAATACATTTTTATTGATGTCAGAGAAGAAGGGAGAGGGAGAGAGAGAAAAACATCCATGATGAGAGGAAATCATTGAGGGGCTGCCTCCTGCACGCCCACACTGGGGATTGAGCCTGCAACCTAGGCCTGTGCCCTTGATGGGAATCGAACTTGGGACCCTTCAATTCGCGGGCCAAGCTCTATCCACTGAGCCGGTCGGCGAGGGCAGGGGTCGGCAAACCGCAGCTGTCGAGCCTCGGTTTGCCGCTCTGTTGACTAATGAGTTTGCCGACCACTGCACTGGACTAAATGTTACCATGAGTTGGGAGCTGTGAGGATTAGGCAATCGTGGCATATTGTGTGCAAAGAGGTAAAAGGTAGATGATGACAGTGGTTGGCAAACTCATTAGTCAACAGAGCCGCAAACCGTGGTTCTTGAGCTGCATGTGACTCGAGATCCGAGGTTTGCCAATCACTGGACTAGGGTGCTTTTTAAAAATATATTTTTTAATTGATTTCAGAGAGGAAGGGAGAGAGAGAGAGAAAGATAGAGACATCCATGTCGAGAGAGAATCGTTGATTGGCTGCCTCTTGCACGCCCCACAGTGGAAATTGAGCCCACAACCACGCATGTGTCCTGACCGGGAATTGAACCCTGACCTCCTGGTTCATAGGTTGATGCTCACCCACTGCGCCACACCGGCCGGGGGAGTCACAGTGTTTCTGAGGCAGCAGAGCATCTGCTCAGGACCTGGGACTGACGGACTGACACCTGCTGTCCAGCACATAGTGTGTGCAGACCCGTAGGCTCCTGCCCCGGGTGAGCAGGGCTCGGGTGGTGTGCAGGGGACCCGGCTAGGCTGCCCCTGAGCGCCACCGGTAGTTGGGGCCGCACTGGTCAGGCCCAGCCTCCTCCCAGGGAGGGGGTCTCCTTGGAACAGAGTCCCGGGCATGTCACTCTAGGCATGTCTTTCTGCCCACTACCACAGGTTGTAGTCAGCGGGCTCTGCCTCCGGGAGGCCCTCCACTGCTGTCCTGTGAGCCTTTCCCTGGGAGACCCCAGGGCTGGCGCTTACGTCTATGACAGGTGGCCAGCCCCGGAGGGCCAGCCCCGGAGCGCTGCCCTGGGCTCCCCGCAGCTGCCGCCGCCCCTGGGCCGGCCCGGGCTCCTCGGACAGCGGACAGCATCTCCCCATCTCCTCACTAAGGAGAGGCGGGGTGGCTGCCTGCCCACTGTGCGCACCTTCGGCCTCTGCGTCTAATCCGGCCGCCTCCGCCACGGCAGGTTCGTGTCCCAGTCCTCGAAGGAGGCCTACGTGATCTCCCTCTACATCAGCAACCCGCTGCTGATCGGCGGCAGGAAGTTCGACCTGCGCCTGTACGTCCTCGTGTCCACCTACCGCCCGCTGCGCTGCTACATGTAAGGCCGCCCGCTCTGCCTGCGGGGGGTGCCGTGGTGCGTGCTTCCCGGCGCCGTAGTGAGGGCTGATGAGGGCTGGTGAGGGCTGGTGAGGCGCCCGGTGCCCGGCGCCTGGCGAGGGTGCGGGTCGAGGGCAGTGATGACCCTCGATGCCCACGCGAGGCTTCTGGATAAAAAGCAGCTCACGGCGCCTCCGGGAGAAGCCGGGTGCAGACCGCGCTGTATCGCTCTGTTCACGGAAGTGCCCAGAGCGGGCAGATCTTCAGACGGAACGTAGAGGGTGTTTGCCCGGCACTGGGGGTGGGGGCGCTGCCAGGGGTCACGGTGTGTCCGTTTGGGGGGATGCAAATGTTGTGAAGGGGACTGCGGTGAGGGTCACAGCTCTGGATCTGCCAGAGCCCTGGAATCGAATTCTTATTGGGGTGAGGTAGATGTATATGGGGTGAGACATATCGATAAAGCTGTTTTAAAAACGAAGCATTAAAGCAACACACTGCTTTTACTTTATTTTTTAAAATATATTTCATTGATTTTTTACAGAGAAGAAGGGAGAAGGATAGAGAGCTAGAAACATCGATGAGAGAATCATCGATCAGCTGCCTCCTGCACCCCCCCCCACTGGGGATGTGCCTACATCCGAGGGACATGCCCTTGACTGGACTCGGACCCGGGACCTTTAGTCCGCAGGCTGTCGCTCCATCCACGGAGCCACACCTGCCAGGGCCAACACACTGCTTTCAGAGGTGGAAAACAAGACCCGCAGCTCCGTGTTAGAGCTCGTGTCGCGTTTCTGAGTCCTCCAAGCCCTGACGGACCGCCCCCCACGCAGGTACAAGCTCGGCTTCTGCCGCTTCTGCACGGTCAAGTACACGCCCAGCACCAGCGAGCTGGACAACATGTTTGTCCACCTCACCAACGTGGCCATCCAGAAGCACGGGGTGAGTGTCCTTGCCCTCGAGCCGGAGGAAGCAGAGCGATTCTGTGCGTTTGTGTTTTTTTCCCCCAAAAATATAATATATTTTTATTGACTTCAGAGAGGAAGGGAGAGGGAGAGAGAGACACACACATCAATGATAAGAGAGAATCATTGATCAGCTGCCTCCCGCATGCTCCCCACTGGGGGATCCAATCTGGAACCCGGACATGTGCCCTTGACCGGAATCGAACCCGGGACCCTTCAGTCCGCAGGCCGATGCTCTGTCCACTGGGCCACACCAGCCAGGGCTGAGGGTTCTTTCTTTCCCTGTTTCAGCAGGAGAGGGAGGGGTGGGTATGGGGGCCCTGGCAAGGTGCCCTGGCATGGACACAGGTGGGAGCCCGAGTTCCTGGTGTGGCCATCCTGCCATCAGCCCCGGTGGGGGAGGGGGCATGGGGACTCAGGAAGCCCGTGTCAGTTCTGTGACCTCAGGCAGTGGGACTCTCAGCCTTGGTTTCTCCAGTTGTAAAGGCTAACACAGGCCAATAAACAAGGTCTAAGTTTAAGTGGGCTACCAAAAAACAAAACACAAGCTTCAGTGTTCACAGAAACGTGGGTTTATCTCGGAAAGTGTGGTGTAAAGTAGAACAAGAGCCATGAGGAAATCCGTGTTTTCCTGCACACTGTTACATTGGCTGTGCTGCAAAAACATGCATGTGGGCGGCCCGCAGCCCGCCAGCAGCGAGTTGACACGCTTGCCTTGGAGGGTCGTCGGGAGATTCACACGAGAGCACCCACCCTCAGCCATTCATCTGTTCAACACATACCCGCTGCGCGCCATCTGGCTGGTCCATGCTCAGTGCGGGCCAGTCCTACCCTGGTCCCTCCTCATGGGGCCCAGGGCCTGTCGGGGGACAGTCCTCAGACGGCGTCACCGCGGGGCGTGCAGCCCCAGCCTGAGCGGCGTGCTCATCCTGGCATGTTCCTGGTAGTCACAGTGTCATGCTGTGGGGTGGCGGGTTCCCTTGTCCCTGTGGTCAGAGAGGCTCCCGTGCGGGGGATGGTGCAGAGGCGGCCCAGGGGGAGGTGGGCAAAGCGCCTCGGAGCAGCGGGCACGGCATGTGCCAAGGCCCTGTGGCAGGAGGGAGCAGTGTAGGAGGGGGAAGGAGTCAGCGTGGCTGGAGCCCCTGACGTGGGTGGCGAAGTGAGAGGTGCCTGGGTCTTGGGAGGGCGGGGGGAGCATGTACCACAAGGTGTAAGTGGTTAACTGTAAGGACGTCCCAGAGCAGAGTATTTCAATGTTAATCAGCTTAACAATAACCCACAACCTTCGGACCAACTCAGAGCGGAGTATTTCAAAAGGGTGCACCCGGAGGAGGCCCAGGTCCCGGGGCAGGGCCGCCTGGAGGAGGCAGGGCCTGAGGCTCCGCCCCCTCCCGTGGCCAGGAGGACTACAACCACATCCACGGGGGCAAGTGGACCGTGAGCAACCTGCGGCTGTACCTGGAGAGCACCCGCGGCAAGGAGGTGACCAGCAAGCTGTTCGACGAGATCCACTGGGTCATCGTGCAGTCGCTGAAGGCCGTGGCCGTGAGCGGGCCGGGGGCGGGCGAGGCGGGCGGGGCGGGAGGGAAGGACCCGCCCGCGGGGGCTTGGGAGCTGGTGACTCTGTGCTTTGCTACAAACACCTGTTTTTAGGGTCTCACCTCCTCCTCACCTGCTCGGGCTGAGGCAGGTTCGGGAAGGGGGCACTTCCGTTGGGCTGCCCACGTGCGCCTGGCGCGGCTCTGCTGTGGCCGTGGGCCTGGCCTGTGCCCCGGTGTCATCAGCTCTCCTGGCGCTGAGTCCAGGGGGATGTCGTTGCAGAAGCTGAGGTTCTGGAGGGGGCTTCCAGCAAACTCCTTGTTCTTAGGCGTTTGCTTTGCCATTTCATAGATGCTTAGGGCTGAAGGGAACCGACCGCTGTCTTTCTTCCCTTTTCTTTCCTTTTCTTTCCTTTTTTTTCCAGAGAGGAGGGGAGAGGGAGGAAGAGATAGAAACATCAATGATGAGAGAACCATTGATTGGCTGCCTCCTGCACGCCCCCCACAGTAGGGATTGACCCCACACCCAGCATGTGCCCTGATCGGGGATCGAACCCTGACCTCCAGGTTCATAGGTCAGCGCCCACCCTGCTCTCTCTCTGCAGCCGGTGATGAACAACGACAAGCACTGCTTCGAGTGCTACGGCTACGACATCATCATCGACGGCCGGCTGAAGCCCTGGCTGATCGAGGTAACGCGGGCGGGAGGGAGCCTGCTCCCCCCTCACCCCTGCTCCCCCATTACCCCCCTCCACCACTCCCCCACGCTGCCCGCCTCCGGCTCCGCTCACCCAGCCTGACGGCCAGGTCTGAGGAGGTTTTGAGTGTAACGGGGACAGGTGACCAGGTGTGTGTTTGCTGATGGTGGGAATGGGCCCGTCTGGGGGACCCAGCTCACCGACGGGCTCAGTGCCAGCATATGGCCCCGCCATCCGGATGCTTCCGGACGAGTCCTCACTCGGAGGCCCCGCCTGCCCTCCTGGGGGACAGCGCCCCCTGCTGGAAAGGAGCTCGCAGAGCCGGAGCCCTTGGGAAGTGGCACACGGCTCAGAGAGGAGGAACCTCACTGAGGACGTGCTCTTTATTGGCTTTAGAGAGAAGAGTGGAGAGAGAGAGAATGGATCGGTGCCTCCCATACACAGCCCGGTCGGGGTCCACCTGCAGCTGGGTGTGTGCTCTGCCCAGGCATCACCACGGCCATGGGGTGCAGGACCCGGCTCACCGGCTGAGCCCCCAGCAGGGCCTGCTTCCGTCTCACACAGAGGGACGGGGTGGCAGTCCGCTCCCTGGGTGAGCTGGGACCCTCGCTGAGAGGATCACTCGAACAGCAGCATGCTCATCCTGGCATGTACCTGGTAGTCACGGTGTCATGCTGTGCGGGCAGCGGTTCCCGAGCACCGGACACCCCCCTCCTCCCACGCACTCTGTGCCCTGCTGGCAGCACAGGTTAGGAGTCACCTGAACAGCTTGCGTGTCTGCTGCCCCTGCTCCCCAAGGTCACTGTGATCTCTGGCCCAAGGTCACTGTGACCTCTGCTTCCTGGGGTCACCATGGCCTCTGCCCCCAAGGTCACCACGGCTATGCCTGACATGAGAGTCGGGGTGACTGAGAGCCTGTGGGTTTTGTGATGTTGCTCAGCTCCTCAGAAGCCTGTGGGACTAACCTCCCATCTGTCGGATGGGTTCCTGTTTGGGCCAGAATGTTGCTTTGTGAGGTTCACTCTGTTAGCAAAGCGGGGCCGTTACCATGGACTGTAACCCCACAACGCGGCTTGTTCACGGTCATTTGGTTCACAACCAGCAAAGCTCTGGGCGGCTCGGCACTAAGGACAGCGCAGCTCACAGGTCAGCACTGAGGTCTCCGTGGTACCTGCTGACTTACAAGTCTTACTTGTGTGATGACTGATTTGTAGATCAGAACCCTAATCCTGCCTTTAACGATCATTTATGTTTCATCTAACAGCTAATCAAGGTAGATAACAGCCCTGCCTGGTGTGCCTAGTGGTTAGCATATCAGCCCGCACACCAAAGGGTCACAGGTCAAGGGCATGCATGCGGGAGGCAGTAGAAAGATGTGTGCCTCTCACATTGATGTTCCCCTCCCCCCTTCCGCTGTCTCTGAAAAGCAGTGGAGGAAGTGTCCTTGGGTGTGTATTATCACAAGAAGGAGAGCACACAGCACTTCCTCTGAAGGCGCCTGCAGACTTGGCTGCTCACAGCAGGAGGCACAGCCTGGCCTGCATGCTCCCTGCCGCCCTGCCCGCTCATACTCCGAAGGAGAGGTGCGCGGTGAAGGACGCGGTTTCTCTCCTCTCGCAGGTTAACGCGTCTCCGTCTCTCACCTCCAGCACCGCCAATGACCGGATCCTTAAGTACAACCTGATCAACGACACCCTCAACATCGCCGTCCCCAACGGCGAGATCCCGGACTGCAAATGGAACAAGTCCCCGCCCAAGGAGGTGCTGGGCAATTACGAAGTTCTGTGAGTTTGCCAGTGGCCGTGCCTTCGTCCTGGGTGTCTCAGACCGAGGGCCGCCGGGGCCAGCTCGGACCGTGTGGCTCTGTGTGGGCCGTCTGCGTTTGTCAGCAATGGGGCGGGACAGGCCACTTAGCAGCAGAGAAGAGCCGGCCTTGGCGTAGCCTTGGTGTCATGAATGCTAACGCAGCTCTGGCCGCACGCCTGGCACCGGGCACCCCGTCCCTGTCTGCGGTGTGCTGGCTGTGCCCGCCCCGCGGATGCTGCCTGTGAGGCCTTCTCAGACCCTCTCCTCACTCCCCGCCGCCTCAGTCCTGTTCCCTCTGGGAATTCCATCGGTGGCCTGGGTCACATCAGCTGCAGGCCGGCCGGCCGCTGCAGCGAGCCAGGAAGGCTGGCCCTGTGCCGGGGCTTCTGGGCTGCCAGACCCGGGGAGGGGCGGCCTGGTCCCTGGGCGTCTGGGTGGCCCTGCCCTGAGGGTCTCCCTCCCCGCGGCAGGTACGATGAGGAGCTGGCGCAGGGCGACGGGGCGGAGCGAGAGCTGAGGAGCCGCTCTGGCCAGCTGCCAGGGCCCCGCGGGATCCGGTCGAGAGACTCGGGGCGATCCGTCCTCAACACCTGGAAGTGACCACGGTGAGGGTGAGACCCAGCCCGACCGGCTCCCGGCCCCCGGCCCTCACCAAAACCTACTCTGAAATTTCCTTTTTCTAGAGCTTTTTTCTCCTGAGCCTGCGAATGCTTCTGAATAAAGATGTTTGTTTCTTTGGAAGGTTAAGGAGTCTGCTTCTAGAAAACACTCCATTTCTGCTTTGCTCTCACACACCAGCTTCTGAGCAGTCTGTTCCCTGGGGCCCTGGTCCTGCGTGGGATTCCGTGCTGACCCTGTCCGCCTGCAGGTGGCGCCAGGGCACAGCAGCCCCACAGCGCCGCCCCCTCTGCCTTCAGATGCCAGTCCCCGTCCCCCCCCCCCCCCCCCCCCCCCGCGGGCTGTCACCTGTGCTTTGGACCCTCCGAGGCGGGGTTACTCCGTCAGAGCTTCCGGAGCGCAGGGACAGCTGGTGGTTACAAAGCAGCGGTTCTCGGCCTTTCCCATGGTCTCAGGCGACCCTGCTAGCGGTTCCCAAGCTGTGGGGATGTCGCGACCCACAGGCTGGGAACCGCTGCTGTAGAGCCTAAGCCCATCGGAAAACAGGTATTTACATTGCGTTTCATAACAGCAGCAAAATCACAGCCAGGAAGCAGCAACGAAGATATGTCATGGCTGGGGTCTCCTCACCGTGAGGAGCTGTATGAAAGGGTGGCGGCATCAGGAAGGTGAGGACCACTGTCATAAAGGAAGCAGCTCGCCGAAACCGGTTTGGCTCAGTGGTAGAGCGTCGGTCTGCGGACTGAAAGGTCCCAGGTTCGATTCCGGTCAAGGGCATGTACCTTGGTTGTGGGCACATCCCCGGTAGGGGGTGTGCAAGAGGCAGCTGGTCGATGTTTCTCTCTCATCGACGTTTCTAGCTATCCCTCTCCCTTCCTCTCTGTAAAAAATCAATAAAATATATTAAAAAAAAAAAAAAGCAGCTCGGGAACAGCAGGTGGCAGAGGTGCCAAGGGCAGGGGATGGAGAGGCACGGGCGTCCAGGCCTCCCGGGCGCCATGCCGGGCCCTCCCCGTGCTCGGTGCCCAGGAGCTCTCCGCTGTTCCCGCCCCGTGGTTCGGGGTGTGTACGGAGGCCTCGCTACGTACTGTCGTCGATGCAGTGCTGGGCATTGGTGATCGAGTCTGCCTCTATTCCCCCCCTCGAGGGTGCAGGGGTAGCCCCAAAAGTGCCAACCCCTTCACCACATGATTGGTTTCCCTGACAACTAGCCTCCCCTCCCTCCAGTGTGAGGCTGTCCTGAGCCCCCACTTGTCATTGACTAGCGCACGCCTTGCGGGTGGACAGGAGCTTGTCCTGGTGACAGGCCCCGTCCCACCGCCGTGAACCAGGAGCCAAAACACCACCATGACGGCTCCGGGCTCCGAGGATGCGGTGACGGGTGTTAAGGGGCCACGTGCCCGGATCGGGGTGACGAGCAAACGCGTGTGTTTCTTCCTTTAAGTCACAGCATCTGCCTTTCACGGGGGCTGAAAGAGGTGGCTCCTTCCACAGGCAGCGATGGCTGAGGTGTGACGCAGTCCCGTTTTAAACAATTTGCACTGAATTAAAAACAGAACTGAAGCCTGCGTATCTCAGCCCTGCTGCTGCGGGAAGCGAGCTTTCTAACCTGAGGGCTGTTTGGTTCCATGCCCTTTGCCTCTGGCTCACGGGAGACAGAGCTGTGATTCCGGCAGAACGTGTCTGCAGAGGCCTCTGCCCGGTGCTGGCGGGAGGCAGCGGGCCTGTGGCCTCCGCTCTGCGGGCACCGCTGGCCCCGGAGCCGGACCGCTCCGCGCGGCTTACGTGCCGCCAGCGCCCGGCTTGCTGCAGAGGAGGTAGGCGCGTGGACAGCCATCCGTGGCGATGGCTCTTTTCTTCTTTAATCCTCACCCAAAGATGATTTCCCATGGGTTTTAGAGAGAGGGAAGAGAGGGAAAGACAGAAACATCGACGAGAGAGAAAAACATCGACTGGTTTCCTCTTACACAGCCCTGACTAGGGCTGGGGCCAGGAAGGAGCCTGCAACTGAGGTGTGTGCCCTCGACCAGAATCGAACCCGGGACCCTTCGATGCTCTATCCACTGAGTCAAACCGGCTAGGGCCGCAGAGTTTCCACGAATCCTCCTGTGGCGGTGACCTGCAGAAGAGCACGGGAGGACCCCCGGTTGGCCGGACAGAGTGACCGGTGCACCCCCTTAACCCAGCGGCGTGAGCCTCAGGGAGAGCCCTCACTGAGTTCACACTGACCCCGCGGACTGAGTTCATTCATGTCTGCCTGATTGTCAAAAAATACATTTTTATTAATTTCAGGGAGGAAGGGAGAGAGAAAAAAAACATTAATGATGAGAAATAATTAGTTGGCCACCTGCCCCCAATTGGGGTGGAGCCCGCAAACTGGGCGTATGCTCTGACTGGGAATCCAACCAAGACCTCCTGGTTCAATAGGTCAACGCTCACCCACTGAGCCACACCGGCCAGGCTGACCGCCTGTTCTTTTTGTGATGATGTTAGCAATGGGTTTTATTCTCAAATCCTTACGCTGAGACCATGCTTCAGGCAGAGGTCTTTCCCCTACCCGTGTGTGAACATGTGTCACATTTACATGTCATCTTGTGTGTGCATATGTGCTTACATAATGCTTCACTGACAGAAAAGGTCCTTTTTTATTTTTATTTATTTATTTTTTAAAATACATTTTATTGGTTTTTTACAGAGAGGAAGGGAGAGAGATAGAGAGCTAGAAACATCGATGAGAGAGAAACATCGACCAGCTGCCTCCTGCACACCCCCTACCGGGGATGTGCCTTCAACCAATGTACATGCCCTTACCCGGAATCGAACCTGGGACCTTTCAGTCCGCAGACCGACGCTCTACCACTGAGCCAAACCGGCTTCGGCAAAAGGTCCTTTTTAAAAAAAAAATTTTAGAGAGGGGAAGGGAGAGAGAGAGAGAGAGAGAGGGAAAGACTGCTGATTGCTGTCTCCCACACGCCCTTACTGGGGATTGAACCCCACAACCTGGGCACGTGCCCTGACTGGGGATTAACCCAGCGACCTCTCGGTGCACGGGGCAACACTCAGCCACTGAGCCACACCAAAGCCAAATAAGTCAAGCACTGGGAGGAGGTTGTCTGCTTTATCCCCGTTAAGCCTCCGCTTGTCCCAGCGCACTGGTCCGGTTGGTTTGCGTGTGCCTTCTGCATGCCTGGGTGTCCAGGCTGATGACGACGTGGCTGTGGCTCTGAGCCTGAGTCAGGCCTGGCTCTGCCGGTCCCCAGGCTGTCAGTGGCTCTGTGCACCGTGGCTTCCCAGTGGATGAAAGAGCATGACGGTGGCCTGGGAAGTCACCGGGGACACTGCCTGCTCCTCCAGGCTGTCACCGCTCTGTGTCCTCTCACCAGGAGGGGGCGCCGTCCCCGCGGCTGAGGCCTCCACCCTCTGTCACTCTCCAGTCCGACAACCCAAGTTCTGGCTGGGCTGCGGTATGTTATTCCTCCTGGCTGTGCCCAGGGAGGGGTCCCTGGGGAGGCTGGCCGTGGTCTGGGCGTGGAGAGCAGAGGAGGCTGTTTGCTGAGGACCAGGTTGCCAGGTGCAGACAAGTGTCTGCTAAATGGATTAGTGTCGCGTGCTGATGGTCACATTAGCGATGTCACCTCCGGGCAGATGCTTCCTCCCGCACTGCACGGCCACCGGGAGGAAGTGTGCAGGCGGAGAGGCCAGGGGAGAGGAGGCCGGGGGACGTGGGCTGTGGGCGGACACGTGTCCCTCTCCTGTGGCCATGGCTCGGGCTGGGCCAGGGTGAGGGTTTGTTTCCTCGTCAGCTCTACTTCTTTTCTTTTGAATGTTTTTTTTTTTAATTTTTTATTTTATTGATATTTTTTACAGAGAGGAAGGGAGAGAGAGGGATAGAGAGAAACATCAATGAGAGAGAAACATCGATCAGCTGCCTCTTGCTGGGGATGTGCCCGCAACCAAGATACATCCCCTTGACTGGCATCAAACCTGGGACCTTTTAGTCCACAGGCAGAAGCTCTATCTACTGAGCCAAACTTTTTGGCTGAATGTGTTTTTATTGATTTTTTTAGAGAGAGGAAGGGAGAGGGAGAGATAGAAACACTGGTGATAGAGAAACACTAATCGGCTGCCTTCTCCATGCCCCCTACTGGGGATCAAGCCCACAGCCCGGGCATGTGCCTGACCGGGAATCGAACCAGCGGCCTCCTGGTGCACGGGATGGCGCTCAACCACGGAGCCACACGGCTGGGCCCTGGCTTTTGGTGAGGCTGCACCCCGTGGTCACCTCCACAGTGATTCTCTGGTTTGATTTTTATTTTTATTTATTTATTTAAAAAATATATTTATTGATTTTTCACAGAGAGGAAGAGAGAGGGATAGAGAGTCAGAAACATCAGTGAGAGAGGATCATTGATCAGCTGCCTCCTGCACACCCCCCACTGGGGATGTGCCCGCAACCAAGGTCCAT
Source organism: Pipistrellus nathusii (assembly GCA_963693515.1). Lineage (NCBI taxonomy): Eukaryota > Metazoa > Chordata > Mammalia > Chiroptera > Vespertilionidae > Pipistrellus > Pipistrellus nathusii. Next base: position 187,766,200 of record OY882860.1, on the reverse strand, counting down.
GCCCTTGACCAGAATCAAATCCGGGACCCTTCAGTCCACAGGCCGACACTCTATCCACTGAGCCAAACCGGTTTTGGCTGGTTTGATTTCTCTGACTTTCCCCTGGGTATCTGCTGCTCCCCTGGATTCCTAGAGGGGCGCTGCAGCCGGGAGAGAAGGGATCTTCCTCACCGCCCTCCCTCCCAGCCCAGCGTCCCCAAGCCGCAGGCCAGGCTCTGCTGCTCTCACAGCCAAACTGGCTAGGGCTTCCCGGTGATTCTCAGAGAGAATGGAAGGGAGTGGGAGAGACGGAGAAACATCGATGTGAGAGACACGTTGGTTGGTTGCCTCCTGCACGCACTCTGACCAGGGCCAGGGAACCTGCAATTGAGGTGCATGCCCTGGATCAGAATCGAACCCGGGACCCTTCAGTCTGAGGCCCTGTTTAACCGTGGATCACAGGTAAACACACTTTCCTCTTCGGCCGGTGCTGCAGGTGGGGCTGGCGGAAGCTGGCACCGGGCATCAGGACACCCACCCCTCTTAAGGCCGGTCGGGGAGAACCAGCGGGCCTGGGTGGTGCTGGGGGCAACGGTGCAGTTTTTAAACTTTTGCAAATCACATTTCCCACAATGCCTTAAGGGCTTACTAATTCAAAACACAAACGGCTCCCAGCACCTGATTGGAGAGCCCTGGCATGCTGCCCGGTCCCTCATGAGGGACAGAGGGGGGCTCCTGGAGGTCACACAGCAGCTGCATTGGGATCTGGTGACCCCGTGCATGGGACTCCCCAGCCGGGCTGTCCAGTGCAGGGCGTGGCCACCTACGGAACAGGCAGAGATGGAGGCTGGATCTGTGGGGAAACACCAGGTCCCTATGGCAACCGGCCTCTGTCCAGAGATGGAAGGGAGAGATTGTCCGGTGGACAAACACGGCTGTCACTGGCCGTGGCTGAGGCTTGGGAAACAGGAAGCGCACAGGGTGACGGCAGGGGCCAAGGGGACGAGGTCAGCCTCGGGCGGCGGCAGCCTGGCCCTCCTGGCCCCGCTGCTGGCTGTGACTATGTTTGGCTTCATCTCTGCCAGGCAGGCTACCCGGTCCACACGCCATCATGGGGAGGGAAAGATAACAACTGCAAAAGTGCCCAACCAGTATGACAATTTTTGCAACATTTTTTTTTCATTTTAATATATATTTTTTAATTTCAGAGAGGAAGGGGGAGAGAGAGAGAGAGAAACATCAATGATGATAGAAAATAATCTATCGGCTGCCTCCTGCAGCCTCCATACTGGGGATGGAGCCCACAACCCGGGCGTGTGCCCTGACCGGGAATCGAACCGAGACCTCCTGGTTCCTAGCTCCACACTCAGTCCACGCCGGCCGGGTGCAATAACGTTGTTTTTAGACCTGGTGCCTGTCCTCAAAGAGATTAGAAACGGCTCCTTGTGAAGACCGGACACAAGCAGCGATGAAAGAGGCAGCGTGAGCTCGGAGCTGGGGTGGCGTGGACACACAGGACTCACCCGCCCCGGGGGCTGGCGGGGGGGATCTGGGTGCTTCCCGAGTTGTGTCTTCAAGAGCGAGTGGACACTGCAGGGGAGGCAGGGAGTGGCGGGGTCATTTCGGAAAGATGGCTCAGGGCCAGGTTAGGAAGGACCTCAGGTGCCAGGCTAAAGAATTTGGGCTAGCCTTGACCGGTGTGGCTCAGTGGATAGAGCGTCAGCCTGCGGACTGAAGGGTCCCAGGTTCGATTCCGGTCAGGTACCTTGGTTGTGGGCACATCCCCAGTGGGAGGTGTGCAAAAGGCAGCTGATGGATGTTTCTAACTCTCTATCCATCTCCCTTCCTCTCAGTAAAAAAATCAATAAAATATGTTAAAAAACACACACACACAAAAACAATAATTTGGGCCAGTTCCACAGGCACTAGGGAGCCATGGAGGGCTTTAGGGGCTCAGAGTGATAAGAGGGGTGTTCGTAGAGATGTGAGGGGGGTGGTTCAGAGGCTGGATGAGACGGCGGAGGCTGGAGGGAAGCACAGCAGTGACGAGGGGAGGGTGTGGACTGAGGCGGCAGATGATATGTGGGGTGGATGGGGTGGGGTGTGGCTCTGAGCACCGGAAGAGGGAGAGCCTCAGAGCCCAGAGCAATTCTCAGGCGCCCAGCAGGGGGCGGGCTGGAAAAGCGTTCCAGCCTCAGAAGCAGAATGAAGTACACGTGGCCGAGTCGCCTTCCACTGAAGCACCTCCCAGAGCTGATCTGCGGTGCTGTGAGCGCAGGTTATGGACGTGGAATGACAAACAGCGAGAGCGTCACCAGTTTACTTCCTTTCCAGAATCTTGTACTCGTTAAAATGAAATCAGAACTTCACAATAAGAGTTCAAGTAAGGTGACTAGACATCCCGCCTTTGGCGGAACAGTCCCGATTTTCAACAATTTGTCCCACGTCCCGAGGCGTTTTAAAATAGTCCCGATTTTTGGACCCAGGCTCATCCAGAGGGAGCTGGGCTGTAAGGCGAAAGGAGGTCCCGGAGGCGCCCACATTGCACGCAGAGAAGGGACGGTTGGCTGTGCCGCGGGATTGCCTGGCGGGAAGGAGATGGGCTCCAGACTGCTCTGAACGCCACCTCCAATTCCACTTCCAACTGAACTGAACCCCAGTTCCGGGTTCATTGGGGGAGAGCCTAGACTGTTTGGCAGCAGGCGAAAATCGAGGGCGCCTTTCTCTCAGAGGCGCGGGCAGCGAGCACTGAAGGACCCTGAGACTCAGGAACCGCATAGGCGGGGCTGACGGAAGCCAAGGCTGTAGACTCCACCCTGAAACCCCGCCCCATCAGGGAAGCTGCGAAAATGCAACGAAATAGATCACAAATGAAAGAAATGGAGGACAAAAAGCAACTGGATATAGACTTCAAATCTACGCTTATAAGGTTTTTCAAGAATTTCCTAGAAAAGGTCAATAAGACCTATGAGGATATGAAAAGGGATCAACTAGAATTAATGAGGAATCAATGAGAAATGATAAGGGATCAACAAGAAATAAAGAATACATTGTCTGAAATAAAAAATATTATGCAGAGTCCTAAAAACAGAATGGAAGATCGAAAGAAGTCAAAGATTTGGAACATAAAAAGCCAGAAGACACTCCTCTGCAGAAGCAAGAAGACAAGAGAATCCAGAAAATTGAAGATAATGTAAGAAACCTCTGGGACAACTTCAAGCGATCCAACATCAGAATTATGGGGGTCCCAGAAGATGAGAGAGAGCAAGATATCGAAAACATACTGAAAGAAATAGTGACAGAAAACTTCCCCCACCTGGTGAAAGAATTAGACTTACAAGTCCAGGAAGCGCACAGAACTCCAAACAAAAGGAATCCAAAGAGGACCACACCAAGACAAATCATAATTAAAATTCCAAGAGCAAAAGACAAAGAGAGAATTTTAAAAGCTGCAAGAGAAAAGCAGGTAGTTACCTATAAAGGAGCACCTATACGATTGTCAGCTGATTTCTCAACAGAAACCATGCAGCCAAGATGGGAATGGCAAGAAATATTCAAGGTGTTGAATAGTAAGAACCTACAGCCAAAGATAATCTACCAGAATTAACCTACAGCAAAGCTATCACTCAGAATCGAAGGCCAGATAAAGAGCTTTACTAATAAAAAAAGCTAAAGGAGTTCATCACCACCAAACCAGAATTATATGAATTGCTGAAGGGAGTTCTTTTGGAAGAGAAAGTAAATAAAGATAAAAATTATGAACAACAAATACGTAACTATCAACAAGTGAATCTAAAAACCAAGGAAATTAAAAAAAAAATCCGATGAACAATATTAACTATTGAATATAATAGAATCAGAGGTATGGAAGGGGAGTGAACTGACGATTCTTGGGGAAAAGGGGAGAGGGGGATGTGGGAAGAGACTGAACATAAACTGCACCTATGGATGAGGACAATGGGGGGTGGGGAAAGGGCAGAGAGTGGGGTGGGAACCTGGTGGAGGAGAGCAATGGACCGGAGATGGGGGTGGGGTGGGGGTGGGGAAAGGAACATTTGTAATAATATGAACAATAAAAATTTATTAAAAAATAAATTAATTAATTAAAATAAAATAAAATAGTCTTGATTTTTGGAAAGAAAGCGGGACGTCTGGTCACCTTAATTTGAAGACATCTGTGGGAAAGCTGACATACAGGCCAACTCCCCTTCCTCCCTCTGTGCCCGGCAGGACCCGCTCCAGCAGGAGGGCCCTGCTTTTCCATGGTGAGAACGGCAGGAACGCCCGCTGCTGGAGCAGCAGGCACAGCGGGGAGCGAGCAGGCGGGTCCTGCCCCTGGATCCGGGCTGGAGAGGAGGGAGAAGGAGCAGCCCCAGGGAGGCAAGAGACGCTGTGGCCTGGGGGACAGTCCCCTCCCGCCGGTGGCCCTCGGGGGCCGGAAAGGCTTGGGGAGCTGACCCAGTGGTAGCCGCCCCCAGGGTTGTGTCTAGACTGGTGCTGCGATTAAGGAAGCCACATGCGTTTGAGCAGATGTCCAGAGTTGCACAACCATCGCCGCTGCTGAGACCGTGTCCACCTGCAGGAAGCGCCCCCGGCCCGTCCGCAGTGACTCCCCCCTCCCCTTGGCCCTGCAGCCGCGGGGCTGGCCGTGGCCCTTTCGCACCGGTGGGACCTGCCGCACGGGTGGGCCGTCTTCGCACGTAGCTCCTCGCACCAGCATCGGGGGGTGAGGCCCTCGCCCGGTGACACACCCGTGCGATCGCCATCACCACGGCGATGACATGGATGACATGTGCGTGGTTTCTCATACCGGCCGCTGTGAGGGCCGGGGCCGTGCGGACAGGAGCTAGGCGAGAGCCGTGGTGAGGGAGGAAACTGGGTTCCCTCTCAGCGGCGGGGACAGCGTGTGGGTGAGAGCCGAGGGGGCCGGTTCTCTGCAGAGGGAGGAGCAGGCCATTAGGGTCAGGATGTGGGCGCCCCAGTGGGTCAAGCAGAGGCGTGTGGGGTGCACAGGGCGGGGGGGTTGGGGGGGCTCTTGCTTCTGCAGGCGCTGGCCTGCCCCAGCGTGGGAAGGCGAGTAACCATGTCCGTCTCAGAAGCTGTCCGGGCAGCGAGCCCGGGCCGCCATCTCCGCAGCGAGGAGCGGATGCCCCCAGGAGTTTACTCGGGAAAGGTTCTGTTCCTCTGGGTGACGTCCGGTGGAGCCGCCAGGCCCCGGGTAGGTACATATACGCTCGCGTTTACAGAAACCGCCCAGTATTTCCCAAAGCAGCTGCGCCTGACGCCTCAATTCCCCCCGTGCGGGACGGCCTCGCACCCGGCTGACCCGCCTTCACTCCCGCCCGCTGCTGGGCGTGCTCGGGCCTTAGTGCTTCTCCCTGGAGAAGCCATCCGGAAAGGGGTGCATCTGCCCAGCTGGCCAGCCAGGGTGGTTCAGTGGTTGGTGTCAACCTATGAACCAGGAGGTCACGGTTCCATTCCCAGTCAGGGCATGCGCCCAGGTTGCGAGCTTGATTCCCAGTGTGAGGTGGGCAGGAGGCGGCCGATCCATGGTTCTCTCTCACCATTGATGTTTCTGTTGTGGATGGAAGGGGCCATGTGCTGACCTGACAGCTCTGGGGAGGCCTGCATGCGGTCTTGCAAACTCAGAGACCCAAAGTCACCACAAAGGAAGGTCTGAAATTGAACTTTAAAAGCAGTGATGGTGGGCAGTCACCTCCTAGGCCGGTATCTTCCCTGACCAGGTCAACTTTTACCTTAGCTGAGCCTGTCTGTCTGTCTTTCATCTAGGATAACACCCCCCTGAAATGTCTGGGTAACTTGTCACTTCCCTTTTTCTGGAGCCCCTGGGGCACAACCTAATGTGCCAGGACAGATGCCTCAAATTCCTTCTTTATCATGTTCGTTGTTCCTTCACCCACCTGAGTATGTGTCCATCATTTTACTTTTTAAAAAAAATATATATTTTATTGATTTTTCACAGAGAAGAAGAGAGAGGGATAGAGAGTTAGAAACATCATGAGAGAGAATCATCGATCAGCTGCCTCCTGCACACTCCCCACTGAGGATGTGCCCGCAACCAAGATACATGCCCTTGACCGGAATTGAACCTGGGACCCTTCAGTCCACAGGCCGACGCTCTACCCACTGAGCCACACCGGTCTCGGCAATAGAAATACGTTTTAGAATAATTTAAGGGTGTCAGTCCTCCACGGCTCCTAGATGGGGACTTTCCTAATTCGGGGAGAAGGTTTCCTGGGCTCCCGAAGCCTCCCCGGCCCTGCTGGTCCACACGGCCCCTCCTGCTCTCGGTGCGGGGCTGAGGCCTGACCCTCCAGGGGAACTCGCCCTGGAACTCACAGAGTAAGCTCAAGCTCCCGCCTCTCCAGCCCCGTCCCCCCCCCAACACACACCCTCCTCGCCCGGCTTCCTCTGCGGAGCCTCCGCCTCTGCGCGGGCCCGCTGCCTCAGGGCCTCGGCGCTGGCCGTGCCTCCACCCAGAGTTCTCTTCCCTTTCTTCTGCTTTCTCCAAAGCACCGCCGCTGCCGGAAATGCCCTTCGGTAGGTGTTCCCTGCTTCTCTCACTTCCTTCCCCACAGAGCCACCAGGGCGCCGCCTGGCACTGCCCGCGCGAGTGGCCCCAGAGGGAGGACGCTGAGCTGAGTGACCGACCCACGGGGGGGAGGGGGAGCCGGGGCGGCTGCTGGCCTGTGGCCACCCCGCCTCCCCGTGGGGTCCCGCTGCCTGCCCTCTGCCCTCCACCCTCCGCCCCGGCTGAGACAGAAGCACCGAAGGTCAGGCGGCTTCTGTCCGCGCCCCGGGGCCCGGATGGCCACTCGGCCCGGCGTGTGTGGGCAGCGTTAGAGCTGCAGGAACTGACGGGCACTGCCAGTGCCCGTCATTCCCAGAGAGAAGGCTGAGGGGGACGGCAGCTGCCAGAGGACGGGGACGGGCAATGGGGTGTTCGGGGCAGGACCAGGAGCAGGGGCAGAGGAGACGGGGTGCACAGCGGTTTGGCAGGGCTTGGTGGCACTCTCCGCTTGCGGAGTGGGTCATGGGGGGGGTAGTGAGCCCCTGTCGCGGGAGCGGCCCCTCCCAGGGGGGTGGGGGGCCGTCATGAGGAGGAAGGGGCCTGGAGGGGCCTTTCCACCAACCACTGCTGGCGGACAGAGCTGGCATTCTCCTGGGCATGTGCCCTGGCGAGCTGAGAGCTGCATGCACACAGCAGCCTGCCAGGAGTGTTTACAGTGTATGCATCATTGCCAGCACCAGGAAGCCACCACGATGTTCTCTGATGGCTGACAGATACTGCACTGGGGCAGGTCCAGGCCGCGGCGTGTTATCAGAGATCGGAAGGAATGAGGTATTGCGTTACGGAAAGACACGGGGCAGCCTGAAGTGCGTGTCTCTCAGAGGAAGAGGCTGCTCCGAGGAGGCTGCATTCCCTAGGATTCCCACATTGCACGTTCTGGAACAGGCAAAGGCCTGGAGGCAGGAAAGAGGTCAGGGCCGGCCAGGGGTGAGAGTGGGAGAAGGACGAGTAGGCGGAGCACGGAGGACTTTTAGGGCAGGGAAACCATCTGAGTGACATAGTAAGACAGACACATGCCATAATGCACTGGCCAAAATCCACAGGATGTACAACACAGAGAATGGAGCCCAGGGCAAACCATGGACTCCGATTAATGATAAGCCCGGCCGGCGTGGCTCAGTGGTTGGGTGTTGACCTATGAACCAGGAGGTCACAGTTCAATTCCCAATCAGGGCACATGCTGGGTTTCGGGCTTGATTCCCAGTGTGGGGCATGCAGGAAGCAGCCAATCAATGATTCTCATCATTGATGTTTCTATCTCTCCCTTCCTCTCTGAAATCAATAAAAATATATTAAAACTAGTGGCCCACAGATCTGTGCACATTGAAAGGAAATTAATTAGAAGAAATATCTTAATATCGATATTCACCCTTCCTCTATAATAGAAGCGTCAACGCAATTCACGATCGACAATGACAGATGGAAACACACTCATGTGATTGGTGCCGGTGAGAGCTTTATATGCATCACACATGTGCGAGTCAATTTAGCCTTTTATGGATATGGAGTACACTTGCTTCATTAGACCTGCTTTCTGACGTGGCTAAACTTTTCCAAGCTCAGTGAGGCACCCCAACTTCTCTTCCAGGTAACTGTGAGCAGCACAGCAGTCAATGTCAACACAAAGTAGATTATTATTGTAGGTCACGCAGGGAGAAGAAGGGTAAAATATTTCACTGCAGCCGTGTCTGACTATATTCTGTGCAGAGAGAAAACCTGAAGTCATTTTCAAGGTCCACCATTTCTTCTTTCCAGTCGGGTCAAGTGTCTAAATCTCCGTTTTCTGGCTAATGAGAAGAAAATAGGATTCCACCGAGTCTCCTATCTACCCACTCCAGAACTTCTGTGAGGGTCAGTGAGATGAGGCACGGGAAAACGCTTCACAGACTTTGGGTTACAGTGTGAAGTGTTTGCACCTGGCTGTAAAGCAAGTCGTGTTCCTGGGCTGAAGAAACGGCGAGGAGGCTGGTCGCTGGGGAGAGGAGGCGGGCGTTGCTGCGTGACGTCATCATTACCTGGCACCACAGCCACAGCGACCATCTTCGGGATGGGCTGCATTTTGTGCCATGGAGTCTCGGCAGCGTAGGCTGTGATTTGGTGGTTGTCGCTCGGGGTGGTGGCTGGGCCTGTGTCCCACCCAGGTGAGGCCGAGTGTCGCTCTAGGGGCACCAAGTCCGAGGTGCCGTTTCTCTGTAAATGGCGAGTGCATGTCCCGGCAGCACCTGCCCCCTGGTGGTCACTGTACGTCATAGCAACTGGTCGGAAGGTCAGACACTTAGCCTATTAGCCTCTTATATATATAGACTAGAGGCCCGATGCACAAAGATTCGTGAAAAAATAGGCCTTCCTTCCTGTGGCTGATGGCACTGCCTTCCCTCTGGCCAGAGCCATCTTTCTGCCTCTTGCCTTGTCACATCAATTTGCATATCCCCTCCTTATTGGCTGTGGGTGCCACCATCTTTGCCAGGGAGTTACGGTCAATGTGCATATTCTGTCTTTATTAGATAGGATGATGATGATAATGCTGTGTAATATGGGCGCATCAGCTGTAACAAACGGATGTAACCTGGGTATAAATACCGGGAGCTGTTTGGAGGGAGGAGAGGCACGGAGGCAGGTGGGGACTTTCTGTATTTTCTGGTGAATTGTTTGTAAACCTAAAACTGCTCTAAAAAAATCCACCCCTTCTTCTGGCCGGCACTGAGTTCTCCTTTGGAGATTGTGTCTCTGTCCTCTCTCATCGCGACCTCTCTTCCCCGAGGCCTGCGCCCGGGAGGAGCCGAGAGGCCTCTGCCGAGGCATTTCCCACTGTGCCGGGTGCCGGGTGCGGGTGGTGGGTGCCGGGTGCCGGGTGCGGGTGGTGGGTGCGGGTGCGGGTGCAGGTGCGGGTGAGAGTGCGGGTGATGGGTGCCGGGTGCAGAGTGTGGGTGTGGGTGCGGGTGCTGGGTGCCGGGTGTGGGTGCAGGTGGGGGTGCAGATGCGGATGCCGGGTGCGGGTGCGGATGCCGGGTGCCGGGTGCGGGTGGGGGTGCAGGTGCAAGTGCGAGTGAGGGTTTGGGGGCAGGGGGCCGGGTTCCGGGTGCGGGTGCCGGGTGCGGGTGCGGGTGGGGGTGGGGGTGGTGGGTGCCGGGTGCAGAGTGCGAGTGCGGATGCCGGGTGCGGGTGCGGATGCCGGGTGCCGGGTGCCGGGTGCGGGTGCGGGTGGGGGTGCGGGTGCGAGTGCGAGTGCGAGTGCGGGTTTGGGGGCAGGGGGCCGGGTTCCGGGTGCGGGTGCCGGAATGAGCTGGCCGAGGAGCTTACCCGTTGAGGATTCGGTCAGTTTAAGCTGCAGGTGGAGGCGTTCCCTGAGGGGCGGGTCTGAGAGGCCTCCTGAGAGAGGCACAGGGGCCTCCAGCGGAGGATGGGCTCATGTCTGGAGGAGGGAGGGGAGGGGAGGAGGATGCGGGGGCCAGTGCCAGGAGGCGGGAGGGAGCGCGGGGCTAGATGGGTGAGGGCATCACAGAGCAGGTGCCTGGCAACAGCCTCCAGCTCCCAGGCCGGGTCCGAGGCCCTGCTCGGCGCGGTGCAGGCTGCAGACACTGGCCCGGCACGTCCTCTGCTCTCCGGGCGCCCATGGGACTCAGTGAGAGTGGGTGGTGCCCAGGGCATGGTTTCAGAGCCAAAGGCTGCGTGACTGTGGAGAAGTCACTTCCTCTCTCTGAGCCTCAGTTTCCCCAGTGCCAGGTGGGCTTGTGAGGAAGCAGGAGCTGCTCTGTCTCGGCATCGTCACGGGGCCTGTCGCCATGGACGGAGTCACGGGGTGACAGCCATGCTTATCCTGGGGCCGGAGAAGCCCGGGCCAGCTCGACCCTGTGGGGCACCCCCTCCTGCCCCCCATTCCCCGGAGCCCAGCCTGCGGTCTGCCCTCCCCCCCCCCCCTTAGGTGCTCCGGGAAGGCTGGCCTAGCGCAGCACAAATGAGCACACAGGGGCTGGCGCCCAGGCCCTGTCCCGGAGGCCTGGCTCGGGTGCCAGCTGTCCGGGCACACGTGCCGTGACCTGTAATTACCCAGCCGGGCGGGCGGGTGGGCAGGCGGCTCCCGGTGCCCACATGATACTCACCAGCCTCGATGATGCCTGTGTGCAACCTGAAACCGGCCACGGCCAGAACCAGTTGTGCAGAGAGCGGAGCTGCCACACAGGACGGGCGGGTTCAGGACAGCGGAGGCCAGGCCTGCTCCTGCACCGGCCCCTGGAGCCACAGGGACCTGGAGCCGCTGGGACCGGAGCCACAGGGCCCGGAGCCTGGGGGCTGGGCACCGGAGCAGGGCCTTGGGCTGTTGGACTCAGCCCTGGCGGCTGCCCTGGCCTCGGGCTTGCCTGGTGAGGGGGGCTGTTCGCACAGGGCCTTTGGGATCTGCCTGTGCTCCCCCTCAGGCACCAGCACCGCCCCCCAATGTGGCCTTCCCACTCCTTAGCTCCTTCTTCTTTTTAATATTATTCATTGATTTCAGAGATGAAGAGAGAGAGAGAGAGAGAGAGAGACATCAATGATGAGAGAATCACTGATCGGCTGCCTCCTGCACGCCCCTCACTGGGGATGGAGCCCACAACCCAGGCCTGTGCCCGGTGCGTGTTAACCTGCCGCCCAGCAGCTCTGGCTGGACCTGTGTCTGCTGACCGGGCCCAGCGGGGGAGAAAGTGGGTGGCCACAGGCAGTCACGGGCAGAGGAGTTGCTTGAACTTTTATTTGCTTGATTTTTGTTAATCTCACCCAAGGATATTTCTCCATCCATTTGTTGTAGAGATAGTGGGAGGGAGGGGCTGAGACAGAGAGAGAGGAAAATCAATTGGCTGCCTTCTGCACGCTTCCCCTCCAGAGCCAGGGACTGAGCCTGCAACTGAGGTGCGGGCCCTTGACCAAAATCGAACCTGGGACCTTTCAATCCGCAGGCTGACACTCTATCCACTGAGCCACACCAGCTGCTTGAAGCTGCTGTGGGCTGTTTGATTGGTGGGCGACTGATGGGTCTCAGACCTGGTTGGAGGCTCCTGCAGAGGGCAGGGACAGGGAGGGAGACGGGCACGGATGGCCTGGGAGGGGCAGAGGCTGTGGGGGGGGGGGGACACAGGGAGCAGGGCGGGCGGCCTGTGAGGTGGGAGATGGTGCCCACATTCCTCCGTGGGTGATGATGCCAGGGAGCTGAGGTCCAGCGCCCTGAAACTCATCCTCAGAGCACCCTTAGCTCTGCCCTTCTGAGGGTGGGGAGTGCAGGAAGAGGGAGAGGGAGAGAGAGAGAGACATCTGTGATGAGAGAGAACCATGGATCGCTGCCTCCTGCACATCCCTGATTGGGAATCGAACCCTGACCTCCTGGTTCATAGGTTGATACTCAACCTGTGAACCATGCTAGCTGGGCTGTGCTGCTTATCTTATTTATTTATTTATTTATTTATTTATTTATTTATTTATTTATTTATTTATTTTATTGATTTATTACAGAGAGGAAGAGAGAGGGAAGGAGAGTTAGAAACATCGATGAGAGTGAAACATCAATCAGCTGCCTCCTGCACACACCCCAGGAATGTGCCGGCAACCAAGGTCCATGCCCTTGACCAGAATCGAACCTGGGACCTTTCAGTCCGCAGGCTGACGCTCTATCCACTGAGCCACACCGGTTAGGGCCTCTTTGTCTTTTTAGCTGCGGGACACTTCCCATGACATCTTACGTGAGACCAGCAGCAGCGCTGTACGGGTGCAATGTGAGTACTGGGCACAACTCCTTTTACAAATTCAGGCTCATTAACATCCCTTTGCTATAAAATGAACCAGTAAGAGCAGTGCCACTTTCCTGATGAATGGACATTTTGAGGCTGTTACAGGTGGTTTTTTTTTTTAAATTAGTTTCAGCATCTAATATTACTTGGTATCAAGGAAATCTGGATTCCCAGGACTAGTCACCTAAGATAACCGATATCTCGTTTTCGGATCATCACAGGATGACCTTCAGCTTATCCGGCCCGGGAGCCGACAAAGGGGGAGGTGAGACTTCGCCTCAGAATGGACCCGGGGGGAGAGGGGGTGGCCTCCAGGTCCTCCTGGCTCTCCGGGGACCAGGGAAAAGTTCCCAAGGAAGCTTCTGTGGTCACTGATAGAGAACACTTTACAGTGTGTCACACCCGGGCTGGGCACTGGGAGTCTCCACTCCAAGTGTCAAACTCTCGCTTCAATGTATCGCTTTCCTTGTTGACACGTGGGCCACTCAGGGACCCAGGGCAACATTGTAACCCGGAGTCAGAGTGACCGGAAGTGTCTGTGAGGAACGTGCTTTCAGAATGCCGGAGAGGGGTGAGGGCCATCAGGCTGTGACCTCGGTCACCCCGTCGGTCGCCAGGGTTGGTTTGGCGGATCTGGCTGGCCAGGCGGGTGTCCCCTCCTCCCTCCCCGATCCACGTGCGTCCCCCCCAAAGCTGCACGCTCCATCGAAGAGGACGACCTTCCCCCCAGAGGAGAGGACCGGCCTTCGGCTAAGGCTATAGAACCTCCACACCAGCTCTCTCAGAATGCCTGAGACACGGGAACCAACCGAGGACCTGGCAGGATTCGGGGTGATGCCCGTGGCAGGAGTCTTGGGGATGCCCCATGGGGGAAACGTGGTCCGGGTGATGTGACGAGGGGCCCTGACTTGGGGCGGGAGCAGGCTCCGGGCACAGGTGTCCTGCTCAGCGGCACGGGGGTGTGTGGCGTGGGGTGGCACAGTGTGGGGCACGTCCCGGTGGTTTGATGGGAGCAGACCTGCGCAGGCCAGAACGGAACAAAACAGAACAAAGCGAGAAAGGCCAGGGTGACTGCTCCCTGATCAATGACACAGTGACCGGGGGTTCAGGTCTTTACGCACCGCAGGCCGGCGACAGGCTCACTCCGGTGTAGCTGGGTGTGTGCCTTTGGCCTCAGCGGCTAACACTTCGGGGTCCGTGAATTCTCCAAGGTGCACAGCACATGTTTTTTGGTCTTTCTCCTTTTTTTAATCACAATTAAAAAAAGTATTTTTATTGATTTCAGAGAGGAAAGGACAGGGAGAGAGAGGTAGAAACATCAATGATGAGAGAGAAGCATCAATCTGATGCCTCCTGCACATCCCCTACTGGGGGGGATCCAGCCAGCAACCCAGGCATGTGCCCTTGACCAGAATCAAACCCGGAACCCTCCAGTCCCCAAGCTGATGCTCTAGCCATTGAGCCAAACCAGCCAGGGCTAATCACAGTTTTTTAAAGAGCACTTTTACAACATGTGCATGAGCCCTCAGACTGGGCCTGTGACCTCCAGAATCTGCATACTTTCCCTCCGCACTAGATTCTGTGATTATTCCCATTTTACAGGGGAGAGAATTGAGGCCTGAGGGTGAAGCACCTTGCCAGCATGGCTCAGCTGCTTGCTGCTCAGCTGCCCTCCCCACCGTGTGTCCCTCACTGCCCCGGAACCTGCAGTACGCTGGCCAAGCAGAAGCCTCCCCTCTCCTTGGAGCGGGATTTCTGGCCTCTGGGCCTTCGCTCTCCTGACTCCCACCCGCCTTGGCGAGGTTTGATTTCACTGCCTTTCATGTTGCTGCCCTCCCACTGGAGGTTTCTCCTCCTCAGGAACCACACCCCCGGGGCCCCTCCTGTGTTTCCTCTAGAATATGCCCCAAGGTCTTCCCAGGAGCACAAGCAGGACCTGGGTCATCCCTCCCTGAAGCCTCCTGCCACCCCCTGCCTTGTGCATAGGAATTTATCGAGTGGATGTCTGGAACAAACTTAGATCTTCATCTTATTTTATTTTTTCTCTCTCTCTCTTTCGCCTTAAAATATATTTCTATTGATTTCAGAGAGATAGAAACATCTATGATGAGAGAGAATCATTGACCAGCTGCCTCCTGCATGCCCCTACTGGGGATTGAGCCTGCAACCCGGGCATGTGCCCTTGACCAGAATCGAACCCAGGGCCCTTCAGTCTGCAGGCCGACGCTCTATCCACTGAGCCAAGCCAGCTTGGGCAGATCTTTGTTTTCTTGAAAGAAGCATGCACACCCCTGTATAAGGATATTTACCAGCAGCATAACTACGTCTGGATGCTTTTATTTTTTGAGAATGTTTTGTTCCCAGTGGAAGTATGTTCTAACCTGGTTGCTTATCCTGGCCGGTTGGTGGGAAATGGCTAATAAAATGGCTAATAGACTACCGAAGGCAGTCTTAGCTCCAGACCCAGGAAATGGGCACCTTTTGTGGGAAAGAGGCACAGAATGGCGGTTGGCAGAGTGTGGCCTCGGGGTAACCGCCCGGATAATGAGCACGTGCCTGCTGGGCCTGTGGCCCCAGAGGGGCCCTCCCCGCTCTCACCTGCACCCCCCTGGCTCCTCACCCCAACCCTGCGAGGAGGGCTATCCCTGTGTCAGTGATGGACACACGGGAGCATTGACTGGGTGGTGACCTCTTGGGCCAGGAGGTCAATGGGCTCCGGAGGTGCCATGTGCTCGGGCAGTGCCGGGCCGGTCTGCAGGGACTGCTGGGAGCCGGCAGTTCCAGGCAGGGGGTGGGGGAGGGTTTGTGTGAGGTGTGGCACATGGAGAAGGTGACGATGCCCAGGACCTGTGAGCGTGCGGGGAGGAGCAGGAGCGCTGAGGAGGGTGGGGACATTGTTCAGAGACCTCGGGAAGGACTGGACCTTCAGGAGGCGTGGGCTGGCCGTGCGCGTGGGCCTCACCCTGATCCCCGGGGGCTGGGAGACTCTGTGATGACGGGGGTTTGCACTCATGCCCCAGAGGTGTTTTGGGTGGCAGTTGGTCCCTTTGGGCTGAGTCCTGGGGAATGAATGGCAGGGACTCCTTGGCTTTTGGCTAGCCCAGGGACAGCATGGGGGTGCCTCCCCCCCACTTTCTTTCTCAAATATTATCACAAGCACAGAACAGTTTAGAAAGGGAACAGCCTCTCGTCCAGCCCCTGTCCGGTAGGCCCAGGAGCAGCAGCTTTAAAGCTCCCACCGTTCTGCATTTTGTACCCGGCTTTTCCTTTGGACGTTTTTGTTTAGCATTTCCCCATAGTTTGCTACGCCGTTCTCATGATTATTTTCAAGGTGGTTATGTGGGACCAGTGCCGGCCTGGCGTCAAGCGGGCCTGGGGTTCTAATCCTGGCTCTGTCACTTACTCTCTTTAGTTGGGGCCACCCCCCCCCAAAGTTACCTGGTGTCAGTATCCGAAACCCGCCCTTGGGCTTTATATACCACCTTCTCCCTCCAGCCGCCTCTGAGTCCCCCCACCCCCCAAGCTTTACTAAGCTCTGGTAGTGTGAGTGAGGGAGCGCTGATGACATTGGCTTCTCTCAGTGCCTTAGGAAACTTTCAAAAAGACATCCCTGAACTCCCAGTCAGATCCGGTGTTGCCCCCACGAAACCCTGGTGGCCTCCCCAAACCCATAAAACTCGGTCCCCACCAGGGAGCTCTGCGGGCCGCATCCTGGGAGCCCCTGGGCTAGAATGACCCCAGCAACCTTCCCAGCCGCCTAAGTAGCCCTGCTCCTTTGATTGACAGCGGAAACCGCCAAAGGCGCCCAGGGGAGGTCCCTTTTGCGCGTGAGGGGGCGTGCCTCCGCGGCTCGCCCCTGGACCAATCAGGTGCGCCTGAGGGGCTGCGGGGTGGGGCCCGGCGCCCAGCAGCCAATGGGACGAGCACAGCGGCCGCGGAGAAGGAGGCGCGCTCGGCGCTGGCGGCAGAAGCGGCGGCGGCGGGTCAGGGCTGGGCCGGGCAGCGCAGCGGGAGCGCGGGCGGGGTCCTGGCCACAGCCGCAGCCGGAGCCGCAGCCGGAGCCGCAGCGGAGCCGCAGCGGAGACGCCGTCGCCGCCGGAGCGGGTGCGCGGCCGGTCGAGAGGCGAGCGGCGGCCGAGGTGAGGGCGCGCGCCGGCGGTTGGGGCGGCGCGGGCGCTGGTCGGCGCCGGGCCCTCGCCTGTCAGGCCCCGCGCCGCGCGCCGCGGGCAGCCTCGGGGGTCGCCGCCCGCCCCTCCGCGCGGGACTTCCTGCCGGCGGGAGGGTGTGTGCGGGCCGGAGCGGAGCCCGGGGCCGGAGGAGGTGGGGGCCCGGGGCGCGGAGCCCGCGGGTCCGGGGCGGCGGGAGGGCGGCGGGGAGGAGGGGCCGCGGCGGGAGGGAAGCCGGCCCGTCGGTTCGGGCGGAGGCCCGGGTCGGGGAGCCGCCGGCGGGCCCGGAGGGAGGGCCGGCGGGCCGGCGGGCCCCTGCGGACGCGCTCCTTCGGGCGCTGGGAGGACCGGCCTCGTTTCCTTCCCTCCGCCACGCTCCCTGCCCCTCCCGGCTCTGAGAGGGGCGCGGGCCGGCCCTTCCTCGTTCCGGGTCCGAGGGCTCGGGGCGGCCGGAGAGCCCTCCTCCCGCGGGGGGTCCGGAGCGGCCCGGCCCGGGGAGTCGGCGGTGGGAGAGTTTGGGGTTTCTGCCGCATCGTTCGGGCGGCTCATGGGGTTCATGGGTTCATGGGGTTCCGCGGCGCCGGTTTTCTTGGAAGACGCGCCGGGTCCGGGCGGCCGGCGGCGCGGCTCCCGGGGCCCCGCGGCTGCAGCCGGGCGGGCGGAGGGAGGGCCGGGCCTCCAGGTGGGCGCGCCGTTCCCGGTCTTTCCCGTCCCCGAACCGCCCTGCGTTTCTGTGGCTCCGGAGGGGAGGCTGCTCCTTCTCCAGGGCTACTCCTTCGCTGTTTACCAAACACCCTGGCCGTCCGGTGAGCATCGAGGGGCCAGCTCCCCCTCCCTCCCCCTCCTCCCTCCCCCTCCTCCAACTCCCTCCGGTTCCTCCGCAGCCGGCCCCGCGTGCGGACGCCCCGCTGGAACCCTCCTGGGCCGGAGGGGCCGCAGCCCAGGGCGAGGTGGGTGCGCCGGAGGGGCAGCCCCCTCTTCTCGCCCCAATCGCTCTTATTCCGCTTGACCACACACCTGCCCGCATGCAGCCTCCCTGCACCGAAGCGGGTGGCGGCGGGCCTGGCCAGTTGGGTTTCTCTGGACTCACACGGGAAACTCATCTCAATGTAATGTCCGCGTTCGGCCACCTCCTTGGGGAGGCTGTGCCGCTGAGAGAGGAGGCCACGGCAGCAGAAACACTTTGCTGGGGCGTGTTTTTCTTTGGACAGTTGTCTGGAATCTTAAGAAAGCGGCCCCTGGGCCGGTGATATTTATTCCTTGGGAAAGTAACCCAGAGAAGGAGGTGCCTTAGATCAGAACTCGGCTGGCTTTTTTTGAAAAGAAGAAACACTCATTTGAATGGAAATGGCATCCTCTTAGCTCACGCTGTTTGGGAACTGGGTCTTCATTCCTTTTAGTCTCAAATGTGTCAGAGGTCTTCATCCTAAAATAATAATCTAAAAGTATGCATTTGTAAACGACAGTATCCGGGTTTTGAACACATTCTCCTTCTGGGACATAAAGTTGGCTTTTCCTAGTCCTGGATGCCAAGTCCCGAGCTCCGACGGCCTGGCCAGTTTTTGGGTGGGACCTGAGGTTCCTTTGTCCTTAATCTTTTAATCTTTTGTTTCTTCTCTATTCTCTTTAAATTCCGTACAGACTGAGTTAAGCAAGATGTTCAGGATTCCTGCTTCTGGTGGGGTCATCTGCTGTTGCAGGATGCTATGGAATATCAAAAAGATTGCATAGATTCCTTAATGATGGTAATAATGGCACCTTGTGCTTGGAGATCCTGCTGGCATTTACCAGATGCTCTCTGGCCACCCTCCCGTGAACGCCCAGCTCACTGGGCCTGCCTTATCTGCCATCAGGCTGTAGGTGAATTGTGGAGGCTGCCCTGTAGGCTGTGGGGGTAATGACCCCTCCCAGGAGTGAGAGTGCTGGTTCAGTTTTTTTCCGATTAGATGGTGTGGGCCTGCAGCTGCATACCTGAAGGCAGTAATGCCTCACTTATGACGTCAGTCTGCATTCCACAGGTAGCTGCAGTGATCCTTCACGTACCTGGAAGCACCTTCAGTGCCCCAATCCTGTCTCCTGATTGGTCCAGTGGCCCCAGGGATGGCTTTGTAGGAATTTCTTTAGTATTTATTACTGGGACTAAGGAATTCCTGCAGATAATGAGGCTCTGTCTGGTGATTGGAGACGGTCTCAAAAGTAGTCTCAGTATTCTGTGTGGTGCAGCATTCTTGGCATCTGGGTAGTTCTGAAGGTAACTATTTGAAGAACAGTTGCCATTTAGGAGCATAAGTTTTTTTTTTTTTTTGTATTTTAATAAAAAACACTTAAGAATAAAAATCTCCTTTAATTATGTAATGGCTTGCATTTTCATAATTGCACATTTGTTTGCTTAATAAAACAGAGAGCACCATGTAGACTTTTTATTTTGTTTCCCAGAATAAAATCTTTTTTAAAAATTGAAAAGTAGCCAAAACCGGTTTGGCTCAATGGATAGAGCGTTGGCTTGGGGACTGAAGGGTCCCGGGTTCGATTCCGGTCAAGGGCATGTACCTTAGTTGCGGGCACATCCCCAGTAGGGAGTGTGCAAGAGGCAGCTGATCAATGGTTCTCTCTCATCGATGTTTCTAACTCTCTATCTCTCTCTCTTCCTCTCTGTACAAAATCAATAAAATATATATTTAAAAAAAATTGAAAAGTAGCCCAGCCAATGTGGTTCAGTGGTTGCACATCAGGAGGTCCCAGTTCTTTTCCTGGTCAGAGCTCATGCCCAGGTTGTGGTCTCGGTCCCCAGCAGGAGGTAACTGAACAGTGTTCATGTTTCATCAATGTTGCTATCTTTCTCCCCCTTTCCCTTCCCCTCTCTCTCAAATAAATAAAAACATATTTTTTAAGAAATTGAGCCCTACTTGGCTTGGCTCAGTGGATAGAGCACCGGCCTGAGGACTAAAGGGTGGTCTCGGGTTTGATTCTGTCTAAGGGTCACATATCTCATTTGAGGGCTGGATCCCTGGCCTCGGGAAGCAACCCATTGATATATCTCTCTCATATCGATGTTTCTCTCTCCCCTCTTCCCTTCTATTCTCTTTAAAAATCAATGGGACAAATATCCTTGGGTGAGGATTAACAAAAAAATATAAAAATTGAAAAATACTTCACATGTAACATTGTATAAACTTAATGTGTTAAAATTTTCAATATTAAAAGTTCATCTGAGTATTTCCTGTCTCTAGGCACTGAACTAGACAGAATGAGAATATAGAAATGAATAAAGTACAGACTCAACTAGCAAAAACCTCAGAAAGAAGCCTTAAGAAGAAAAATGATAGAAACTTTGTTATCACTTGAAACTAACGGAAAGGAAGGGAATTGGTGGGGAAAGAAACATGAATTTGTGGTGCCAGTTGTTCTTGCATGTGCCTTGACCAGGGACCGGTGTGTCGGGATGATGCTTTCACCAACTGAGCTATCCGGCCAAGGTAATATAAAATAATATTGAATGTCAACTGTAATTGAAAAATAAGTTTTATTATATTTTTACGTAGAAAGCATGTTTCAGCATTATATAATAATATATATATTATAATGATGCTTAGAAAGAGCCAGGCTGGTGTCCTTCAGTGATTGAGCTTCGGCCTATGAACCAGGAGGTCAGGGTTTGATTTCCTGTCAGGGCACATGCCTGGGTTGTGGCTTGATCCACAGTAGGGGGCGTGCAGAAGGCAGCCGATTGATGATTTTCTCTCATGATTGATGTTTCTTCTTCTTCTTCTTCTTTTTTTTTTTTTTTTTTTTTAAATATTTTTATTGATTTCAGATGGGGAGAGGGAGAGAGACAGAAACATCAATGATGAGAGAATCATTGATTGGCTGCCTCCTGCACCTCCTACTGGGGATTGAGCCTGCAACCCGGGCATGTGCCCTTGTCTAGAATCGAACCTGGGACCCTTTAGTTCGAAGGCTGACAATCTATCCACTGAGCCAAACCAGCTAGAGCATGATTGATGTTTCTATCTCTCTCTTCCTCTCCCTCTCTGAAATCAATAAAAATATATTTAAAAAATGATGCTTAGAAAGAAAACAAGTGCAAAGATGAATAAAATTAGTATAATTATTTTGTTAATCTACATGGGCTTGGGTACTTTTGTATTTTCTAAATTTTGTTTAATAAGATCATTATTTTTTAATGGAAGGAAGAGTAGTATTTTCTCTCTCTCTCTTTAAATATATATTTTATTGATTTTGTACAGAGAGGAAGAGAGAGGGATAGAGAGCTAGAAACATCGATGAGAGAGAGACATCGATCAGCTGCCTCTTGCACAGCCCCTACTGGGGATGTGCCCGCAGCCAAGGTACATGCCCTTGACCGGAATCGAACCTGGGACCTTTCAGTCCACAGGCTGATGCTCTGTCCACTGAGCCAAACCGGTTTCGGCAGTATACGCTCTTAATAAATCTAGTAGAACTTCAAAAAAAGAAAAAAGAAAAAAAAGAAAAAAGGATCTTTGCAGTGACTGGAAAGCGCTGTCCAGTGGTTTGTGTAGCATACTCTGTGGCTTTCAGGGTTATGTGACATTTTCCTCCTGGACCTGTGAGTGGGAGAGTGGGGGGCATGGATGGAGACGGAAACCCTGGGCTGGCCCAGCCTTTCCCCGACAACCCTGAGGCCCAGGAAAGTCACCTCTTGGGTCTCAGTTTTCATTGGTAAAATCAGGGGCATAGAGGTTCTTAACTTTTTGAGAAACTGATAACAACTATGGACTTTTCCCTGGAAAACACACACGGGGACAGCTTCAGAGGCTTGGAGCCGGAGTAAGAACCCGATCATCCCCCCTCTAAGCCCCCACTCACCTCTGCTCTTCTGTGATCCTGTTGTCCTGGTCATCTCTGAGCTAATAATAAAGATGACCGTGTTTACAGAGGAGAGCCTTTTCATTTTTTGTCCTTAAAACGTTTCTGAGTGGTGTGGTAGAGAGGGTACCAGCCCAGGCCACCACTTTGGTAGGGTCACACAGCCAGAGGCCTGTCTTGGGATCAGAACCGGGCTTGGGTTTTTTCCATGAGTTTAGTTCCTCGGTGGCTGTCTTTACGAGTTATGTTTGGCAGTGCGAGTGTTCCAGAATGTGTCACTTGCAGAGGAAACTGTTGTTCATCTGCTGAAAGACCTGTTTTCTTGTTTCACTTTGGATCACTGAACACCTTTCTGCCTGACCTTCAAAAGGTTACTTTGTTTTTGTGATTTTTTTCTTGCCATATTTTCTATAGTGGCACATTTGTAGGACTTGGGTGTTTTGAGCAGACTTGTTTAATATTTTATTGATTAAAGACTACATCAAAACGATTACCTTTCAGTATTGCTTAGCACTTGAGAAACTTGTGAAGTAAACGTTACGTGAAAATTTCCAATATTTGACTTGTTCCATCCAAGTCTGTTCTCACAGCAGAGAGATGCTCCTTGTGGCCTGGAGACCCCCCTGGGCTGAGAGCCGCTGGGTGGCTGAGAGCAGGTGTAGTTGTGCCAGTGACCATGATTGTCCAGCAGTGGCTTCTTGTGGCCTCTGGCCGATTCCGAATATTTTAAGGACTGATTTTTTTTTTTTTAAAGCTTATTACTATCGAGTCTCAGCTACATAAAGAGCTCATGTATGCAAAAGAACACTAAAGCCTCATAGGTGTTAGATGGTTTATTATTGATGAAAAGAATTATCCATCATAAAGAGGTTTGGAATACTCAGACCAGACGGTGATAGGATGGTATACAGTAGGTATCACATGTTGTGTGTGTGTGTGTGTGTGTGTGTGTGTCCCTGTCTTGTCAGTTATGTCTGACACCTGTGAGGAGACAGGCTGACAGCATTCACTGTCCAGCAGGGAAAAAAATCTTTGTTCATTTCGGGTGCATTTCTAGGCTAGGAGAGGAGGAAGCAGACACGCACCGCTCACTGACACTGCATAAAGCTTGCTGTCCTGTGTCAGCTTCCCGAAGCGACTTGCTCACTGGAGAGGGATTGGTGGAGGTGAAAGGCAGTCAGTGAATGCTGAACATCAAGCAGGAGAAAATCACCAAAAGCAGAAGGCTGATGAGGAAATGAGGCTGTCAGAGAGGATGAAGTGTAAGCTCAGGCTGCTGCCGCCGTGCCCGGATCGTGCCCCTTAACCTTCGTTAGCTCTGCTAGTGCTCAGGAGCATCCACTCTGACCGGGAAACTTGCATCCTATAGGTCAGCTCTTCTCTGCCAGGGGCCTCTGTCTGGGATTTCAATACTGATAGAGGGGCAGGGTTGTTAGTAGTGCGCTCCGAACGCCTTTAGTGAGGCTGCTTGAAGTAAGGGCTTTTTATTTTAATTGCACTCTGAGCTGAGAGAGTTTGGAGGAGTGTATGTGGGTGAAGGGAAATAGGCGGGTCGGGTGGAAGGGATTACCTAGTCACCGAGTGTTCAGTGCCCCTGGCATTGGCTGGGATCCTGAGACTAAGGTGACCTTTGCACTCTGCAGAGGCAGCTGTCAGGAGCCAGCCTAGAGCACTCACGTTTCACTGGGACAGGAGCAAATAGTGAGTACCAAGGAGGGGATTGAAGAAGGCGGATCTGACTGCCCTCAGGACTCTGCAGAGAGCTGCCTCTGAGGGAGGTGACTGCGGAGTAGTTTTGCTTTCTTTGGTGTGTTTTTAAAATTTATTTTAAAAATATATATTTTATTGATTTCAGAGAGGAAGGGAGAGGAAGAGAGATAGAAACATCAATGATGAGAGAAAATCATTGATTGGCTCCCTCCTGCACACTCCCCACTGGAGATTGAGCCCACGACTGGGGCAACATGCCTGACCAGGAATCAAACCCTGCTCTCCTGGTTTCATAGGTTGATGCTCATCAGCTGAGCCACACTGGGCAATATACTATTTTTAAAGCCCCAACACCGATGTTATGTTACCCAATTCTACTGAAAATTCTTCTAAAATGTGTTCTTCTCTTCTCCAGCCAAGGCGTAGCTAGTGTATTTGGACCTTTCCTTGGTGACTCAGGGTCCCAGGGATGCGTCAGGGTTGTTGATGTGGGTGAGGCCTGTAGCCCTGCAATGAGTATCCTCCCATCCCAGCACCTCCAAGCCTGCTTCCTCTCTCCTCACCAGCTCTGAGCTTCTGCTCTTGGCTGGGATGCGGCCTGAGGGTGGTCATGTTCTCTTACCGCCTAAAGGCCCTGCTCCCTGTAGGTCGGTAGTTTTGGGCCTGGGTTGAACTCACAGGCTATAGGAAGCCTGCCCCTGTGATGATGGGATGATCTGTGACTACTCTCAGTGACTCTCAGGATTGAAGGGCGTGTGTGTGAGGGTGACGATAACTCATACTTAGGTGATGAAAAATAGAGAATTGAAAAGCAAATCGTAAAGTTACATGCACACTGATTAGATAGGTAAAATACTAAAATAATACACAGCAGTGAGGTTAAGGTTGTAGAAGTCTAGAAAGTTTCTTATTTTCCAAACTGTGCCATTGCCCTTTTCCTTTTTTAAATTATATATATATATATATATATATATATATATATATATAGTTGATTTCTTACAGAGAGGAAGGGAGAGGGCCAGAGAGTTAGAAACATCAATGAGAGAGAAACATCAACCAGCTGCCTCCTGCACAGCCCCTACCCGCAACCAGTGCACATGCCCCCGACCAGAATCAAACCCGGGACCCCTCAGTCTGCAGACCAACGCTCTGTCCACTGAGCCAAACTGGTTTCAGCTGCCCTTTTACTTTTAGAGTGAATATTTAAGTAACAACTTGGCTTTGTAATGAAAAATATATACACACAGCTTGGCTTTGTAATTAAAAACATATATAAAACAGCTTGGTATTTGCCGTTTACCAAGAATCTTCCAAAGCCCTCATTCTGTTTTCAGAGCAGCCCTGTTGCTTTGCTCCCTCTTCCTTGCTCAGAGGAGAAAAGAGGGAGGACTGGAGGGTTGGTGGTTTTGCCTGAGGTCAGTGGGCCAAGACCCCACACAGGCCTCGCCCCAAGTCCAGAGCTCCCAGGGAGCCTGGTTATGGGGTCTGCTGGGTCCTGCCTTCGACATACAGAATAAACTGGCTGGTGTTTGAAGTTTCCCATTCCACTGAATGACGTTTTATTATCATCCAGTGATGCCCAAACCATTGTTGGTGAACATTTTCATGTTTTAAACTACATTTGTGTTCCATTGTACCCAATTACATTGTCGCCAGCCGAGAGTGCCAAGTCTGTGAGTTGTGGTCTCAGAGAAACCTCCGCTCCCCTCCCCACTTCCCAGCCTGCTGTTAGTGGGTTAGGGAGCTGCCCGTGCCCTCAGCGTGGGTATGACAATGCTTTAGTTAAGGAAGCCATTGCGACCTCTGCACCAGCGAAGGTTTTATTGGCTGAGGAGTCTGGGCAGGTGCCAATGAGGGGGTTGGGCGAGGGACAGATCATGAGTGGTGGTCACCGTCTGAGACAGACCTCCGGATTCAGAGGTTTCTGAGGGACCATACAGACACTTTACATTCTGGTCATTTAATTCTTGCCCAGGATGGCATTCATCCACTGTCATGTGGAAGCTCTGAGAGATGGCCTGACCTTCACAGGATCACTATCATTTCGCTTATCTTGCTGCCTTGAATAAGTGAATTCTGACTTACTCACCTGCCATACGAAAGTGTGATCTTTAAAAGTGAATCTTTCCCCACCTCTCAGAAATAGAAACAAGTTATGTGGTCTTTTGTTTTGTTTAAGATGGTATCTATGCCTGCAACTAACTTGCTTAGATAATCTGAAAGTTTGCAGTAATTACACAGTTGGGAGATAAAGGGAAGAAAGGAAGAGGCTTCTGAACAGTCTCACTGCTGGGCGTGAGGCCAGGCAGCCTCGGCTCGTCCGCCTGTTTACCTGTCCGGCCGTGTGCTGTCCGCTCCCGCCTGGTGCGTGGAAGCAGCGTGCCCGGGTTCGGAGCTGGCTCAGGGGTCCTGTCGTCTCCCCTTCCGCCCGCCGGCTGCCTTTGGAGAGGTGTCATATGCGACTAAAGTCAATCAGGAGAGGAGGCATTACATTTCTGTAGAGCACTGAGTTTGCATTGCACTTGGTAAAATTGTGTAAGATCTTCACACTTTGCTGACATTGTGGTACCAAATTAAGATCTTTGTGCAGGTATATTGGAACAAATGTTTGTTTTTGTGCTTGTGATAGTGTTCATTTTTTATTTTTTGTTTTTTTATTGATTTTATATAGAGAGGAAGGAAGAGAGATAGTTAGAAACACCCATGAGAGAGAGTCATCGATCAGCTGCCTCTTGCACACCCCCTACTGGGGATATGCCCGTAACCAAGGTACATGCCCTTGACCGGAATCGAACCCGGGACCTTTTAGTCTCCAAGCCGACGCTCTATCCATTGAGCCAAACCGGTCCTGGCAATAGTGTTCATTTTTGTGTCACAGGATTCCCTTCCTTTCTGGTCTTTAGGTCTTTTAAATGTTGAAGACACAACATAGAAAATAGAGTTTTTGAATAAAGAACTCTCTTTGTGTTTTACCTTCCGCACAGGGCAGCAACAGCTGCCACATTGTCTCCCTGTCAGGCTTCAGAAGAGGCAAGACAAGCGCATGCCTCTGTGGCCTCCGGGGTTACTCGTGTGAGCGTGAGGGTGCTGCAGGCCCTGAATCTGTGCTCAGTCCAAGGGCATCCAGGTTGGGACCGGAGAGAGGCTTTGAAGCTCGATCTGACCACATGTGCTCGTCTCTTTTTCACTGATCAGTGTTGTTACAAATGTGTCATTCAGATTGCTTAAGTATTTTTTTCATATTAAATTTTTTTTTTATTGGTTTCAGAGAGGAAGGGAGAGAACTAGAAACATCAATGACAAGAGAGAATCATTGATTGACTGCTCCTGTACTCCCCACACTGGGGGATTGCAACCCAGGCATGTGCCCTGACTAGGAATCCAACTGTCACCTATGGTTCATAGGCCGACACTGAACCACTGAGCCATGCCAGCTGGGCTATTTTTCATGTTTTTAACATTACATGGTATAGGAGTGTGGGGTTAGATGGGTGAGTGGGTGGGGAGAGATTAATGGGGGAACTTAAAGGCTTATATGCATAACTTACAGACACAGAGAGTAGTGTGGCGAAGGCCTGGGAGGGGCTGATGCTTGGTGGAGGGGGTCAATGGAGAAAAAAAGGGGGGCAGACATCTGTAATACTTTCAACATAAAGATAAGTAAAAAAAAAAAAAAAAAAAAAAAAAGACTTAATGGTTGCATAATCCTGTTGATGTCATAAGATTACTATATTCCCCTAATGCTGGACATTTTAGGTTATTTCTACTTTTTTTTTTGTTGCTATAATAGATGAATTTGCAGTTTATAATTTCATTTTTCATCTGTGTAATAAGTTCCTGGGAATTTTGGGGATAAATTCCCAGAAACAGAAGTGCTGGTTTAAAGTACATGCTCAGCTTTAGAGGGTTTTAAAAACCTCTTCTGTTTGTGGGTTTATTTTTCTGGTGAAGGAATTCTTTCTCTTTAAAATGCCTTGGACTTTAGAACATCTAAGTAGCTGGGAGATAAGAAATTTTTGTGAGAGTTTCTTACATGAGTCACATTTTCTTCTTAAGTTTCTGGATATTATTTTACTTGAATTGGATGCTTTACTTTTTAAGTAAGAAAGTTTTTGGAAAAGTCTTCCTACTTTATTATATATGTTTTTGTTGATTTCAGAGGTGAAGGGAGAGGGAGAGAGAGAGAGAAATATCAATGATAGCGAATCATTGATGGGCTGCTTCCTGCACTCCCATCCTAGGGACTGAGCTCGCAACCTGGGCATGTACCCTGACAGGAAATGAAACTGTGACCTCTTGGTTCATAGGATGACATGCATCCACTGAGCCACACCCAGCTGGGCTCTACTTTATTGTTTAATCACCGGAGCTCTGATTCTCCCTTCCCAGGAGGTAAATGTTCGTGGCTGCCTGCCCCCAGCACTCAGTCACCGTATAGTCTGAACCGCAGCATCTCCTCTTCACTCCCAGTCTGCGTGCTAGGAAGGCTATGCGAGGTGGTTTCTCCCGCACCCTCAGCAGCTGGCATGGCCGAGCGGGAACCAGGCCTTCTGCTTTTGCCTGACCACCTGTAGATGCTGCTCTCAGGGATGTCCCTCGCTCGGTTCACACAACTCAGAGAACATAGTGGGAGTTTATAGTGGTGTGATGTTGTTTTTTTGTTCCGAAGTCACTGTGTCCTTCACCTTGTTCTTGCACTGTAGGCTGGCTTACCTCCTCCTGTCACTAGGTATTCACCTCCAGTGAGTGGCGATCTGCAAAGGAAAACGAGCTTCGCAGGGACAAGGAAGGGCTCAGCTCTCACCCTGGGTTCTGTTTCTCTGTCAAGCCCGGGTCCCTGCTTCCTTTGGGGCTACTTCCCCTTTAGTTCTCCGGCCTCACATAACAAAACTCTCTTTTTGGTTCCTCTTACACGAGCTAGCTAAGGAGGGCTGACTTCACAACAAAACAGAAGACATTATTACATAGGAGGTAGAAATAGGAAGAAATAATCACGAACAACACAGAGGCATAATAAGAGTTCTGTTTCCCAGGCACAAGTCGGTTTTTGGTGCCAGCGCCTTAGGGCTAGCCTCACTGCATTGGCTCGGCTGGGTGTTGCCTAGCTTCCTGCTTTTCCTCTCTAGCTGTATTTATTCTGTCAATAGGTCCAAATTTTAGAGTAATGCTATGCTCTGTGCTTGGCAGTCTGTTTTTATCACAAGTATGGAAAGTGTGCTTTGCCCTCGTTTCCACAAATGCCTAAACATGGCTAGGTTGGCTGTTGCCTAGGCAACTGGCAGAGCTGTTGGTTGTGTGTGTGGTGAAGCTTGGACAGGGGTTGGACAGAAGGCCCAAGTCATCCATAGACTTCTCAGCCGGCTGGGTGGTAACCACCAACCACAGAGGCACAGGCTCTTAGCTTCCCTTTGCCCTTTCCACTCCGAAGTCATGGGAATAATTGTTTGGGTCATTGGGGTGCTGCACTATGTCTCCTTTCATGAAACTGAGTGAAATGGTTGATAGAGAAAATTCCAGGCTACCTTTTGTTACCTTATCTTTAATGCTGCTTTTATTTTCATTTTTTTTCTTAACTTTTTGCTCTCAGAAGATGTGGTTCTGAAGTTGGTGATCATCTTCAGAATTGCTATTTTGGACCAGTGCTTTTTGATCTACAAATTCTACCAGAAACTTGCAGGTTCATGAAATCTAGAAGCAGTTGAAAATAGCATGCTCTCTTGCTAATAATTAAAGAGAAAGGGGAAAAAATAACGCTTCAAATTCATGCTTTATAAAAAGTTAATGTTAGCAGAATGACTGGCGAGGTGGCCTCATTCTTGAAAGATTGTCTGCTCACTTAGACGCAGGGCAGGCAGGAGGAGGTGGCAAATTTGGCAAATCCACAAGGGCTGTGAAGCCTGCTCCCTAGTCCCTTGGTTTGTCTAGGGGACTGCCTTTTGGGGCTCTGAGCTGGGTCCCAGGTTGCTTTCACCGTAGGAGGCCCTTTTTGGAGCATTGGGACAAGAACAAGCCTCCGCTGCATACCTGTACCCCGTGTTGCAGGAGAATGCAGCCAGCCATCCCAAAATATATAAAAACCCAGAGTCCGTAACAACTGACTGAAGGCTCAGCCGAACATGGAAGTGAGTCCTGTAGACAATGCTGGGTTGCTGTGGTGACCCAACACTGACTGCTGAGGGGGCTGCGGATCAGGCCCGGAGAGAGGCCTGAAGAGAGAGGCAGGGTCTGATCTGCAGCCTCTGTGGCAGCTGTTGATCAGCTGTTGCTTCTCTCTCTCCGGCCACGCCTCTGTTTCTCTCCAGGCCTCTGAGGGGGCTGTTGATCAGCCCCACCTTTCTGATAAGGCCCGGAGATAGGCCCTGAGATGCTGACTGGCATAGAAACCAACCAGTCAGAACCAAATCTGGGTGAACTGTGAGGAGCCAATGGCTGCCTAGAAGGCAGAGCTTTTGATGCTGACTGGCATAGAAACTAACCTATCAGAACCACATGGGCCAGTAGGGGAGGGCTGATGCAGGCAAGATCAGGCCAGCAAGGGAGGGCAGTTAGGGGTGATCAGGCAGGCAGAGGCAGTTGGGGGCAAGATTAGGTCGGCAGGGAAGGGTAGTTAGGGGTGATCAGGCAGGCAGGCAGAGAGTGGCTGGGCTGAGTTGTGAACTGGAAGCAGGTTGGGAGTTCAGAGTCCATGCCAGGTTCAAGAAACAGGAGTGTCTGAGTGCCTGTGGGAGCAAAGAAGGTGGTTATATCCAAGGGGCCTGGAGGGAGTTCTGCTGGGTGCTGGTTCTCTGGAAGCATTGGTCTTGGCTCACCTGTCTGCCCTTCATGGGGCAGCGTGATTTTGTTTTGTTTTACTTCAAAGCCAGCTCCTTCCTTAACCTGGGGGTCTAATTGCAGAGCATATTCCCGAGTCCAAACCACAGACCTCAGGCTGGGCCTGCCATGGAGAAGTTGGTGGTTCCATGGCGGCCAGCCCAGGAAGCCCCTTTCCTAGGAAAGCTCTCCTCTTTGGTAGATTTGGTTCCGTAATTTTTCTGCTTATCCTCCTACCCTTGGTCATTGGTGCTCTGAGACACATGGGTGGACCCAGCCATGCTTCTCGACTTGTATTTGGGTCTCGGATCTCCTTCAGAATTTCACGAAAATAGATTCTCTTTCTTACGTACTGGACACAATTTTTTCCCCCATAAAATTCTGACAGGTTCATAAATCCCAATCATTTATTCGGCAAACATTTGAATGTTACGTGTAAGCATGGCTCTGGGTAGTGGGATTGTAGCAGGAACACAGGGGCCCAGTGCCGGGGAGAGGGAGGCTGTGGACAGAGCATGATAGCCAACCCCTGTCCCAGCGGCAGAGAAGGCCAGCCTTGGTGGGCTGGAGTGGCCCGCCCCCACCGCCTGCTTGGGGCTGGGCTCACTGCCAACCTCCCAGTTCCCTTCCAGCTTTTACCTTCTTGAACTGGTTTGTGATTACATCATTATCATAATGATTTAAAAATTTGAATATGTGCAGAGGCTTATTTTGTGCAGCTGTCCTGCTTTTCCTTGCATGATTACACGTATGACAGCTTTGTTTTGCAGGTGGAAGCTGGGCAGAGATGCTCGGTGACAGGCCTCTAGCTAGGAAGGGTAGTGTGCGCTTCGGGTTAGCATGCCGCCTGGTGCTGAATTCAGCAAGCCAGGCCTGAAGACGTCGTCAGAAATGCCAACAAAAATTAGCCATCTCCGTCCTCAGACTGGTTCCGTTGGCACCAGAGATCTCATCTTGACGTTATGGTCACACCAGATTGCCTTGTCAAGGATGAGAGCCTGAGTGGAACATGCGTTGAGCCTGGATGTGGCAGCCATTATAGATTCTCTATATGTATTTACTGTCACAGAATTACATACTCCCGTCCTCCGTCCCAACCAGTTGCCTTGTGAATGGCATTGGAAATGCACATTATTTAGTACTTGGCTGAGGGCATTTATACGCACGCGGGTTTTTCCACACCAGACAGTTGTTTTCTTGTTTTAATTTTTCAGGCACTGCCCAGTGAACATAGTAACTTCCTGAAAAGTTGCTTTAAGAAACTTTGTATCCTCTGTAGGAGGTGGAATGAAATAGCATTTGTGATCTTGACTCAGTCCCTGACAACAGATTCCTTATTCTGACCGGAAGTTTGCAAGCGGCCATTCTCCTGGCATCCACTGCTCGTTCCTTCACTGTTTGTTTACATTTAATAACTTAATAGCTCTGCTTCCAGAATTCTAAGGCTTGCCACAGCTTCGTGTGACGCACAAACTACACTTTTGGAGTTACTTTGAAACCGGACCAAATGCCAGCTTGCATCATGGATGTGCGGTTGGCCTGCGTAGCTTAGGGGTGATAGAAACGTTGCAGTGCCCTCATTCTTCCCAGGCCTGGGTCCGAGAAGCCCCAGGGCTGGGAAGGGGCGTTCTTTCATTATGTGACCAGGGACTTCTGGCGAGGGAGGAGTTCTAAGCGCTGTTTCCAGTCTGAAGGGTGAGGCAGGGTTGGGGAGGTCGGGTTTGAAGTCCAATGAGATGAGATGGGGATGGGAGGATGGTAGCTGACAAGAGCGAGCCAGTGGGTTTTCTGAGTGGGAGTGGGAGTAGGAGCTGATGGCTTCTGGCCCTGGCGGGCTGTGCTCAGGCTGGAGGTGCCACATGGGCTCCCGCCCCGGACCCTCTTCTAATGCCACTCCCCGTGGGGAGGATCTGAGAGGCCGGGAGCTGTGCCGCCTCCTCTATTCCCTGCACAGGACAGACCCTGGCGGCCCCTGTCCCTGCGCCCCCTGGGCCACTTCAAGACCTGTGGTCCTCCTGGGGTTGACTGTGCCGCCTGTGCACACGCCTCAGCCTGAGCGGGGCCACTGTGGCTGTGTGCAGCTCTGTGTGCAGCTGGGGCTTGGGTGTGCAGGGCGGTGGCCCCGTGAGTGCATGTGAGTGCAGGGTACAGCTCTGGAGTCACTGTCTATGTGCTTTCTTGAGTGTGTTTGTCCCATGCCCTCCCTGCTGCTCATGGTACCCTGATGTCCCTCCCCGCCTGCCAGCCGGGGAGCTGGGCTCCAGGCCTGGCCCTGCCCAGCTGTTCTCCCTGCCAGCCGCCGCTCGGAGGACCACTTGCATTGAGTCTCCTCTAGGGCTTGGCGGCCTGAGGCCTTGGGTTTTGTTAGCATCTGGCACCGCATCAGAAGGATTCCAGGCCACGGCGTGGACTTTCTAGAGCTCATATTTTATTTCCACTTCATCCCACGGACTTTAGCCTGGAAAGCTCCCATAAGCAGTTGACACGTGAAGCTTCTCCCTGCAGTGAAGCACAGGCCCCTGGCTCTCAGGTGAACGGCTCTTCCAGAAACTGGTCAGGTCACTTCTTCAGCAGCACATTCCTGTGACTGCGTGTCCTTCAGGGGAGGGCGTGTCTTTGGTCTTTGGTCACTGCCACAGTCCCGGTGTTCCAGGGCACAGAGCTTCCGGGAGCTGCTGGGGCTGGGGCCACCCTCGGAGGAACTGCCAAGGCAGAGATGGAGTCGCAGGGCAGCTGAGTACGTGGAGCTTCAGCCTGCCCCCAGCCCGGAGGGTTACGGAGCTGGTCTGCAGTGGTACTGCCACCAAAGTGAGGAAACTGAGGACATGTAAGCTTTTACGTGTGAAGGTCGGAACTGCCTTTTCTTGGGAAGAGTTGATTTTAGTGTAAAACCGAGCTCTGTATCTTCTAGTTTTAATGTGTCCTTATTTTTCAGTATTGGTGGTGAGAGCTGATCTGGTAGTTTTTCCCCCCTCCTAATCCTCACCCAAGGATACACACCCTTTCAGCTTTCAGAGAGGGAAAGAAGAACATTCATTGCCCCCTATCCCTCATCCCCCCAAGCCCTGACTGGGGATTGAACCCGCCTCCTTCCCCAGCTCCCAAGTGCCTAGGACCACGCTCCAGTCAATGGAGCCATCTGACCAGGTTCAAGAGCTGGTAGTTTTTTTTTAAAAGGTGTGTGTGTGTGTGTGTGTGTGTGTGTGTGTGTGTGTATATATATATTGTGTGTATATATATATATATATATATATACACACACATACACACACACACACACATATATATATATATATATATATACACACTTTTTTTTACACAAAATAAAAAGTTAGAGGTCATACTTTTCCACCAAAATTTTAAACTTTCCTGAGTAAAATTAACAGACAGCTAGTTGCACATATTTAAAGTGTACCATTTGATAAGCGTAGTCATATGAATACGCCCATTAAACCATCACCACTATCAAGATAGTGAGCATACCCATTAAGCCCAAAATTCTCATGAATTGACTTGAATAGTTCCCTCTGCCTGCTCCTCCTCACTCCAGGCAGCTGCCCTGCTTTTTGTAGATTAGTTTATCTTTGCTAGAGTTTTACATAAATTGAATCACAATATATGCTATTTTTAGTCTGGGTTTTCATTCAGCAATATTATTTTTAGATTCACCCATGTTGTGGCATATACCAACGTATCGTTCTCTTTAATCCAGTGCATGGATATGCCACACGCACATGCACACAGTTTGTTCACATTTGCCTTTGATGGGCAGTGGGCTGTTTGTAGTTCGGGGTTTTTACAGATGAAGCTGTTGTGAACATTTGTGTACAGGCTTTTGTACAGACATGCTTTCATTTCTCATGGGTGGGAGGGCTGGGTGATATGGTTTTGTTTGTGGAACTAAAGTGCGGGGCCCTATTGCATCCCCACCAGCAGTGTGTGAGAGCTCAGTTCTTCTAGATCCTCACCAGTGCTGGGTTTAGTCAGGTTTTCTCTTTTTTGCCATTCTGGTAGGTCTGTAGTGGTGTCTCATTATGGTTTTAATTTACATTTCCCTAATGACTAATGATGTTGAGTGTTGTTGTCTGTATATCATCCTTGATGAACTATCTATTCAAGTCATTTGCCCATTTAAAAAAGTTGCAGTTTATTTTATAATAGATGCTCTCTGACTTATGATGGGGTTATGTCCCAATAAATCCATTATAAATTGAAAATATCCCAAGTCAAAAATGCACGTAATACACCTAACCTACTGAACATCACAGCTTATCTCAGCCCGCCTTACCCATGCTCAGGACCCCACATTAGCCTCCAGCTGGGCAGGTCCTCTCACACAGCAGTGTCCATCCTTACTCTCGCGATTTCGTGGCTGCTGGAGGCCACCCATCTGCCCAGCTGCAGTGGAGAGCATCATTAGCCCCAGGAAAGAGCAAAATGCAAAGTACGATTTCTACCGAATGTCTGTCACCCTCACACCATCGCAAAGCCGAGAAATTGTATGTTGGGGACTGTCCGTACTTCGTTTCCAGATTTCTATATTCTGAATGTAAGTCCTTTATCAAATACATGATTTGCAAATATTTTCTCCCAGGATGTAGCTTGTCTTTTCATTCTGTTAACTCTGCTCTTTGAAATGTAAAAAATGTGCTGCTCAGTGTGTTCTTCTGTGGTTTGTGCTTTTTTCGTTGGTTCATAGCTAAATCTTTGCACGGTGCAGTGTAAGGTTTTACACTGAGGCTCATCTGGATACTGTGATGTGCACAGCCTCTTGGTCTGTGTGTAGGTGGAGATGTTGCAAAAAAATGTCCTCTCTCCTTGACCAAGTATTGAGGGGAAGTGGACTCAGCTGTCAGAGTGGTGTGAGGGGACAGGGCTGTGGGAACAGCTGGGGTGGTAGTCTGGGAAGGCTTCATGGAGGAAGTGCAGATGTGTGTATCTCTGGGTGTATAGAATTTACATACAATAAAATTCACTTAAGAAGTTTGGTACTTAGGGACTTTGTTAGATAGGCAGTGGGAATTAACAAAGTTTTAAAGCAGAAGAGTAAAGTGAGATGAGATCTGGGTTTCAGATAGGTTTTCTAGCATTGGTAGGAAAGGATGAAGGATAGTTTGTAGAGAGGAACTGTTTGATGGCAATAGCAAATGCCCCTTTTAGGGTCTTTGCATATATGGTTCCCACTTCCTAGACTGTTCTGTGCCTGGCTGGCAGCTGCTGCTGCTTCTTCTTTTTTAAAATGTATTTTTATTGATTTTTTACAGAGAGGAAGGGAGAGAGATAGAGTCAGAAACATTGATGGGAGAGAAACATTGATCAACTGCCTCCTGCACACTCCCTACTGGGGATGTGCCCGCAACCAAGGTACATGTCCTTGACCGGAATCAAACCTGGGACCTTCCAGTCCACAGGCCGATGCTCTATCCACTGAGCCAAACCCTGGCTGGCTACTTCTTATCGTTCGGGTCACCAGCCCTAGCACTCAGTCTGATGTTGCTCCCTGCCCCTTGGTGCCCATTGAATGTCTGAAGATGCTGAGCTTCTACCCCTCAGCTAGACTGTCACCATCACATGTCTGTCTGTCTCCTGTCCTCAGAACAGTGTTGGGTCCTGTGGTGTGAAAGCACAGCTGAGGTTCAAGAGCCCACAGCGGGAAGGGGAGAAGAATGCCAGGCCATTCTTTTTAATTTCATGTAATCAGCCGAGTGCTGCCCTTGATAGACACTGGTGGTGTTTCAGATGGATGGCCCCTGTTCTTTCCTAAACAGCTGGGGCGTTTGCCAGACTCGCTGACCATTCTGGCTGGCATGATTTTGCTTAGTTTGGCTCTCCTTTGCTTTTCTGATGGGAAAATGCTCTTTTGCTAGCTATCATTTCCTTTTTTCCAGTCTCCCAGCATAGCTCCTGGTATTCCTTTCCGTGTTTCTGTATTAATTCTGGAAAAA
Source organism: Pipistrellus nathusii (assembly GCA_963693515.1). Taxonomy (NCBI): domain Eukaryota; kingdom Metazoa; phylum Chordata; class Mammalia; order Chiroptera; family Vespertilionidae; genus Pipistrellus; species Pipistrellus nathusii. The sequence goes on along the minus strand of OY882860.1, from coordinate 187,730,394 downwards.
GGGAAAGCAACTTGCAATTGCTTAACCAAGACTACAGAGCAGGGGAATTGTCCACGTGGAAATTAAAGCTCAGCTGCCTGGCTCTGGACATTTGCTTTGGGCCAGACCGTGCAGCGGGCAGCTAGCCAGCCCTGGCGTGAGCACCCCGTCCCCTGACAGGAGAGGGCCAGCTGACCTTTGGTCCCCACACAGAGCAAACAGACCAGCATAGTCACCTCTAGGTTTAATTCAGAATAATAACAAGCACCAGCCCACTTTGGTTTTTCAGCCACCGCCCTCCCTTGCTTTTTTTGGGCAAGCAGTTGCCTCTTTTGAAGTCGCCATTGCTTGGCTTGACAGTCTGTTCGTTATTAAAGTTGTGGCATTGTTGATGTGCCAAGGGGAAGAGACCTGTGTCTGTAATTGGGGAGGTGCTCAGCCTGCCCCGGGGTAAGTCAGTCTTGTGACAGTCAAATAGGCTTTGTGACCTGTTGGCACAGAGGAGTTTAATTTCCATTTCCTCTGGTTTTCTTTGCTCCTTCCCAGACCTCTGAAGCACCAGGGGAAGGGAGAGTGGTGTAGCTAACCAGCTGTCCTAGGCCAGGCACAGATGGTCACAGTTACCATGCTTCCCCCTGGTGAGTTTTCATTTTAGCTCCAGATTCAGTTTGGAGAGAGGGGAGGTGGGAGCAGAGTTGTGTGAGGTTCACTTATCAACATCAGCATACTTTCAGGGATGCCTGGGCTTTTAGATTAGAAATTAAGAATTCTGAATTGGACACTTTTCTTTTTCTTTTTTTCTCCTTTAAATACTACAGGCTCGGTGCATGAAATTCATGCACAGGTAGGGTCCGTAGGCCTGGCTGGTGATCAGGGCCGATTGGGGCCTTTGGCTGCTGGCTGCTGGTGGGGCCTTCCTTCGTTCCATGCCTCCCCCTGGTGGTCAGCGCACATCATAGCGAGTGATCGAACTCCCGAGGGGACACTTTGCATATTAGTCTTTTATATATATATGTTTTCATTGATTTAAAAATATTTTTATTGATTTCAGAGAGGGGAGAGAGAGAGAAACATCAATGATGAGAGAGAATCATTGATTGGCTGCCTCCTGCATGCCCCACAGTGGGATCAAGCCCTCAACCCAAGCATGTGCCCTTGATTGGAATTGAACTTGGGACCTTTTAGTCCACAGGCTGACACACTATCCCCTGAGCCAAACTGGCTAGGGTCCAATGATCTCTTGGTTCCTGGGTTCACACTCAACTGCTGAGCCACACCAGCTGGGCATAGATACTAATATATATAATCCTCACCTGAGGATATTTTTCCATTGATTTTGAGAGAGTGGAAGAGAGGGAAAGACAGAAATATCTATGTGAGAGAAACACGTTGATTGGTTGCCTCCTGCATGATCCTTGATCAGGGCCTGGGTTGACCTTGACTAGAATTGAACCCGGGACCCTTCATTTGGACACTCTATCCACTGAGCCAAACTGGTCAGGGCTTAGTTAGGATTTTTTTAAAATGTAAAAAGTTTTAGCAAGTTGTAGTTTTTATAGAAACAACTGTGCACTTATTCCACGGGTTTTTATAGTTAAGTATGTGCATGTGTATATATCTACATATATGTCCATATATAATTTCTAAGTACATATGTGTTTACATGTACAATTGGCATAAGCGGGTTTAGGGACAAATAATTGTTCAGCACACCTGGAATGTGTAGGGCTGCATACCACATGTGCTTACTATGCCAAGGGGGTCGGGCCTTGAGTAAATCCCAGAGTGATTCTGCTCTCGGGAAGCGTCCAGCCTAGTGGGGGCAGTGTCTGTGTTTCAGTAACTAGAACCCAGGTTAAAAAGTGGCAGATGCCTTCAGAGCATGGACTCCCAGCGGGAAGGGGTCAGAGAACTCATGGAGGAGCAGGCCTTTGACCTGGCTGTTCGTTTCTGTCTGTGTTTAGGCGAATGTGTTCCGTAAGTAGAGGTGTAAACAGGCAGATACCTCCGAGAGCCTCGGGCAGTGGCACGGACATCTGGCTGTGTCTGAAGTTCTGTGTTAGCCTTTCGTAGAGGCACGTGCTGGTTCTCCTGACAAAGCTTCGGCTATCCCTGTGTGTGTCTGCTGCAGGGGGCAGTCACAGGGATGGGGTTCCTTCAGGAGGACACAGGGGCGCAGGCACGGTCCTGTGTCCTAAGCTACCCTGGGCGTAAAGGCACTTCCTGGGACAGTGAGAGGGTGGCCTCAGACTCAGAGGGAGCCTGAATAGGAGCCAGGCGAGGGACGAATGTTGCAGAGGGGTGGGGTGGGGAGGATGCCCCAAAGCCCAGTTGGAATGCTGTTACAGAGAGGAGGAGGGGGAGGAGGGGAGAGGAGAGATGGATACCGGTCAAGGAGCAGCCCTTTCCGATGCGCTTTGTAGCGCTCCCCGTGAAACGGGGTGATGCATTAACCAGGAGCCAGGCGGCATCCAGGCGCAAACAGACTTTGTCTCTGCAGTGAGCCCACCTGAACTTGAGAAGCGAGAAGCATCGCACGTCCTCCGGAGGAAGTCAGGAAGAACTAGGGTTCGTAGGAATTCAAGAAATGTTGCCAAACTGCCTCCTGAAACTCACTGTCCATGTGAGCACAGAAGCCTTCCTGTGCTCTGCCCTGTGTGGGTGTGGGAGCTCAGTGTGGGGAACTGGTATCTGCGAGCGAAGAGCCCAGCTCTGCAGTCTCCAGCCGCACAGAGGGTAGACTCTTGGCTCTGCCACCAGTTTGCCGTGGTTCTTGTGTTTTGTTGTGTGTAAACCAAAGCTGTTGGCAATATTTTTTACTAGATTCTCAGAGTGACAGGTTATTGCATTTGTTTCTATGTGCTCACACCAAGTGAAACAAAAAGATGTATGTACACACAGCACAGTGATGATAACCTCCCGTCCGACACTCTGCGCTGGCTTAGACCAGCCTTCCACACTTTCTCCAGGCTCAACAAACACTAGCGCGTGTTTGAACAGAAGGAAGAGCATCCTGAAGGCATCGCTCAGCAACTTGCTGTTTTCACTTCCCTTTGCTCACAATCCCCTGATCTGAAGCACTCTGAGAATAGGGACTTAACAGAGTGCTCTGCCTGTTGTTGGTGTTTACTGTGGAATGAATGAATAAAAGAATGAAAAAAAGAATGAATGCTGTATTCTAGATAGCTCTCCAGGTTAGTAGTTTTGGTTAGTTGCCCCAGATCTTACTGCTTCAGACCTGTTGCGGGTCATGCTTTGATCAGCAGTGTCTGAGTACTCCCTTTTCTGGGCATTTCCACCAACCCCAGATGTTGTTTTTTGCTAATGTGATGGGTGAAATATTATTTCATTGTTGTTTTAATTTGCATTTTCCTGAGTATCTGTGAGGTTGAGCATCATTTCACATGTTTATTGGCCATTTGTATTTCTTTTTCTTTGACTTCTAGATCCATACTAGAGGCCCAGTGCATGAAATTTGTGCACGAGGGTGGGGGGGAGTCCCTCAGCCCAGCCTGCAACCTCTTCAGTCTGGGACCCCTCGGACATCCCTCTCAAAATCTGGGACCACTGTCTCCTAACCACTTGCTTGCCTGCCTGCCTGATTGCCCCCTAGCCTCACCACTGCTGGCCTGATCACCCCCAGCTGCCCTCCCTCATGCCAGCCTGATCTCACCCCTAACTGCTTGTGTATATGCAGATATGTTTATATAAATGCACAGAGGGTGTGGCAAAAGTAGGTTTATAATATGAGTACATGAAACAGTTTTTCTTGTGTTATTATTTATTAATCATTGTATTGTATTGCTTTCCATATGAACAACTATAAGCCTGCTTTTGCCCCACCCTGTAGGTATGTGTGTATTTGCAACATTTCTAAATAATAATTTGGAGTAGTGTGTGTGTTAAAAGATTAATTCTCCATGACCAGGTGAGGTTTAGTCCAGAAGACAAGGATCGCCTCAGGTAAGGAGTTGGGTTGGCTGGAGGAAGTAATGGCTCAGAGCTTTAAGCACGATGTGCTGCCGTCCTGCCATCTGCTAACTCCGACTTTGGCCAAACGATTTCATGTCCTGAGCTTTCCTCTCATCTGTAAAAGGAGCAGACAAGAATAGTGTCATTGTATAGGGTCCACGTCAGGACGGGTGGTTGGAGCAGGACTTGGCTGTAGTAAGTGTTCAGTTAGTGCCATGCGAACAGTTCACTACATAACATTAAAAGAAAACCTAGGCTGATAGATGTCAACACATGTTTGGAAGGCATATGATAGAATTCTACAGCTAATTCTAATACAAATCTAAGTAAGACGACCTCAGTAGTAATCTACACAAATACAGACGTGTCGCCCAGAACTGCACATGAAATGGCCATTTCGTTAGGCTCCAGGCATGACGGAGGCCCGAGTGGAGCACTGTCCCCACACGTCTGTGACCTCCGGATGGTCCAGTGGACAGGCTGGTGGGAGAGGAGTCAGAAGTGGCTGTGCCAGCGTCCAGCCTGAGTTGGCTCCGTGTTTCTCTCTCCGTGTTTCTCTCCTGCTGCCTGGAGCACATGACCACTTTGCTCCTGAGCCTGCGCTTCCCATTGGCCTCTCACTCCGTGGGTGAAGGCCTCCTGGACTCGCCCTGCAGAAACCAGGAGTGAATTCCTGGGGGTGGGTGGGGAGAGGATTGTGAAAGGAACGAGCCACTCAGACTGGCCGGGGAGCAGTTTCATGGGCGAGGAGGAGGCCTGGGAACCCAGTGACACGAGTGCGGAGGGCCAGCAGCAGGCAGGCTAGCCGCAGGTGCCCGGGGCTCAGACATTCTCTGAGAAGAATTAGCACAGTCATAGTGTCTCCCCCTCTCCTCTTCCACGTGGAGAACAAATGTACCAGCACTCTCAGAATGAGAGGGAGGGAGGGAGGGCCGGATACTCCACAGCCGGAGGCTCAGGTCAGCGGGGACCTCCCGCACTGGCCTGGGACGCCTTTCTTGGGGGATGGGAACCTTGCTTTTGCCCTGGCGTTTGGTGAACACACATTTCTCTCCTGTGTCTTTCTTAGGGCACTTTCCTTGCCTACCTCTAGCTTAGAAATGTTTTATGATACCTTAAAATTCATGTAAATGGGTGCTGGGTATGTGAGTTTTGAAGCATAATTATAAAAACCTCAAAGCCAGTCTCCTAGCTTGACACCATCATGTATCACTGGGGAACTCCTGGTGGGCAGTTCCTGCCAGGGTAAGGGGTTCCAGGAAATTTTATTGTTTCCTATTCTCTCTCTCTCTCTCTTTTTTTTTTTTTTTTTTTTTTAAAGAATACTTAGTTATGTATATCTATAACTAATACATTCAGCTCTTGTTTATGAGCTTCATAAAAAGAGAATCAGGACATTTGCAAATTGGAGTTTTCCTCCATTTTCACTGCTGAGTAGTGGTCCTCTACCTGTATTGTATTAGGCAGGATTCCCCCCTAGGATGGATGTGTATATAGAAAACAGTTTATTTAAGGAATTGGCTCACCTGATTGGAGACCAGTCAGCCTAATCTGCAGCCCGGGAGAGCCAGGGCTGGCAGCCGAGGGGTGTGGGAGAGTTTAGGGTACATGTCCGAAGGCTGTTCTGTTCGGGCTTCTCTGATTAGATCAGGCCTACACACATATGAAGGGCAATCTACTTAACTAATTAAAAGTTAATCTTACCTGAAAACACCCTCACGGAAACACCGGGAACAATGTTTGACTTAATACCTGGGCATTTGGGACCCAGGCAAGTTGACACACAAAATTAACCATCATTCGCCGAGACCGGTTTGGCTCAATGGATAGAGCGTCGGCTTGGGGACTGAAGGGTCCCGGGTTCGATTCCGGTCAAGGGCATGTACCTTGGTTGCGGGCATATCCCCAGTAGGGGGTGTGCAAGAGGCAGCTGATCGATGACTCTCTCTCATCGATGTTTCTAACTCTCTATCTCTCTCCCTTCTTCTCTGTACAAAATCAATAAAATATATTTAAAAAAACAAACAAAAAAAACAAAACAAAATTAACCATCATCTACATAGCCCAGATTTATCATCCTCTTGTGGGCAGGCACTGGTTTGCTCCTGTGTGCTGACCATTGGGGGTACTGCGACCCTTAGCCTTCTTTATACCGTCTCCTGTGTACTCACTCGTCTAAGGGTTACACTGCAGCAGACTTGGCTCCTGGGGTCTTGTGTGGGCAACATGCACAAATGCCACAGCCAAGTGACCATGCCAGTTCGCTCCATCTGCCATGTGTGCAGGTCCTACATCCCCTCCCACACTGGCTGTTGTTAGATTTCTTCATTGTACCATGTACTGGAGGTCCAGGGTCTCCTTCTGGCCGTGATTTATCCATCCTGGTTCCTGGGGAGATGAGCATTGTTTCACACGGGCATTAGCAATGCATGGGCTTTCTCTGGGACATGCCTGACCAGGTCTCTCCGCATTTTCTCTTGGGTTGTCTGTATTTTTCTTAGGTTTGTATTATTGTTTGTTTGTTTTTTAGATACATTCTGAATACCAGTTTCTTGGTTATATGAGGTACAGATACTGTCTCTAAGTTTGTGCATGTCTTTTCATTTTCATTATGTTGTCTTCAAATTTCAATGTAGTATAGTTGACTATATTAATCTTTACTCTTATAAGTATTTTTTTAAAATATATATTTTATTGATTTTGTACAGAGAGGAAGGGAGAGAGATACAGAGTTAGAAACATCGATGAGAGAGAGTCATCGACCAGCTGCCTCTTGCACACCCCCAACTGGGGATGTGCCCGCAACCAAAGTACATGCCCTTGACCGGAATCGAACCCGGGACCCTCCAGTCCCCAAGCCGACGCTCTCTCCATTGAGCCAAACCGGTCCCGGCATAAGTATTTTTAATGCTTTGTAAAGGAAACCCTCCCCCACCTGAGGTCATCCTACATAATAAAAGCCTAATATGCATATTGTTCCCTGGCCTGCTGGTGGCCCCCCGCTGGCAGGTGCTAGGGACACTACCTGTGCATGAATTTTGTGCACTGGGCCTCTAGTAAAGATATACTTGTTTTAAGAATTTTATTTTACTTTATTTTTAAAAAATATGTTTTGATTTTTAGAGAGAGAGGAAGGAAGCGGGGAAGAGAGAAAGAACATCGATGTGTGGGAGTGGAACGTTAGTTGGCTGCTTCCTGCACGTCTCCCAACCGGGGGATTAAGCCCACAACCCCGGCAGGAGTCCTGACCAGGACCCTGTCTGCCAGTCTTTCAGTGCACAGGACAATGCCAGCCACTGAGCCACACCGGCCTGGGCTGTTGTTTTATTTATTATTTATTTTTATTTTAAAAATATATTTTATTGATTTTTTACAGAGAGGAGGAGAGAGGGATAGAGAGCTAGAAACGTAGATGAAAGAGAAACATCGACCAGCTGCCTCTTGAACACCCCCTACTGGGGATGTGCCCGCAACCAGTGTGCATGCCCTTGACCGGAATTGAACCCGGGACCTTTTAGTCCACAGACCGACGCTCTACTATTAAGCCAAACCAGTTCCGGCCTGGGCTGTTGTTTTAAAGTTTTACTTTTCAAGTTAAGCCTGAGTATATCTGGTGTCGACTCTTGTAGTTGGCTTTTGTGTTTGGTGTGAAAGGCGTCCAGGTTTATTTTCTTCCAAGTGGAGGATTAATGAGTCTGCCTCACTATCGAGTGGGCTTCTGTGTTTGGGACACTGCCCCTGTCACAGGTGTTTAGAGGTAGGTGCGTCCTGTTTCTTCTTTTCTAAATCAAAATTTTTTCTTTATTGCAGTAAAATACACATGCTATAAAATTGATCACTTTAGCCCTTTTTAAGTATATAATTCCGTGGCATTGAACACATTGACGTTGTTGTGCATCTGCCACCACCACCATCTCCAGAACTTTTTCATCTTCCCGACTGCGTCTCTGTACCCAGCAAGCACGGCTCTGTTCCTCTTCCTTCCAGCCTGAGGCCTGTTTCTGGGCAGATGGTCACATGCCACCCGCAGAGACAACCCTCCCTTCCTCCGTCTGTCCTTTTCGTAGTGGAGTCTTAGTTTTATCTTCCTTCTCAGTAAACCACAAGGACGAGGACTTTGTCTTAATGGGGCTCTGTGTCTCCCAAAAGCACTCGCTTTGTGGTGAGTGAACGCTGGGAGCTTCATAAATGTTGATGATTGAGCATTGCACTGGGTTTGGAGAGGTAATGAGTTAAACTTGGGTGAGCGATCAGAGTCAGAGTGACCGAAACGCCACCTAAGTAACGGGCACGGAGGCTGCGGGGCAGCTCATAGGCCGCTGGCCAAGGGGACCTGCACCCTTTAGGCTCTGGCACAGCCGCGGCTGAGTGTGCAGAGCACATATTCCTGCTGTTGATGGCTGCCTGGCACTGGTTTGGGGAGAGAAAGGGGGAAAAGAGGGGGGAGGGCTGGTCTTTATACAGTCCAGGAAACTGAGGGCAGAGGGAAACCAGATTGTGATTCCACGGCTGGTAGGCTGCGAGTTGAAGCTGCACGCTTATTCCTGAGACTTGGCATTGACACCGAGTCTTGCGTGTCCAGGGGTGAGGCTGCCATTTCTCTCGTGGGTTTTTCCTTTTTTTTTTTTTTTTTTTTTTTAAATCAATCTTTATTGTTCATATTATTACAAAGGTTCCTCATTTCTTCCCCCCTCCACCAGGTTCCACCCCACCCTTCGCCCCCTCCCCATCCCCCCATTGTCCTCATCCATAGGTGCACAGTTTATGTTCAGTCTCTTCTTCCCTTCCTTTCCCCGATAGTAAATCCCTTTTCAGATAGTAAATCAGTTACTTAGCATTTTCTCATATCAATAATACCTCCACATGCCCAATGATACACTTCACACGGTTTTTCCTTTTTTTCATCATATGTCGTGTCCCTAGCTGCTCAGCCCTGTCCTGATGCTTCCCAAGGACACAGGTGCCGTGAGGCATGATGGGGCAGGGACTGGGTCCGGCACAGGCCTGCTCCTGTGGCAGCTCAGAGCAGGAGCAGCCCACTCCGCTGGGGGTCTGGGGAAGGGGGCTGTGCCTGGCACGGTTGTGGGCTCGCCAAACCTGCTGGAGCACAGGCACGTGGCCGAGAGCTTGTCCATGTACTTCGCAGCTGTCAGATGTGCCAAGTCCAAGGAGGTGACTAGTGTAATAAAACATTTAAAAATGAGTGGGAAAAGCAGACGGAGCCTTTTCTCCAGGTGAAGTTACAGGATGAGGCCTCAGTGGGGCTGCTGGGCAGTAACACTACCCGGTGGATTCCAGTGGAGTGGCTGGGAGTGCTGGGACGTTCTGACCTGCGCTTTGCGGACACTTCCCAGTGACTGGTTAATGGAAAGGAAGAAGCTGCTCGGGAGGGATTGCCTCTTTGATGAGAAGCAAGCATGGCAGAGTCTGTCATTTGCAAATTTATTCTGGAGAACAGTGTGATCTTTTTTAGAATGTCTTCTGGTCCTGGCCGGTGGAGAGAGTGCCGGCCTGCGGACCAATGGGTCCCGGGTTTGAGTCCAGTCAAGGGCATGTACCTAGGTTGCAGGCTCCTCTCCTGCCCAGGCAACCAGCTGATGTGTTTCTCCCACATGGATGCTTCTCTGTGTCTTTCCCTTTCTCTCCCACTCTCTCTAAAAATCAGTGGGAAAATATCCTCGGGTGAGGGGGAAAAAAAAGAATGTCTCCCGTCTTTTGTAAAAGAGATTGATTTTATTTTTAAAAACATCACTGCTGTGTTTCTGTGTTTGTGTCTCGGTAGTTGTTGCAGGGCATTTTGGGGGATTTTTTACATGAAGTCCCCTGTGACAGACGCTTAGGGTAAGAGTAAGACGTGTTTGCTGCGGCGCCGAGGCAGACGTCCGCTGCTCCACGAAGCTGCTTACTTGGCTTTAACCTCAGCTGCAGAGGACTGCCTGCCTGAAGCCGGTTCCGAGTGAACTCAGTCCCACATGCTGTTCATAATTGGAAAGTGCAGGTGTGTACGTTATTTCTAGAACTGCGTTCTATTTAAAGTGCAGGAGGGACAGTTTGAAGAAGCGCCTACAAAGCCATTTAATGCATGAGTGATTTCTTAATCACTGGCAGGCCGGAGGCTGCAGCTCCGAGCACGGTCCTTAGATCAGAGAGACTGAAGTGGCATGTGTTTCTGCTGCTTCCAGCCCGCCCTCCTGCCCAGTGGCTGCAGGGTGGCCTGGAGGGGAGGGCTGCAGAGACGCGCAGGGAGGGCAGCATGGTGATGCGTGCGGAGACCAGGCAGGGCGGTTTGTGGTTTGGAAGTCGTTTCTCGCTGTCAGCACAGTTCATTCCCACAGTCAGATGCTCTGTGTCCAGTGGCGGACTGCTGTCCATGCCTGTGTGGGTGTCCTTTACCGTACAGACAGGCACACCTTCATTTCAAGGTGCTTACTTTCTTTGAGATTTTAAAAAACAAATTATTTCCTTAGTGTTTCTCTTTCCTGGCTTAATTTTTAATTTTTGAGAGAGAGATCCTGGCTTAATTTTTAAATGAAAACCACATTGTCACTAACGCCTTCTTGTGAAGAATGTAATGAATGGTCACTAGCCAGTTAAAATGTTTGTTATCACTAGAGGCCGGAGCATGAAATCCGTGTGCGGTGCGGTCCCTAGGCCTGGCCAGTGACCAGGGCCATCTTCCCCAGCTGCCTGCAGCTGCCCCGCTCCCCCATTCGTCCCCCTGCCTCCACCCACCCCTAGAGTCCCCGTTCTCCGTCGGTGATGGGGCTGGAAGGCCTGGAGAAGGGACGGAGGGATTGGCTGTTCCCGCCTGCTTGCCGGCCGTGCCCCCACCTTGAGTAGCCACCAGGCGATCGGAGCCTGCCATCCAGGGAAAGGGTCCAGGAACTGACCAGTGCATTTCATAGTGACTGGTTCAGTGGTCATTCGGCTGTTAGGGTCAATTTGCATATTACCTTTTTATTATACAGGTGCACGAGGAGGGGGGACGGAGAGGGGGAGGCAGGCTGGCCTGCCCTGAAGGGGACCCCGGATTGGGTGGGGAGGTCCCCGCTGGAGGGCCTGGGCTAGGGGCCTTGGGCAGTTTGCAGGCTGGCCACACCCCCATTGAGGTGGGGGTCCCGGTTGGGGTGCTGGTGGTTTGCAGGCCGGCCACGCCCCCAGCTTTGTCAGGAAGGATGTCCAATCTATCTGGTCTAATGAGCATATTACCCTTTTATCAGTATAGATTTCTGTAATAAAGTTTTATTTTGGAAAAACTTTAGATCTGCAGATATATAGGAAAGTTGCAGAGATAAGAGTTCCCATATGCCTTTCACCCGTATCCTCTAACGTTAACGCCTTGCACAACCACAGCCATTTGTCAGAATTTAGAAATGAACGTTGGTGCGTTACTATTAACTAAACTACAGACTTGGCTCTGATGTCAGTGTTCCTCCGGCCCAGGATCCAGTCCAGATCACATTGCCTTCAGTCTCACGGCTCCTTAGTCTCAGTCTGTGATTGTTTCTGTCCTTATTTTTCATGACCTTGACAGTTTAAAGCATGCTTATTGGTTGGATAATTTGTAGAATGGCCTGATCTTCCCTCCCCCATATTATTAGACTGAGCTTATGAGTTTTGGGGGAGAAGATAAGGGGGAGCAGATCTGTCCTTATCACATCCCATCCGGAGTGCAGTGCGTCAGCCTGACGTGTCCCGGCTGCTTTGACCTTGCAGTGTTTCCATTCCGTGGCTTTATACAGGTTTAAGGGCTCTGGTCCCCCATAAATTAGCTTGTCCCTTCGGGACATGACCCCTGTTCTGCCTGCTTTGTGCTGTGGATGCAAGGGTCAAGGTGGACCTATCAGGTCATGGAGAGACATTTTGGTCACGTGCTTCTGTGAGCATTTAAGTTTTCATAGTCACAGATGGAGCAAGATTGGCCATGTGCTGCTAATTGTTGAAACTTGAGGTTATTCTAATCTCTACTTTTTATATGTTTGACATTCCCCATAAAAAAATGAAGAGAAAAACATTTCCAGTATACAGATGTAATGAATCCCAGATTGTTTTGATAGTGAAGGTGTTATGATGTTGGTTGTTGCTATATTTGTTTTTTTTCCTTAAGGCCTCCTTAGGGAAAGAAAACTTACATCTAAACCAATGTTAAGTGGTATTGCTAGTAACTGTGGAACAATAATATTCCTTAATATCTTTTTTTTTTTTTAATTCTCACCTGGGGATATGTTTTGTTTATTGATTTTGGAGAGAGGAAGGGAGAGGGAGAAAGAGAGAAACATTGAGGTGAGAGAAACATTGATCAGTTGCCTCCTGTATGCTCTCCAACTGGGGATCAAACCTGCAACGTAGGTGTGTGCCCTAAGCAGGAATCGAACCTTTTGGTGTGCGGGATGATACTCCAACCAAGTGAGCTATCGGCCAGGGCCCTTAACATCTTTGAGGGAAAAATCATTGATGTGCAATCAGTAAAGAATTTCAATTAGTCCTAACCGGTTTGGCTCAGAGGATAGAGCGTTGGCCTGCGAACTGAAAGGTCCCAGGTTGGATTCCGGTCAAGGGCATGTACCTTTGTTGCGGACACATCCTCAGAAGGGAGTGTGCAGAAGGCAGCTGATCCATGTTTCTCTCTCATCGTTGTTTCTAACTATCTCTCTCCCTTCCTCTCTGTAAAAAAAAACAACACAATAAAATGTATTTAAAAAAAAGAATTTCAATAAAATTAGGTTACAGATTAGTTGGGATACACTTATAGAATAGGAAGAAAAAAAATCTTTACCACTTAACTGTCACCCTAATTTGTTGTAAAGAACATCTGAATCTAGTGAATGTAATCTATACTTTGACATTACAAACTGCGATTCTGGTCTTTCAGCAAATGGAGCAGAGTAATACTGATACCTCGTGAAGATCCCAGTCTGCCCTCCTGAGCCCCAGACAGCTTCCAAGAGGTGGGGAGTGTAAACTGACTGTAATTGAGTGTGTGGGTTCCCCCTAACCTGCTGTGAACTGTGCCCTGCCGTGAAATGTAAAGTGCCCGGGGGCCTTGTCCCTGGAGGTCGGACGAGCTCTCAGTGGTTTATAAACATTCCAGCCCCACTCCATGGGTGCAGGTCTGGCTCCTCTTCCCTGCGCAGTCTTGGTAACAGCTTTGTGGGTGCATGCTAGTCTGTGGGTTTGGGTCACTGAGGTGGGTGGTCATGTGGGATCTTTATGTCCTCTCTGGGAGGGGACTGTCTGGCTGCTGACTCCCCTTGCTCAGGGTGGCCACCAGGAGGGCCTGGTTGTGAGCCTGAGGCGTCCCCTGCCTGCCTGTGTGGGTGGCGCTGGGCTTGGGCCCCTCATTAGGCTCTGCTCACCCAGAGAACTAGGACTGTTTGCTCACCCGCGTGTCCCTCACGCGGGCCTCTCCTGGGATAACGGTGTGCGGTGAGGTTTCAGGGACCGGCTCACGGGGGCAGAGACGGCTGGGCTCAGGCCGGCCCAGCACCAGCACCTGCCGCTCCGGGCTGCTGCTGGAGGTCTGACTCTTCCTGGGATTGTTTCTGTACAGAAACGGTGCGTCACATCTCAGGCTTCAGGGAGCAGATGGTGCGGGGCACCCAGGAATCGCCCTCCTCTTTCCCATGCGGGACGGTGTGGAATCGGTAAAGCCAGCGGCAGGTGACAGCCGCCTCTGGATTGGGGGGCGCTGGAAAGGCGGATGTTGGTTGACAGCCACTTGTTCTCGGGTTTGTCCAGAGGATTTTTACAAAGCTCTGCAGGCGGCTTTGTGCCGTGGCCTCCTGTGTCTGGCAGTTTAGAGGACTTGAGAGTGCCGTGGGCCCTCTGTTCAGCAGCAGGCTCTCACAGCCCTTCCACTGACTCCCACAGGTCCACCAGGTTCCAGACTCATTAAGGAATTCAGCTTATTCCTTCATGATAAAATTAATTCCTGCACTTTGTAAAATACACATATTCTAAAGGAAAAAATCACTGTCCACACCTTATGTGAAAACCAAATGGGAGCATTCCACTTAAGCTGCTTTGTGCCCTGTCCACCTTTAGCTGGTGTCACACGTGAGAGCTGCATGCCCTTCGTCTACACAGCATCTTAGGCCGAGTCTCCTGTCCTGTTACAAGCAGGACACTACCAGGCTGAGCGCCCTGCTTTCCCCTGTGACTCCTGCCAGGTGGCTCCCAGCACCCTGCCCTTCCCAGCAGGCGCCTGAGAGTCGTTGGACTTGGCATTCTCTGGTGCTCGGCCCAGCCAGCCTCTGGGCAAAGTCCCTCACCCTGTTTCCCTGCACAAGGCCTCTGCCCCAGCCCCGTCCTTATCCATACCTCACATGTGATCGTTGTGAGTTCTGACAGTCACTTCCGTTGTGATTGCTGTGGCACTGGTAAATTGATTTTCCAATGTTTATTGATTGCCTGCTGTTTGAGTTTCCTGGTTAACCTTACACTGCTGCCACCTAAGTAAGTGTCCTCCTGTGCTTCACACCTGCCCTTAGAGAGGCCCCTTGGCCCTGCTGTGGCCTGAGATGTGATCAGCATCATTGGAGCTTCCATTGCTGTCATCATGTGGTCACATGCTGCCATTAGAAACGCACTGTGTGCATGTTATCTCGCTTCATCTTCACACTCCTCAGGCAGCTCCTGAGGCTGTCCTCATGGTACCCTAGAGGAACTGATGCTTAGGAATTTGCCAAGGGCCTGCACCTGCTCTCTGCGGGCTTGCTCCGCCCACTCAGCTCTGCTTGTCCAGGCAGGTGTCTGTGGAAGGCCCGGGAGGGACCAGGCTGTAGCCATTACCTGGCTCATGTCCTCACACAGCAGGCTCTCATCCCATGCTGAAGTACGACTGGGATCATTGTATTAAGATATTGCTTAAATATTACAACTTTCATTTAAATGGTAAAGGTAGAAAACAAGCAAAACATTTGTAAAGTGAGAAATATGTTAAGTTTGTAGTTGGTGCCCTGTTTTTAATAACTCCATATGTTTGCCTGGAGTGGGAGCTTTTGGAGGTTAGAGACCATGTCTTCTGAGTTGACTTTATATAACACACAGCAGTGTTACAGAATTTAGATTCACTCATTCATCCAACACCCAATGCATTCTTTTTTTTATTTTAAAAAAAAATATATTTTAGCCGAAACCGGTTTGGCTCAGTGGTAGAGTGTCGGTCTGCGGACTGAAAGGTCCCAGGTTCGATTCCGGTCAGGGGCATGTACATTGGTTGCGGGCACATCCCCGGTAGGGGGTGTGCAAGAGGCAGCTGGTCGGTGTTTCTCTCATCAACGTTTCTAGCTCTCTATCTCTCTCCCTTCCTCTCTGTAAAAAAATCAATAAAAATAAGTTTAAAAAATATAAAAATATATATATTTAAAAAAATATATATATATTTTATTGATATTTTACAGAGAGAAGGAAGGGAGAGAGATAGGGAGCTAGAAACGTCGATGAGAGAAACATCGACCAGTTGCTTCTTGCACACCCCCCACCAGGGATGTGCCCGCAACCAATGTACATGCCCCTGACCGGAATCGAACCTGGGACCTTTCAGTCTGCAGACCGACGCTCTACCACTGAGCCAAACCGGTTTTGGCAACGAATGCATTCTTATCACATGGCACATTGGATATGATATTGAAACTTTGTGGGTTTTTTTTTTTAAAATATATATTTTATTGATTTTTTACAGAGAGGAAGAGAGAGAGAACTAGAAGCATTGATGAGAGAGAAACATCGACCAGCTGCCTCCTGCACACACCCCCTACTGGGGATGTGCCCGCAACCAAGGTACATGCCCTTGACTGGAATCGAACCTGGGACCCTTCAGTCCTCAGACCGATGCTCTATCCATTGAGCCAAACCGGTTTTGGCTGATATTGAAACTTTGAATAAGAGTTCAAATGTGTTTTATTTCTTGACACATAAAGCATACTTGATTCTTGTTCATCTTCCCACCTGATTTTTCTGGCACTGGCCCAGAATGGAGGAGAAAGGGGAAGGTAATGGGGGCATTCTGGAATGCTTGGGATCGCCATTTCATTTATTTCCCAGGTTATACCTCCCCTGGTTTCGCAGAGGCTTTAAGTTGGCTGCTTGGGGCTACAAAGAAAAGACAGTGGTGGCAGAACTGAATTTTTCCTTCGCTGTCCCCAAAGCACCAACCATAAGGGGAATGTGTAGTTCTGACGAGGACCTCAGTCACCGGAGCCCCAGGCCTCACGGTGTGTCTGTGGGTGCTGTCTGAGCGAAGCGCTGTGTGACATGGCCAGCCGCTTCCCTCAGCGATAGTGTTTTCATTTGAAAAATATGGCATTCTCACCTGGCAGGGTTTTTGTTGTATGTAAAGGCCCTGGCACATGTGTATAAAATAGTATCTAATGTGTCATAAAATAGTATAATTTTATTATCTATTTGCAGGGTTTCTAAACACCAGTCATGATGGTATTTTTGCTGTCATGCAGCCATACTATCAACAATAGTTACTCTTTTATAAAGCTAAAGATATTAGTTTGAGGCTTTTCATTTACTCTTAGGTTGTATGACTTGCTTTCTGGTACTAAAATGCCTTGGGAATGAAACACTGGGAGGTGGTAGTGGATTTGTTTTTTTAAATTTTTTTTTAATTTAATTTTTTTATTGATTTTTGTACAGAGAGAAAGGGAGAGAGATACAGAGTTAGAAACATCGATGAGAGTCATCGATCAGCTGCCTCTTGCACACCCCCTACTGGGGATATGCCCGCAACCAAGGTACATGCCCTTGACCGGAATCGAACCCGGGTCCCTGCAGTCCCCAAGCCGACGCTCTATCCATTGAGCCAAACCGGTCCCGGCGGATTTGTTTGTTTTAATGTCCTTAGTGGGCAGAGTAAACCTTGTGTTGGGTGCTCCTCCTGCCCTTAATACAAGCCACTGGCCAGGGAAGTTGAAGCTCTCTGCTACCCTGCTTGCCCTCGCAGGAGGAGGAAGCCACAGCCAGAGAGGGAGGTAACGGCCACAGGTCGGAGTGACACCCCCTCTGCCTGATTGAGCCGAGAGCCTCACTTTCCTGGGAGTTTTCCCACGTCTCTGCTCAGCCCCCCTTTTACGCCCCCTTCAGCACCCTCTGCTTAGTCCTATTATATGGCACTTGTCACACTGCGTGTCCTGTAGCAGTCTAGACTCTGAGCTACGTAAGGACAATGTGGTGCATTATTTAGCTTGTAACTGCCAGAGCCTAGCAGAGTACATATCAATCAGTGAGGGAAACATTACTCTAATAACCTCCAATGAAATGTTAACAGCACACATATCTCTACCCTCACCACAAGCCTTGTTGAACACCCTTTTTAAAACAGTTTTTAAAATTGCTATTAGAGAGGAAGGGAGAGAGAGAGAAACATCAACGATGAGAGAGAACCATTGACCGGCCACCTCCCGCACACCTCCTACACTGAACCCAACCCGGGCACGTGCCACAACTGGGAATTGAATCCTGGCCTCCTTGTTCGTAGGTTGATGTTCAACCCTGAGCCACACCAGCTGGGCCAGCACTCCTTTTTGAATTAAGACCTGCCTCCTGGGGTCATTTTTCATCTTCGGTGTGTTCCCAAAGAAGGCTCATGTTCCCAGGATGGGGGCTGTGTGACGTCTTCACCACCAAGCTGTGTCAGAAGTTCAGGTGTTCCTTCTCGTGATGGGCTTTTATAAAATGCATGAGAAAAAATTAACATGTTTCTATCACATTGGTGCTTTGAAGTTTTTCCCCATTGGTCTTTCCACTTTAATTAGTCTGGCTGCTGCTGCTTTTTTTTGTTTTCAGCTTTGGACAAGTGCCAGAGAAGCAAAGAAGCTTATATAAAGGGTTTTATTTTTTTCCACTTTGCCAAAGATAGAACTGGTACTTAGCTCAGCTTGTCCTGCCACCTTCTTTGATAGAGAATGTTAGAAATTTGGCTTGCTTTATTCCTGTTTATGTATATATGGGAAGAGTCAAAGCAGGATGGCTCTATTTTTGTCTTGGTTTATGAAAATATGAAAGGTAACAAATAGGATTTAAACATAACCTCCTCCCTCCTCTCTCCCCTCCAAAAAAAGCTTGACCTATCACATCAGAATGTTTTTTTATATAACCTGTATATGAATATGGTAGGTTTCTGGAATTTAAGATTTATTTAAGACAAAGAAAAGCTAATACTTATAATTATCATACTAGATTTTACATATTTACAAACTGTCAGCCATTGAAACTTACCATTGAAAGCCACCATTTCTAAGTCGCTGACTGGTATTATCACACTTTTTAAAAAACTATATTTTATTGATAATTAAATATCAATAAGGAGGGAGGAAGGGAGAGGGCTAGAGAGCTAGAAACGTCGATGTGAGAGATACATCGACCAGCTGTCTCTTGCACACCCCCCACTGGGGATGTGCCCGCAACCAATGTACATGTCCTTGACTGGAATCAAACCCGGGACCTTTCAGTCCACAGATCAACGCTCTATCCACTGAGCCAAACCGGTTTCGGCTGTTATCACACTTTCTTACTTACTAGTGGAGAGAACGGAGTTAACATGGTTAGCATGTAGACATTCTGGTTCTCAGAATCATTTGTGTATGCCAGAGGTAAGTTATTCCAAGAATTGAGACCTAATGAAATGCACTCAGTGCTAACATTACCCAGTACTGACTTCAGTCTTTGGAAATAGACTAAAGCCCTTTTCAAAGAGGCTTTTTTCCCCTTTCCCCCTCTTTCCCTTCCTTCCTTCCTTTCTTTCTCATATCTTCTTTCCTCCTCTCCCTGACTCCTTCCTCCCCTTACTCTCCCTTTTCTCTTTATTGAGATTTACATACAACTGAATGCACCGTTTAGGGACATTGACAGATGGGCAGGCTGAGTAGACCTGTCCCTAATCAAGGTACCAACATTTCCATCACTTGAGAAGTTCCTTGTGTCCCTGTGTGGTCAATCCCCCCCTCACCCAGATCCTGGCCCCAGGCGAACACAGCTCTGTCACCAGGTGAGTGTTGCTTGGTTTAGAATTTCAAATAACCAAGGTACGCAGTGTGTACTGTGCTCACATGATGATTCTGTGATTTACCCAGTGGCTCCCATCAGTGCTGAGTCGTTTCCACGTGTGGGAAGCCATGTGCAGGCGGTGTGATGTCCTGTGTGGAGCAGAGTGGAGAGAAATCGGGGCTCTGCAGGGATGTGTGCATGGTCTGTCTGTAGTTCTCCCTGCCCCAGCCTCTGAGGGCTGAGAGCACATAAACAAACCAACACAAAGGAGTCCCCTTTTCCCTCAACGCCATGAGTCCTGCTGGTCCTTGAACAGCTTGGCTTCTCAGCACAACTCCATTCTGATGACCCCGCACCATCTTGGTCTCTGCCTTTCTGCCGATGGGCAGTCAGGTGGAACAGGCCACGTGGTGGAAGGCTTTGTGACCTTGGGCGTTTGCATGACTCTGCCCTCCCTGCCAATGGTAACCACCTGGCTCTGTATTTAGGGATGTGGAGATCAGGGACATTTGAATCATTGAGCCCATCTAACTTGGGGGTGCTGCCAGGTATCCCCTCTCCCCCAGCACCTGCCCCTGAGTTGCCTGCTTTTCCCTCGCCTTGGCCCAGCCCAGCTGTTCGCTTTAGCCCAGCAGGGAGGACCGGAGCCCACAGCTGTCATTTGCACTGTTCGTTAACATCCTGGGCAGTACGGCAGTACGGCATGCCCATCCTCTGGAGAATCACCCTGTCAGAGGCGTGGTCTCTCAGGCCAGGGAGAGGGATGGAGGAGAGAGTGATAGCTAAAGAGTATGGGTTTCAACCGAAACCTGTTTGGCTCAGTGGTAGAGCGTCAATCTGCGGATTGAAAGGTCCTGGGTTCGACTCTGGTCAAGGGCATGTACATTGGTTGCGGGCACATCTCCGGTAGGGGGTGTGCAAGAGGCAGCTGGTCAATGTTTCTCTCTCATCGACGTTTCTAGCTCTCTATCTCTCTCCCTTCCTCTCTGTAAAATATCAATAAAATATATTTTTTTAAAAAAGAGAGTACGGGCTTCTTTCTAGGTAGCGAAATGTCCTCAAATGGACTGGGGGATGATTGCACATAGCTGTGAATATACCAAAAACCTTGCGTTGTGCACATTAAATGGCTGAATTGTATGCTGTGTGAATCATATGTCAATAAAGCAAGGACAGACCAATAGAGGAATGGGGAAAATCATGGCAAAGAAATTTTAGTTTTTCTCCACATGACTTGATCTGATTTTTCTCACGCGTGTGGTTCCATGGGAGGCATCGGAGTGTGGTAGGAAAAGGATGAGCTTTGAAAGCATCAGGTGGACCTGAGTTACAATCCCGTTCTGCTGCGCTGGGTGACTGTGACAGGTTCTTACCTTCTCTGTGGCCGTTTCCCTTCTGTAAAGTGGGGCTGACAGTACTTATTTTATGGAGTTTTTAAAAAAGAGTTCAATAACTCGGCCAGGTGGTCGGCAGGAGGTCACAGTTTGATTCCAGGTCAGGGCGCATGCCTGGGTTGTGGGCTTGATTCCTGGTAAGGAGGCGTGCAGGGGGCAGCCGATCAATAATTCTCAGCATTAATGTTTCTATCTCTTTCTCCCTCTTCCTTCCTCTCTCTGAAATCAATCTATAATAATAAAAGGTGTCCTTCCGAACAAAGCTGAGGCAGAGGCGGCTTCTGCCCCTTGCATGAATTTGGTGCATCAGGCCTCTAGCAAAAACAAAATTAAAAAAAAAGAAGAAAAAAAAAGAGCTCAGTACAGGCAGCCATTTTCAACGGGTAACAGAGCTACAGAGCAGGAGGCTGCCTGGGCAGACGCTGTCCTGATGTTTGTGAGGAGACCGGGAAATACTTCACTCGAACCCTCGCTGATGTGTGCCGTGGCCGAGGTTGGGCACTAGTAGTCTTCAGCTGATTTGCTGGACTCTTTCTGAAAAAATTAAAAAAAAAAAATTGTTTTATTGATTTTTTACAGAGAGGAAGAGAGAGGGATAGAAACCTAGATAGAAACATTGCTGAGAGAGAAACATCGACTAGCTGCCTCCTGCACACCCCCCACCGGGATGTGCCCACAACCAAGGCACATGCCCTTGACCGGAATCGAACCTGGGATCCTTCAGTCTTCAGGCAGATGCTCTATCCACTGAGCCAAACCGGTTTCGGCTCTTTCTGAAATTTTTTTTTTTGCCTTAATCCACTGCTTTGAGTGGGTCAGTGGCCAGCTCTCAGAGAACCACCTGTGTCCCCTCCTCCGTGAAGCCTTCCCTGCCCCTGCTTCCTGCACGGGGCCATTGCTCCTTCTCAGCGGTCCCTCTGCACCTGGTTCTAGCATTGATCAGCTGTGCCAGCTTCACTTACTACTCCGGAGCCTGCCTGCCCGTGCTCTGTGAGCAGCCCGGGTACGGACCCTGAGGCCCTAAGCTCTGCTTGGCACTGACGTTTGTTGAATGAATGCCCAGAGGTTCCAAGTCTGGTGACAGAAACCGGACTGGAACTGGAAATACCAGTTTAGTCACTGCACCCTCAAGGTTAGCAGATGGGTTTCCCTGGAGCAGTCCTTCTGGCCCAGCAGCAGCTCAGGAGGGAGAGCTGCCTCTGCCGCTGAGAGGTGTGGGCAGGTACCGCCACTCTGCAAAGCTGGTCTCATCATTTCACAGTCCCACTGCAATCTGCATTCTTAATTTAGTTCATATAAAAATTTTGCCAAGACCTAGTGTGATCCTTTAGGGAAGCCAAGGTGGAGAGACAGTGCGCTGTGATGGTTAGCAGTCGGACTCTGGAGGCTGACGGCTTGGGTTCAAATCCTGGCTCCTCGACACGTTAGCTCTGGGATACTGGGCAAGTACCGTAACCGCTCCGGACTTCCACCATCTCAGCTGGAAATGGAGGAGGTAGCAGTTCTCAGGCTCATGGGCCACGTTAATCCTAAATGGAGGTAGCATTGGATGTATGTTTATAAGCAGCCTGTGTTTGTTGGATTAAAAAAAGTGAGAATGAGGGTGCTAGACAACCAGAATGAATACATCTACCTCCCACGGTTGCTGAAGCGTTTCTGCCTTCCCGATAAAAGGGAAGACAGACAACCAGTTTTTTTCTTAGTGGAAGAAAATACCGTTTTTTAATGTGCTGCTGAAATTTAGTTTAAGTACTTTGAAATATAACCCTAGATCACTTGTTTTAGAAAGACTGCCCATGTGCTGTGCTCAAGTACACTGAAGTAATGTCTAGAAACATTATTTGATCTGAAACTCAGCCTTAGTGTCCATCTCTGGACAAATGAGTGTTATTTAGGGCAATTAGACCCCCAGCTCCTGATCCTGTCTGTCCCACAGCAGACCCTGAGAACAGTGGTTCTCAACCTTCCTAATGCCTCCGCCCTCCAATACAGCTCCTCATGTTGTGGTGACCCCCTACCATAGCATTATTTTCCTTGCTTCTTCATAACTGTGATTTTGCTACTGTTATGAATTGTAATGTAAATGTCTGTGTTTTCCTGTGGTCTCAGGTGACCCTGCTAGCAGTCCTGACCCACAGGTTGAGAACGCTGCGTAGAGCAGCGGGCAGATGTGCTGCCCGGGAAGATGTGTGGCCCCCGCAGACCAGAGGACGCTGTGGGATGAGGATGGCCGCCTGGCCTTTTGTAAGGACTCATGACTTAGCCACAGTGGAATCTGCCCTGGGCCAAACTCTTTGTTGTTGTTGTTTTAGAGAGAGGGAAGGTGAATTATCATATTCTCATATGTCAAGTAATCAAGCCTTGAATTGATAAGGTCTTTGCTTTATTGGTGTTTTTCCATTAACATTTTTCTAAACACAGATTATAGAAAGATTTTTAACTTCTGTTTACAGTTGTAAGGTCAGACTAGCTGGTTGTTTTTTAAATTTTTGAGTAAATTTGGGTAGCAAGTATATCTACTTAGCTAAGTTCCCCTTTCCTCTTGCAATACATTCTTTTGTCAGTTATACATTTTCTCTTGGTCACAGATTTCCTTAGCCCAGGTTGCAAGGAGGGAATGGTTGATCCTGTTCTGGCCGCACCATGCCAGGTTGCCATGGGCTGGGGGTGAACATAGATCTTCTGGGAGGCACTTTGGAGACATTGAGCCCTTGGAATATTTGTGTCTTGTCTGTTTTCACAGATTAGTTTCAATATTTGCTCTCTCCAGTAGTGTTTATATTTTTTATATTGTTGCATAATATCCATAAAAGTGCACATATTTAAGTACCAATACAGTGTCACCAACACAGCACACTGTAATGGCTCAAGAGACAGGACCCTGCTCTGAAAGTGCCCTGTGACCTCTTCCTGCCCTGTGCCCCCCCTCACCTTGTCCTGTCGTGGCTTCAAGCAGCGTGGATTGTGCCTCCTCTTCACTGTAGCGAGAGGGAAGGACCACTAAGTATATGGTATTCTCCTGGGCATGTACATTTGAAAATGAGCAGATACAGGATCTCTTCTTCCTCACCTAAAATTATATTATTATTATTATTATTTATTTTATTTTTCCCTCCTCCACTTTCAATTCTTTGTAAGACTCTAGGAAGTGAGGAGTTGTGTTTGGTGTTTGCTTCTAGGTGATCACATTTGTGTGTGAGTGCCCCATTCTTGGGAGACAGCCGGGCTCCGGGAGAAGGGTCCGCCCCTACCTGTGTGCAGCAGTAAGCCTGGCTTCCCACTGGCGGGCTGCTTTGCTTCCGAGTGTGGGCTCAGAGAGAAGTAGGGACAATGTAAGATTATCTCATGCAGTAAGTCCCTGTCACATTAACTCCTGTGCCACCTGGCTCCTTAGATACAGAGCAAGTCTCTCTCTTTTAGTAGAAGAATCCCAAATGCAAGAAGAGATTCGGAGCCTATTACATACGGTATCAGTTAATGTAGACACCCCTGGTTGATCTTGGGGGTAACATGACTTTTGTTCTTTGACCTCGTGTCTCTCTGTCCACGGCTTACCAGCATTTCTATTTGGCCACTTTCTGAAAAGAAAGCTCTTTAGTGACGGTCCCAGAGGCCCTGGGCTGCAGTCAGAAGCTGGTGCTGGAGGGCGAATGCAGCAGCCAGGGCGCTGGCCTTATCTCAGCAGCAGGAGCTGAGCCGACAGGAAATGATGAAATGGGCTGGGATTCCGCCGGGAGGTCAGATGTACCGAGGGTGGCAAGGAGGCAGGTGCCCGGGCTGAGGCTGAGCTGCCAATTAGGCAGTGGAAGTCAGCATTGGACAGAGAAACGTGAGTGTGCTATTTAAGGTGGACATTTCCTTTAAGGTAGACCTTTTTGAAAGTAAATTTTCTTTCATTGTGTTTTTTTCCTGAGTGTTTTCACAGAAACCTTGCCTTTTTAGCTCACCTAGTTTGAGAGCTTCTAAAGAAATGTTTAGGCAGTTCAATATTAACTACGCAGTGTGGAATGTTTTATGCAGAATGCTTTGATTTTCTCGGTGTAGATTTTGGCCTAAACAAATGAAGGATTGTGCTTTATAATTTTTACTCTGCTTTTAGAACATATGTGCATGCTTCTTTTCAATATAGATGGGATAAATTAGAAACTTGGGCATGTTTTAGGCCAGCTTCCCTGTTTCTAGCTGTGTTTTTTTCTTACGGGGTCGCTAACTGAGTTACCTACTTGAGGTGACTGTTACCCTCCCCTACTTTCAGCACTTTGGTCATTGCATGCTGCCATTTTCTCTCTTAACAGCCTGATCTAATCTACGGCATGTAAGTGGAACTTGTGAGAGAAAAGGGATAAATTAGCTTTTCCTGTCGGCTGTAATTGCTGTTTTATGCCAGTCTGCTCCCGACCGGACTCCCGGCCAGAACTAGGGTGCGTTGCTGCAGTCCCGCCGTCTTCCTCCTCCGTGGGACCCTGTGCCCTCGTCCCCATCCAACTGCTGTCACCAGACACCGTGTTTTTATTTTTATTAGATAGCAAACATGTAAAGGTTTTATTGCTTCAGTAACTGCGCAGCCTTACGTACATATTTGTCTCTTATCTCGGAAGTCTTATTGTAGAATTGAAGGGTATGGCTCCCTCCCCTCCCCTGTGTTTATGTGGCGCTGTCACTGCAGTGAGGGCTTTTCTCTGGTCCTGACACCGGAGTGACCATTGCTGAGCGGACGTGTTATTGGATTGCTGATGGCTGTAAACGTTAGGAAGGCGGTCTCCTCTCTGTTCTCCAGAAAGTGCCATGCAGTGGGTCTGTGCCACAGGGCAGCATGTTCTCCTGTAGGTCATTCCCGAGCGTGGTGTGCATAGATTCACGCTTTTGGGCTGCATGCTTTCTGTTTCCTAGCACTCCCCCAAATATATACTTCTCTCAGACCTTAATCACGTCCATCAGTTTTGCCCTTGCTCTTGGAATTCTGAACATTTCTTTCAATCCTTTCTTACTTAATCCAATATCTTATTGAATTCTTGATGAACTTTAACAGTGCATTTATGAAAATAACAAAGACGTAGTATAACTTCGAACCAAAGCATGTCTTTCAAGTCTGAGATTTATGCCAGTGGTAAATACTAGCATTTCTTTTTATACATTGGTAGTGTTCTGTGTTCCCAGCTACATACTGTATTATTTATTTGGTGGCATAATTAAAAAGGTGGGGACATGATACTTAAAGTTATGATGGCTCTTGGAGTCGATATATTCAGTCCTTTTTTTCCCCCCCTCCAAACAAAAGAATTAAGACCAAGAGCCAACAAGCCTTGTTGACTTGTCCAAGGTCACATAGCTCGGTAGCTGAGATAGCCTAGAACCCCAGTCTCCTGACGCCTGAGTCATTGGCCTTTCCTGTATTGCCTTTCTTCACTTATCTCAAGACGAATAGGACTAGGTTAAGAATGGCTTTTTCTCCTGATGAGTCCATTTTAATTTGTTTCATTTTCAAATACTCAGCTTTTATTTAATAAGTTTCTTAAGTGGCATGGGTGTACTTGAATTATCTCAAGCCACAAAGAGCATTGGAATGTCTTCCTCTTCTTGCTTCTCCTCTAGTAAACTAGGTTTAACTGTTACTGTTATAAATGAACCTCGTTATGTGATTAACTGTTAGATGAGAAATCCAAACTTAATAAAATCACAACTACTAAAAGAAACAGACAAAGGCGTTGGATTCTCCTTTGGAAGAGGATTTCTCAGGGTGTGAAAGGAAAACCCTGCACTCTGGGATCGTTTCGGCCCAGTTAGGGAATACTGCAACTCTGAGTCTTGCTAACCCTAAGTCTACACCAACCTACGTGTTCAAGCTATAAAACAATACATTATGATACAAATAAAGGAGGAAATTATTTAAATGTATAAAAACCGGAATTTATCCACCACTTTCTAGAATCAGTTAAAAATAGTCTCTCCTAAAAATCTAATTGGAATCTTTCTGAAATTCAAGTATGGGGATTAGATGCAAATAGAGGCGTCTGAGAACAGTGGGTGACTGTTCTTAGACCTGAGTGCGGCTCTCTCTGTCTGTCCAGTCACCTCAAAATGCCTGGTGGGGCGGGAAGGTCCTGGAAAAGCACTTATTTGTATTTTCTGAAGTGTGGAGAGTATACATGCCTTGAAGAATTTCTGAAACAGTGCGCTATAGGAAAACAGGCATCTTCTTAAGTATTGTCATTGTACTTCAAGATGTGGTCAACAACTTTATACCTATGTGAGTGTGTAAGACCTGAGACTGAAGGAGGAACTGAGCACTGTTTTGTGCAGTAGGTTGGAGCTGCGTCTGCCCTCCTGGTGTGCTGGTCGCCGTGTTGGCATCATCCTGGGAGAAGCCGCTTTCACTTGGTGAACCAGAGGACCCACTGGCTACAGAAGGTGAGGAGTCCGCTTCAGGAAGGGAGGAAGTTCACTGCTCCCACAACCTTTGTTCCCAGTCATTCTTATATACAGGGTGTCCCCCCAAAATATACACACTTTACATGATTATAAAGTCAGTGGTTTTAATATACAGTTCTTTTTCAAAACGTAAAAGAATCTACAGAAATGAATAATTTTTTCTGTCCATGCCTGTTATCAAACCATTCTGGTCCAGGCGCTGCTGATAATGTGAAACAATGGAATCGCAAACATCAAGAATTAATTTCGTTGGACATTGGTGTGCCCTCAGTTCGTTGATTGTTGCTGGGTTTGTGCCTTAAACTTTATCTTTTATGTATTCCCATTAAAAAAAAAGGTCTAGTGGCACTTTAGAATAAGTTTTATTTGTACAAAGCTTTAGTTTGGCTTATCCCATTATTTCAAATCAGTTAAACCTGATTTAAGGAGTGAAAATTAAATGAATTAATAGCTGTTAAAGTGTGTATACCTTTTTTTGCAGGACACCCTATATTTTCAATAAATGTTAAGTATAGAATATTTTAACTGACTTTCTTTTCTTAATATATTGGCCTTCTTAACATATATGCATAAATATGTATATATAAATATGTCATTGATATATAATTGTCCCAGTCAGTAAGTGGTATTTGATATTCCTCCTTGCCCCTCGCTTCTGCCCACGCTGTGTATATTCTGGCATGCCTGTGAAATGTAAAGATCTGAGGGGGAAGTGGTGCCGACTTTGCTGCAGGCCGGGTTGCTATTGGACCAGAGTCTGTGCTGGTGGTGTCATCTGGGTCTTCCTTCTCTCCGGGCCTGTGGGGTGCCCTGAGAACCTCCCCTAGGTTGAAGAAACGCCTCCCCACATCCCAGGTAGATCCTAGGCCCTAGAGCTGGGTAAGAGGTGAGTGAGTGAGTGGGTGAGTGGCAGTGGTCTCTCTCTGTAGAGATTGCCTTTCAAGGCACCGCAGTGGTGTGTCCCACGCGGGTCTACATGCATTTGCATCTCTCAGTTCTGCCTTGATACCAAATGACAGAGTAGCTGTCTATGTAACGTGTCCTCCAGCCCTGGGAATCCGGCCCAAATTTTTCCTCATTAGACTCTGTCACTCATGACCTATAAGACATGAATCTTGATGTGGCCTCATAAAGCACATTCTATTTCTGGACAGCTTACAGAACAGGACAGGACATATTCTGAATTTGAAATGTTTGCCAAAGGCCACCGCAATAGTACAGGATTTAACATTGCTTTCTGTTAACGTGAAGACTAAATTTCATATTCAGTCTTGCTTCCCATCGACTTTGTTCTGCAGCAGAGTCCTTGAGGGAGAGCAGGGGAGAATGGTTTTGCTGAGAAATGCTTGCTTGACATGATGATGTTGGTGTAGTTGACAGGCTAAATGTTGCACTTCCCAGTTAGGAATTCTCTCTTTGATTCGCAAGTCTGACACGTATTGCTACTGCTAGTTTAGCAAAGTAAACTGCACATGGCAATTTAGAAACAATGAATTGCTCTCTTTATGGTTCTTTTTAAAAAATATATTTTTATTGATTTTTTTTTTTTTACAGAGAGGAAGAGAGAGAGATAGAGAATTAGAAACATCGATGAGAGAGAAACATTAATCAGCTGCCTCCTGCACAACCCCTACCGGGGATGTGCCCGCAACCAAGGTACATGCCCTTAACTGGAATCGAACCTGGGACCTTTCAGTCCGCAGACCGACGTTCTATCACTGAGCCAAACTGGTTTTGGCTCCTTATGGTTCTTTTCCAAAAAGAAAAGACACAAAGAAAAAAAGAACACAGGGCACAGTGAACTAATAACGAAATACCTGTCGACTTTGTTAATTTCCCGCCTCTGAGAATGTACGTATGAGACCGGAGGCCGTGCAGGCAAGCAGCAGGATCACGTTGGGAGGAGAAATCTGTGTATTGCATGTTGAACATAAGGCATTTCACTTATTCTTTGGTGCATCCGGTAAACTGCTCACGTTGAAAGTTTGCATTTGGGCTGGCAGAGGCTGTCATCCTGATGAAAATCATCGTGTGAGGTTTACATGCGCTATCCTCATCCCACCGCCTGACTGCTCTCACCGTGGGCATGCGGGCACCTGAGCGGCTCCGGGCTGCTTTCCATTAGGTCACAGTCCAGGGGCTGCCGGCTGGCTGCCGGCTGGCTGGATCCACTGTTCCTTTCTGCTTGGGTGCATTCATTCTTTTCATTTAACTTCTCAACGAAGTGAGTACCATTTGGCAGAGGTGTATAATGTTACCTCAAGCACAAGAGCTTTGGAGAGAGATTTTCCTTAAAGAGTTCTGGGTGTGCTGTGGAGGCACTAGCATGGCACAGCTGGTCGCTCCTGGAGCCAGATTCAGCCTCCTGGAGCAGCCAGGATTGCTGCAGCTTTGGGTGTCAGCTGTGGTGCCAGGCGCGTGCCACTGCACAGGAGGCACTGTTTGAATTCTCCATAGCTGTTGGGAGGGAGAGTGCCAGGGCGGCTGCTGAAAATGATCTAAACAGGAGAAAATCCCCAGGATGGGTCAGCTTCTCTTCTTGTTCTACTGGCTTTGGTGCCGAGGGGTGGTGTTATGATCTACATCTGCCCGAAAACCCGTTACCTGAGAGGCCCGGTCAGGAAAGACACAGGTATTCTCCTGTGTGACTCCGGAATGCCTCCGGAGAGCCGTGCTAAGATTGTTCATCACCTCTCCCGTACACGGAGCCCCCTGCATTAACCTGCACTGGTCTGGTGCTGGAAGCCACCCGTGGCCCTCACCGGTGAGAGGTGTGGACAAGGAACCCGAAGGCTGGAGACCTTGAACTCTGAAAAGTCAGAGCTCTGCACCCACTGTTGAGACAATGGCAGCTGAAGCAACTTTCACCTTTTAGTTTTATGTAAACCCTTGCTGATTGGCTATTGTTGGAATTGCCTGCCTAAGGGTTATGGGTGTATCCCAAAATCTGAATAAAAGCGATAGCTAGGCCAGAGCAAAGCGGAGTCCTTCCCCTTGAGCTGGGCTCCCGTCTGGCCCCCAATTCCCAAATTTATATTTTCTTGTCTAGTCTCTTTCCTTTGTGTGCGGCCTCCTCCAGTGCCCAAGCCCTGAACCTGAACCCTGGACCACGCAAGATGTGGACGGACACACACACAGACACACACACACACTCACACACACACTCTCAC
The DNA here is from genome assembly GCA_963693515.1 of Pipistrellus nathusii. Lineage (NCBI taxonomy): Eukaryota > Metazoa > Chordata > Mammalia > Chiroptera > Vespertilionidae > Pipistrellus > Pipistrellus nathusii. Next base: position 187,700,456 of record OY882860.1, on the reverse strand, counting down.
ACACACACACACACACACTCACACACATACTCACACACACACTCACAATCTTGCAAGGAATGGCTTATACTGAACACACGGAAAACATTTGGCTGCTGCCAAGAGCTGGGCTTCTCTCTGTTACCTCCTCCTACCCTGTCTGCTGCTGGTTGTAGACCTGGCTTTTTTCAGCCTGAGTTGTGTAACCGACCCTGGTACCACCACAAAAGCAAACAAATGGTGGTTTCTTCGCGTTATGAATTCCATGAAGTGCTGCTCCCAAAGAACACGAGGTGCCCCTCTTGTGATTGAGGGACCAGAGCAGTCCATGCCCTGCAGGGTGGCCCAGGGGGGCACCGTTCGTACCGTCACTGCGTTTGGGTGAGCAGCTGCCTCGGGCCTGGGTGCCAGGTCCTTACTCGTCTACCTCTTGACGTTGAGGCCTCGGCTGCCGCCGTGGTCGTCGTGTGCACTGTTTCTAGTCTAGTGGGTGTGGTGTCAGACTTGAACCTGGAGACGTAATGCTGATGATGTTGGATACTTCCACGTTATTGACTCCATCTCTGTCAGTACTTTCCTGACCTTCCCAGGACTGCCTTTGTTCTGGGTTTGTGTACACGCTACCTCCTGGGTATTTTCCTGTGCTTTGCTCTCTACCTGGCCGTCACCAGCCAGACCACAGATGTCTGTACAGAGGTGACGGGCCTGGGCCAGCATTGCTCCCATGAGCCCGGCCCCATCAGCAGAGCCCCAGGTCTACCAGAACATTCGCTCCTGTGGGCTTTGGAGCATCCTTGGAGAGATCTTTCTACCTGCTGCTGCACATTATGAGAGAAAGCAGAAATGAGAATGGGAAGAGCCTTACTGCCTCTTAACTGCAGTATATGTTTATTTAGACATATGGGTACTTACTTCCTAAAAAAAAAAAAAAAAAAAAAAGAGTTTGGTTTTGTGAGTCCTCGTCAGGCACTGTACTCGGCTCTGAGATGCATGATTGTTGAATTCTTTCCTCTGAAGCTCGCAGTCCAGTGGGTAGATGCGGGTGACGAGTCATCTAGAGTTGTAGGGGCCTCCTTCTGCCGAGAAGAGGGGGGAGGCTGGGAAGACATCACAGTTTGGCGGAGTGTTTTGGAGACGGTTTTCAGTCGATGGAGGAAACAAATAAGCAGAGGCAAGGCGGTCAGAGAGAAGAAGGCATATTGCAGCCTGGTGGCTCTCGGACCGAGCTGCAGCCCAGCCATGTGCCCCCACCCGGCACTGAACTGTGACCTCCTGGTTCAGTGCTCAGTCACGGAGCCCGCCAGCAGGAGAAGAGTCGTGTTTTTGAAGTGAGTCTAGCTGATCTGCAGAACTACGAAGTGGCATTTAGAAAATTTAAGCCAATTACTGAGGATGTTAAGGCAAACCCTGCCTAATTTCCATGGCATGGATCTTACTCGTGACAGAATGTGCTCCATGGTAAAAAATGGCAGACCCCGGCTGAAGCTCAGATTGATGACAGGACCATGGTGGCTGTTTGCTTCCTCTGCTCTGTGTTGTTTTACTGGAAAAAGCAGCAATCAGATCCGGGAGACTTCTTTGCTCAGCATCAGCAGGTCCACCAAATCCAGGAGAAGGTGATGGATGTCATGAGCCGAGAGGTGCAGACAGTGATTTGAAAGATGTAGTTAATTAATGAATTCCAGCTAGCATCGGAAGAGACATGGAAGAGCTTTGCCAACCTGTTCACCCGCTCCACGATGTCTTTGTTAGAGAAGTCAGAATGCTGGAGATACCCAGCCCCGCAAGCTTCGGCTCTGGCCCAGGCTCTCTTCCCTGGCTCCCTTCAGGGCAGTGCCGCCCCTTGTACGCCGCTGCGCTTGTAATCACCGCCATACTTGCGTCTGGGAGAGTATAGGTGGTGCTTCACTATTTGTCTCTCCCTCTGTGGCAGGCATAGTGGGTAAGCTTTGGGGACAGATGGATGTAATTCCGAAAGCAGTCATTTACTTGCCAGGTGGCTTTGGTCAAGATATCTCACCAGGCTGAGCCTCAGTTTCTTTATCTGTCAAACGAGGATTAAATGGTATTTCCCTCGTGGTCAATGAGACCCACTGCACAGAGCCCTAGCACCATAGCTCTGGAATCCCAGCAGTGTCTGCCAAGCTTGCTAAAACCTTATCAGCTATAATAATGATGTTTTCTTTCTTCTTTCTTTACTTTCTTATTACAGTTGATATACAATATTATATTAGATTCAGGTGTACAACATAGTGGTTAGATATTTATGTAACTTAAGAAATGTTTTTGCCTTCTTTTGTTTTGAGTCCTGTTGTTACCTCTCACCCCTTTCATTGCATTTTCTTTTGCTAAGGTTAGAATTAAATTCTGTCTAGGGAATGGCAAGAAATATTCAAGGTGATGAATAGTAAGGACCTACGGCCAAAGATAATATATCCAGCAAAGCTATCACTCAGAATCGAAGGTCAGATAAAGAGCTTCACTAATAAAAAAAAAAAAAGCTAAAGGAGTTCATCAACACCAAGCCAGAATTATATGAATTGCTGAAGCGGGTTCTTTCAGAAGAGAAAGTAAATAAAGATAAAAATTATGAACAACAAATATGTAACTATCAACAAGAGAATCTAAAAACCAAGGAAATTAAAAAAAAATCTTATGAACAATATTAACTGTTGAATATAATAGAATCAGAGGTATGGAAGGGGAGTGAACTGACGATTCTTGGGGAAAAGGGGAGAGGGGGATGTGGGAAGAGACTGAACATAAACTGCACCTATGGATGAGGACAATGGGGAGTGGGGAAAGGGCAGAGGGTGGGGTGGGACTGGTGGAGGAGAGCAATGGAGGGGGGGGGGGAAAGGAACATTTGTAATAATATGAACAATAAAAACTTATTTAAAAAAAAAAAAGAATTAAATTCTGTCTAGTCCTTTAGTAGCTGTCCTAGATATTTTAAAACACTTAACAAAATGTAATGTCTTTACTTTTCCCTTCACTGATGAAAGGATTTAAATCCTTTTAACTTCACACCCCCTTCCAACTTGTCCAGTATTTCTCTCCTGAATTGTTTAATTCTGAAAATTTGATGCTGTGTTTTATGCAGTCAGTGCTGTTTAGATTTACCCATATATTCACTAGTATATTTACTTACTACCATCTTTCTTGTGCTTCAAGTTTTCCACCACAGATTATTTCATTTTCCTAAAGTATATTCTTTAAATTTTCCTTTTCTGTGAAGGTTTTTTGGTGTGATATATATTTTATCTGTCTTAAAATACCTAATGCTTTATTCTTAAAAACTAATTTTGCTGGGTATGGAATTCATAGTTGGCAGCCATTGTTACTCAGCATGTAGTATGTATTATTCCATTGTCTCCTGGCTTTCACTTTTGCTCTTAGTTCAGTTGCCATTCTTTGTGATCTTTCTGCTGACTGCTTTCATGATCTGTTCTATAACTTTGAGGTTTTACAGTTTCGCTTTAATTGTGGTGGTATAGATCTCTCTCCCTCTTTAAAATCTTGCTTGAATTCATTGGGCTTCCTTGATTTGTGGTTTAGTCTGAAAAATTATCTTTAGATATTGCTTCTTCCCCATTCTTAATGTTATCTTCTTCTGTCCACTTTTTCTCCAAGTCTATTAATTTTTCTTTTATATTTTCTTGTTATTTCAGAAAGAAATTTGATTTATCCACTTTTATTCTGTGGTTCCTTCTTTAAATTTTTGTTTTTAGTGTTTTCATCTCCCTTTATTTTATGCCAACTCAGTGATGTAAATATATTTTGTTCAGCTGTTTAAATTTTGCAGAGGAGAGTCATTAAGATCCCTGCTTTTCCTTGCTGCTGAGAACAGAAGTCTGTTCTGTCACAGTGGGTGTTTGCTCCAGAGCCTAGCACATGTCTTGACTCATTCATTCCAGACATGTTTATTGTTTGCCTGTTATACATCAGTGCTAAGGATACAGGTTGAACAAAGACTTGGTTTTTCAGGAGTTGCATCCTGGTAAGTGGAAAGAGACAGTATGTAAGTTGGCCTGTGGGGCTAAGGGTTATTAAGAAAATGAAGCAGAGTTAGGCTGAAGTGTTAGGAATGGGCATGGATTAGGGGAGATTTCTTCAGAAGAAGGTGAGTGTAAGCAGATGTCTGGTGATGGGAGGCAGCACAGCCTGCAGACGCTGGAGGAAGGGTGTTCCTGGCACAGGGGCAGCCAGTGCTAAGCCTGGTGCATTTGGTGACCCACAGGAAGGTCACGGCAGCTGGAGGAGTCAGGAGCAGGATTGGAAGGAGCTGAGACTGAAGTAGGAAGTGGGGCCAGATAGCAAGGGATCTTGTAGGTCAGGGAGGGAAGGGTAGGTAAGTATGACAGACAGCTCTTGGCAAGTTTAGAGTGTGGTGGATTGAACCAGGTAGCTGAACAGAGGCAGTGTGAGGTGCCACATTCTGCCCTGTCCCAAGGTGGAGCTGATGGCGGGTGGAGTGTGAGGGAAGGAGAGGAGTCAGGGATGACGCCAGGGCAGAGGCCTGGGCAGCAGCGCAGATAGATCTGTTCACTGAAGGGGAAAGAGCAGGGGAGGAGCCCAGGAGTGGGGGTGGGGGGCAGAAGGTGAATGGTGGGCAGTGGCTCTGAAGGGTCTCTCACATGCCCAGGCGCAGGGCTGGGTTGTGTGGAGTCGGAGCTCTAGGGAAGTAAAGTCAGGGCAGAAGGGGGTCGCCTAGGAAACCCGTGTGCATACCCGGAGCCCTGGGCCCTCCCAGTCTGCACACAGCCGGGAAGGTGTTCCTGGGGACTTGGCAGGACAGACTGAAAGGCATGTGGGCTCTGGGGCTGAGTGAAGAAGGTAAGGGATACCCAGGCCAGTTAGCTGTGACTTACAGATAAGGCACTTGAATTCCTTTACCGGAAAAGCTTGAATTTCACGCTTTGGAAGTCGTGGAGGGTCCCCAGTGGTGCCATATTTCCTTTTAGGTTTTCAAAGGTAACTCAGCTAGGCCTGGCTGGTGTGGCTCAGGGGTTGAATGTCACCTATGAACCAGGAGGTCACAGTTCGATTCCCAGTCAGGGCACATGCCTGGGTTGCAGGCTCGATATCCAGTGTGGGGCATGCAGGAGGCAGCTGATCAGTGATTCTCTCTCATCATTGATGTTTCTTTCTCTCTCTCTCCCTTTCTTTTCCTCTCTGAAATCAATAAAAATATATTTTTAAAAACTTCACTAATATATTCTTAAGGTAGAAAAATAAGAAATACAGGGATGCACAAAGAAAAACCCAAAATTCACATATTCCACCACCAGAGAAGGGGGAAAGTTAGCATTTATTCGAGTATTTGCTCGGATGTCCCCATCTCAGGAAAACCTTCCTGACCTCTACGCCCCCACCCTCACCCCACCTGCCACGACATTCCTGGCAGGATGTCTGCAGGTCTCTGGGCGCCTTTCCCACTCGCCTGCACCCCGGACCCCTGTGCCTGGCGTATCACGCCTTCATTGCGTTTTGTCCAGTGAAACATTCACACGCTTCGGCCATGCCTTCCAGACTTCTTTTCCGGGCGGCACACTCTAACAGGCCTTTTTATTAAACTGAAGTGTGTGGAGATTCAGTCTGTCTTTTCAGCGGGAGCACCTCAAACTCACACTCGCTGGGCTGCGGGCAGCAGGCTTCTCCTCCTCCCTCCCTCCTCCCTCCCTCCCTCCCTCTCAGCTAGTCACATGTGACCTTGACTTATCTTTCCTGTCGCTGTACTGTGCGCTCCTGGACTGCAGAGCCGTCTTATTATGGATTTATTTCACTCCCTTCTCCCAGCTCTTAGCAAGGTTTCTGGCACTCAGTAAATGTTTTTAGAATATTGGCAAAAATATACATTAAATGATAAAACATTGTTTTGACTTAGCATTTTACCCAGTTTTTCAGAATAAATTATATATTTTATTGGAAATGTTAAAAAATTTGGGACACAGGCTATTTTTTAATTATAGCAGCCAAACTGACAACTGTTTTAGTAAGGAAAGGCTGTGTGTGTGTGTGTGTGTGTGAGAGAGAGAGAGAGAGAGCAAGAAAAGGAGGGAGATGTGTATAAGGAGAGAAGGAGAAAGAGAGAGAGGATGTGGGAGGCATGGGTGGTGTCTGTGCATGTACTTGTATGTGATTGTACATTTATGTTTGTGTTTGGTATTATAATTGAAGTTAATATAGTAACCAAGCCATTTTCAGGGCTTCTCAGGTAATATTTATGTTAGTTGGGCATCTCTATATTTATATATATATAAAACCCTAACATGCAAATAGACTGGCAGAACAACCGGTCGCTATGACGTGTGCTGACCACCAGAGGCATGCATGTGGACCATGGTGGGCGTTGGCCACGGCAGGATGGTGGAGGTGGTGAGTGGGGACACCAGACCAAGGTGGGGTGCTGGTTGCTGTCACTGGGGTGAGCCTCTGGTGGTTACTGAAAATTCTTTGCTCCCACACGCTGTGGTCCCGCCTGGCACTTGTACCTGCTCTTGGCGCCGGCCCCATTTGCACCCGCTGCTGGCACTGGAGCCATCACTCGCACCCACTGCTGGCACCCACTGCTGCCACCTGATGCTGCCACCTATTGCTTGGCGCTGACAGCGCGTGCAAGAGGCAGCTGCCAGCCCTTCAAGACTTCTCCACCTCCCCCTGCTCCTGAGGGGTAATTGGGGCTGGCAGCTGCTGCCTCTCTCACCTGCTGCTGGTGACAGCCCTGCTCGTACCCACAGCTAGTCCGATCGCTTGGTGCCATCAGTGGGTGTGAGCAGCAGCTGCCGGCCCTGATCGCCCCTGAGGGCTTCTTCACCTCCCACTGCTCTGGGGGCGATTGGGGCAGCAGCTGCTACTCGCACCACTCTTGAATTCGTTTACCATCAGCGGGAGCGAGTGGGAGCAGTGGCAAGGATAGTGGGGTGCTGGCAGACAGGACACTGGCAGCCACAGCAGGAGGGGTTGGGCAGGGGCACGGAGGATGGGCCAAGACCCACCCCTGTGCCACCACAACCTCATGGCCCACAGTTCCTTTCAAAGTGCACGAATTCATGCACTGGGTCCCTAGTTGTATCATAAATAGAAATAGCATAAAATTTTCTTCTTTGTAACCTGGCCACTGGAAATGTATATTAGGAGGTAGCACCATGAAAAAAATATAGGAGGCTTAACATTGCAGGTGTTTGTTTTGTATTCCTGGAGTTTTCAGTGGCACAACTGAGGCATGAGCCTGTAAGTCTTGTTTGCTGAAGTGACATGTGCCCTGTGGGATGAGCCATGGCCAGAGAGACTGAGAGGAGTATAATGGGGACAAGCAGGTATGGACGGACATTTGCTGAGTGCCTCGTGTGTTTAGGCATTTACATATAATGTGCCATTTAAATTACTTCTAACTTCCCCGAGAAATAAGTCAGCCATGGTTATCCCCATTTTATAGATGAGAAGAATGAGGCTTACAAGTCAAAACTTGTAGCTGTCACAGCTAGTTCAAACCATGGGCTCTCTCTCTCTCCTCCTTCTTTAAGGGAAACTTTTGCTGTATTATGCTTGGTTATAGCTCATCAGTTTTAGATCGTTGCTTGTTTATTTTTTTTCAAATTATTGGATAGACCTTCATGTTATGCGAACTTTTTAAAAAATAAAGTCACTGCCAGGTTAGAACTAGTTGTCAGTTTGTCACACCAGTTTGTCCAAACTGGCCCTGTGTTTTTCGTTAGAACAGAAGACATGGCTCCGGCTTGTACATTTGAATGAAAGGGAATAGTTTCTTGAGGAGGAAGTAGAACCACAGTTGAATGCAGAGATACCTACTTAAAAACCAAATCTTTTTGTGGTTTGTATGTTTTTTTTAAAAAAACTCAGAGGCACATATTCACGGCACTCCACTTCCTGACAGGGCTCTGAGGGCGAGTTCTCACCGGCGGTTCCCAGCCTCCTTGTGGTGGGCAGCAGGGCAGGACGTGCTGGTGTAGGCGGAGCAGAGGGCTCTCCTGCAGTGTAATGAGTGACTCGGGCTGGCAACCAGCCCTGTGCCCATGGGCACCCTGCCCTTTGTAAACTCTCTCCCCTGTGCTTAGAAGCCAGAGCCGCTTCCTGGGACCTGCCTCAAAGACCTGTGTGACCCTGCCCTGAGCTGGTGTGAACTCCTCTTTGCCATGGAGGGCCCGTCCCTCCAGCTCCTGAGTTCCCACTGAGAGTCAGGCCCGGGCACCCTTTCTGGACCCTCCTGTCCGCTCCGGTAGCATCGTGTGCAGAATGCTCTCCGAGCACTGCCCTGTCTTGGTGGAGGAGGTTGTGTCTGTGTCTGTCCCCGTGGGAGGGGAAATGCTCAGTGTTGGCGCCTGGCTTTTCTGACGGAGTCTGGCCCGGGGTCACCACCAGCAGCCTGGCGCTGTGACCGATGGTGGAAGGCCCCACACTGGCACTGGGCCAGGCCTCGGATAGATGCCATTGGATCCTCAGAACCTCTAAGGCAGCTTGGATTCCATTTTACAGATAAGCAGTATCAATCAAGACCTCTTAAGTAGTTTGCGTGAGGTGACGGCCACTCAGCAGGCACACCAGGTGTCTTGTTAAGGAATCACAGATGCTCATTGCAGAGACGGCCTGGTTACCCAGGAGCGCCGTGCTCTTGGCATCACGCTCTCTTGCTGCCTCTGGCTCTCAGGTGGGCCCTCTCGGCCTGCAGTCCTTTCCCAAGGATTCGGCAGGGAGGTGCGCTCAGGCTGAGGGAGGGAAGGACCCTGGGAGTGCCTCGCTCTGCAGGAAAAGAGGCAGCGGGAGCTGGAGCTGCCCACAGAGGCCCTTTGTGTGACAGGAAGTCCTGTCTGGAAGGACTGCCTCAGAGTGGTTGACCTGAGGCCACTCTGACTCACGCTGTTGTTACTACCGCCCTTTGTGCATCTTGGGAACCTGCTTCAGCGGACTCGGCGGTGGCCTCCTACCCGCCAGCCTCAGGTCGGCATTTCTCCTGTCACATCTGTCCTTGTGAATGCCCCCGTTTTCTTCCTGAACAAAGGACAGCCTCCTCCCGATCCTTTCTGTGGTTTTCTTTCTGCTTTTGCCAGAGAATCTCTGTCTCATCCGGGCCTACGTGGCTTTCCTTTTTAGGCTTTAAGTGTGTGTCTTAAGTTGGAAAGCTTGCAGCTCAAAGAAGTATCCCACTGGGCACGTGCTTCTGCCCCAGAGAAGGCGCCTGGGAAGTGTTTGATGTAGCTTAAGATCTGGCAGTGGTGGAGCATGGGAATAAAGGTGAAATGAAGGGGCCCGGATCGACAGCCCAGTTCCCCACAACTTCATCACATACTGTCGTATCTGTGGCCATCGGTGGGCACTGGTTAGGCACTGGATAGGATGCAGGACACCCGGAAGTGAACGGGAGGTGGTGGTGGTGCTGAGCTTGACAGTCCTCACGTGCTTCCCAACCCTGAGCACCAACTCTGAGAGGGAGGGAAGGAGAGAGAGACAAACAGAGAGAGAGGAGAGAGGAGAGGGAAGAGGGAAGAGAGAAGAGAGGAGAAAGGAGAAAGAAGAGAGAATGTGTATAAAGCTGCTTGTATGAAGGGATTCTAAAATATGTTGGAATAACACCCCTTCTGTCCTTGGCTGGCAGCTTTACATGTTGGGACTCCTCCTGGGTGACATGTGGCAATCAATGTACATTTGTTCTGTCGAGCCATAAAGTGAGTCTTTGTTGAACGTGACGTTTTCCGTGTGCCTGGGCAGTCAGTGTAGAATGCTTGCGTATGTGGGGCAGAGCAGTCACATCTGTTGAATGTGTTTAATTGTGGCTCATACATACTCTTTAGATTTGGTGACCAGAGGTCATATCCTTTTCCGTACTCAGAATGGTGGGAATCAAAGCTGCAAAGACCCTTTTCATCCAGCCTGCCCCTCACATTGTGGAGGAGGGGAAGTGAGTTTCGGGGGTGCGGGTAGGGACAGATCTGAGGATGACTCCAGCCCCCTCCCCATTTATGTGATGAAACCTGGGGTGAGTTACTCAAAGGTGGCTTAGCCCTGCTGGTTTGGCTCAGTGGATAGAGCATTGGCTTGTGGACTGAAGGATCCCAGGTTCCATTCTGGTCAAGGGCTCATGCCTGGGTTGGGGGCTCGGTCCCCAGTGAGGGATGTGTGGGAGGCAGCCGATAGGTGATTCTCTCATCATTGAGATTTCTCTCTCTCCCTACCTCTCTGAAATCAATAAAAATAGATGTTTTTAAAAAGGTCGTTAGTGTCTGGTGAAAGACAACTTGGTATGACTACTCTTTACATTTCTGGTGAAGTTTTCCCATTAATGTAACTACTAGTCCAAAGGAAGACACATGGCGTTTATGGTTATGGAAGGAGGTTCTGTGGTTACAGAAAGGAGTCAGTTGAGAAAGTGTCCAGGCGTCTGAATGATGAATCTTGTGTGTCCACCACTCTTCTGGCACAGCCTCGTGGGCCTGATCCCACTTCCGTCTCTGCCTGTCACTGACAGGCGGCCTGCCAGCCTCTCCTTGAACTTCAGGGCACCATCTGCCGAGAACTCCTTCCTGGTATTGGAGAGCTTGAGTTCAGTGAGTTTTTCTCTGTGTAAAGTCTTCTAGGACCCATTCTCTTGAACATGAATCCAGCTTTGTTATGTGAAGGAGTACGCTTTCCGTTTGCCTGGTGCAAATGTATAGGCATCTGAAAATGGACCGCTGACACCACTCTACAGAAATGAGGCTGAGGAGGCTCCCTGCATCACCACGGTCTTCTCCAGCCCTGTATTCCTCTTCCCCCGCTCACACACACAGTTGGTCATTTGTTGGTTCAGACGTTCAGTCACTTAGCAAATATTTGAGCGTCTACCTCCCTGGGCTACAAAAATGAAAACACACAGTCCGTGCCTTTAAAGCGTGTGCAGTGAATGTATGTGCTGTTACACTCTGCCTTTCTTTGCTTGTACCCAGTTTCGCATATAAAACGGCTCACCTGCTGGTCCTTTACAATGGCCAGGTGACGTCCATTCTGTCAGCTCACCATGCTTTCTCAGTTCACGAACATTTGACTCGTCTCCAGTCTTTGCTGTTATAAATATTACTGAAAGGAACATTTTGTTCAGGCTATTTTTCTTTGAGTTTATTTGCTTGAGGCATATTCCCCAAAGCGGGACTGCCAGGTCAGAGGTCGGTAACTATTATCAGCCTTCTTCCATATTTCCAGATTTTTCCATGAAGCCTATTAGCAGTGTTAAAATACATTCCTATTTTCCGATACCCCACTAAAACTGGCATTGTCATTTTAATGTTTCTTATTTTTATAAGTTACTGCCTTTTTTTGTTGTTAATCCTCACCTTAGGATATTTTCCATTGATTTTTGGGGAGAGAGGAAGAGAGAGGGAAAGACAGAGACACATCGATGTGAGAGAAACACATCAATTGGTTGCCTCCTGTATGTGCCCCGACTAGGGTCCGGGCCGGGGAGGAGCCTGCAGCCAGGTATTTGGCCAGGGCAAGTTATTTCCAGTTTTAAAGGAGGGTAAGCTATTTTCCTCACACGGGAATTTGCTGTTAGTCTTGGCTAGGTTAGGTTGCAGTAATAAGCGAGCCCCAAATCTCAGAGGCTTAAGATAACAAAAATATCTTTCTTACTCACTGCGCCTGTCCCGGGGGATAGTTCACACAGCTGCCCCGGGCCAGGCTGGCTGAGGAGACCTCTGTCCTGTAGCTGCAGTGGTGCTTCTCGGTGGGTGACGGGCAGAGGAGAGGCCAGGACTGGGCGAGGCTCCACTGGGCCCGGGGCCTGGCTTAGCAGGTGAACTTCAGGGAGCCTTCCTGCCTGTGCCCACTGTCTCTGCCCCAGTGTGCGCCCTGGACAGCTTCTTTGGCCCCTCAGTCTTCATTCAGCCCTGAATGTAATAAGATTTTGTCAGTTGTGTTGAGTCCATTTTTCTTTATTTGCTTTCCCCATGACATTTTTATTAATGCAGAGGTTTAAATAATTACATAAATTTTGGAGGCATCCATCTTTCTCTCTCTCTTTTTTTTTTCTTTTCTTTTTTCCCCCCCAATGACCTCTGAACTTTTTATTGGCCTCCTGTCCTCCAAGGGTGCTCCACTACTGCTGCCGCCTTAACACATCAGAACTTTGGTGTCACTGACCTCAGACACGGCTCTGCTAGACATTCTGCGGTGGCGGGCTTTAGGGCAGAGTTGCTGTTGTCCAGGGCGTCACCAAAACCCAAGTCCTCCCCTGCTCCCAGCAGGCAGCGGTAGGTGGTGGTCTCAGCCTCCATCGTGACCTTGATGTTCAGCAGGGCCTTGTACTCCCCCTCTGCCCAGGTCTGGGCCAGCTCTGCCTCCAGGTAGAGCAGGCTCCAGCCTCCTGTTCCATCTGCCTGGCATAGCGTGTCTCCGCCTCCCACTGGCTGTTCTCCAGGCTGGTCTTCAGGAGTCTCATCAAGTCCAGGTCCATCTCCAAGGACTGAACCCTTTGTCTCTGCTCCGGGAGTGTCATCTCAGAAGCGCCTATCTTAGCCGTCTGTGAGGTGACCACGGTGGTGCTCCTTAGTCTGGTGGGAACAGTGCCTGTTTGACTCTGCTCGATTCTCCTGTGCCAGCTTGGCATACGAGGCCCGCTATCTTGCTGAGGTTCTGGGGTTGGGAGCATCCAGCTCCACAGTCAGCCCAGAATTGGCAGTCTGGTTTTGTAGGCCATTTGCTTCCTCCTTGTGGTTCTTCATGAAGAGCAGCTTCTCCTTGAGGGCTGTGATCTGTCTCCAGCTGCAGCCAAGTGACACTCTCGGAACCCAGTGATGTCGCTCTCTAGTCGGTGCATGGCTGACCTTGTCTCATACTTTGAAGTCATCAGCAGCAAGACATGTGTTGTCCATCTGCAGAACGATGCTGGCATTGTCCACAGAACTCGCGAAGACCTGAGCCCTCCGGTCTGCCATAGTCTTGAAATAATGCCCCCGTCCCTGACCTGGGGTCCCTTCTCCACGTGTTTCTGGATGATGCTCTCCAGTCTCCGAGTATCAGCCTTCAGGCTCCTCACCCTCTCCAAGCAGGAGGCAGGCGGTCAGGCAGGCATTGCTTACTCTGCTGCTTACTCCAGACGCTGCCAGACCCCCGCCATCCTCACAGTCCGGGCCCCGGGCCCCAGCCACCTTGACGCTGGTGGAGTAGGATATGGAGGTCCGGGAGCCTGAGCCCAGCATCTGGGTAAACGCTGGCTGTGCTGCTGGCAGCTGGGCTCGGGCTGGGAGACCGCGGAGCCCAGGGTTCGGTGGTCTGTGGGGAAAGAAGCCAGAGCGGGTGCCGAAGCTCATGTTGTTCAGGCAGAAAGGCCAGAGGGCAAGATCCAGGCTCCAGCAGTCTCCTTGTTTCTGCAGCATCACAATTTATCTTTCCCAGAGCCGGAGAGTAAACTCTTTTCTTTGAGTTGCTTAAAATAGATTTTTATGTGGCTCCATCTGACACTAATCCAAATATATAATGTAATGTCAGGGGGTTTTAATCTAAGTTAACTTAGGTTTTTGGTGATATGTTTGTTCTGTGACATGAAAACCTGAGCACATCCCTTCAATGCAACAGCCCTGCATGATGAAAACACTCCTCCAGGCAGGGTCGTCCTCAGCCTGATGGAGGGCGTGATGACACCTCCCAGAGCTGGTGAGGAGGACTGCGGACAGGGTGTCTGCTCTCACTGCTGCTCACCGCGCGCTGGAGGCGTAGCCAGGGCGGTGAGGCAGGAAAGGTAAATGAAAGGCATACAGATCAGAAAGCAAAATGTAAAGCTGTCTCAGTTCACAGACGATGTGATCTCATATGTAACAGTTCTAAGGAATCCACACAAAAAAAAAACCTGTTAGAACTAATATACTAACAATGGATAATCCAAAAATAAAGTTTAGAAAACAATTTTGTATAATAGCATGAAAAATAATAAAATATATAGGAATAAATTTGAAATATAAGACTTATACACTGAAAACCATAAAACATTGTAGAAAGAGGTTAAAGGTAACCTCAATAAATGGAAAGATATCCCACATCCATGCATGGGAAGACTTAGCATTGTTAAGTCGGCAGTATCCCCTAAATTGACAGACAGATTTGGTGCAACCCCTATCAGAAGCCTAGCGACTTCTTTGTGGAAGTCATCAAGCTGATTCTAAAAGTCATATGGAAATGCAAAGCATCCATCCAGAATAGTCAAAACAGTTTGGAAAAAGCAGAACTTTATAATTTCAAAAAGGTCTCTAAGTGTTCAAGACTGGTATTGGCATGAGGATAGAACCAAAAGAACAGAATGATCCCTAACATTTATGGTCAATTGATTTCAGACAGGAGTGGCAAGCTGGAGAATAAAGAATAGTGTTTTGAACCATTAGTGCTGGGACTACCTGCTATCTACTGTAAAAGAATGATTTGGACCTTCGCCCCACCCCACACATAAAGCTGAGCTCTGAATGAATCAGAGGCTAAGTGTAAGAGCTAAATCTATAAAACTTTTAGAGGAAAACAGGCGTAAATGTTCAGTACCTAGGATTAGGCAATGGTTTCTTAGCTGTGACACCAAAACAAACAACAAAAGAAAGAAAGAAACTTGGCCAATGGCTCAGTTGGTCTGAGGCTATGTCCTGTGCGCTGGAAGATTGCCAGCTGATTCTGGTCAGGGCACTCACCTGAGTTTCCGTTTGATCCTGGTCAGGGCTTGAATGGCAAGCAACTGGTCAATGTTCCTCACATCAATGTTTCTCCCCCTGCCCACTAGCATATCTCAGATGAGGATTAACAAAAATCAATCCATCAATCAATCAATCAATAGATAAGCTGGACTTTATAAAAATTAATACTTCAAAGCATGAACGGGGAGTTGGAGAAGGCGTGGGCAGTAGAGGGTGGAATTGGGAGGCCGAGAGTTGCCAGGTGCCCATCTCCAGGCCATGCTGGCCTCCCTGTCCGCAGTGCAGGGGCACTACTTCCTGCCTCCTGACCTCGGCGACAGGGTGACCTGTGCACGTGTGCACAGGGGCGTGGATATTAGAGAGGGGAGGCTCCTGCGCATGCTGGCCTCGGTGAGGCGTGACAGCCCCGGACCCGGCGTCACTCAGCCAGCAGACAGTGCTCTGCGGCGCCAGCTGCCTGTGTGCAGCCCCGAGGCTGAGGTGAGGAGGGTGTGAGCTTGCTCTTGAGCCGTGCGCAGTCCGATAACTTACTCTGCAGCGCATGTCTGTCCTCTCATTGCCAGAACACACAGGTCTACTTTTGGAATAAATGCTGTCCTAATTACTGAGTAAAGGAGGAAATGGAGTTTTTGTTTTTGTTTTTGTTTTTTTTAAATATATTTTATTGATTTTGTACAGAGAGGAAGGGAGAGAGATAGAGAGTTAGAAACATCGATGAGAGAGTCATCTATCAGCTGCCTCTTGCACACCCCCTACTGGGGATGTGCCCGCAACCAAGGTACATGCCCTTGACCGGAATCGAACCTGGGACCCTTCAGTCCCCAAGCCGACGCTCTATCCATTGAGCCAAACCGGTCCCAGCGGAAATGGAGTTTTTAATGCCAGTGCTATTTCTTTTCATTTTGTTTCAATTCCCATTCTTTAATGGCTGACTATGTAATAATTATAACAGGTGACATTTGTTAGGCTGGTCACAGCACCGTCTTATTCGAGTGTCACCATCACCACCTTCCCTGCAGCAGGCTGCACCCCAAGCTGGTCTTCAGATTGGCCAGAAGAGAGCCCAGCTGGAGAAATCTGGTCATTGTGCCTGCTGCTAGGGAGAGCGTGCCCGCACTCACAGCTATGGGAGGCCGGGTGTGTGCAGACCCTAAAAGGCAGGTACTGGGAGGTCGGCACTGTAACTGTTCGCTGTGTCTTCCACACCTGCACCGTGGTGGCGCTCCGGTGTGTGCCTTAGCGAGTGAGTGAGTGACTAGGGGGGCTGACCACGAGGTGAGGAAGTGGCTTGTGCAGAGGCAGCTCTAGACTCAAGTCTCCTGGCTCCGTCGTCCCACCCCAACCTTGGAAACATATGTGGTCATATGTCTCATAAAGTGACTGCCCTGCGGAGCATGCTCCATTCCCACTGCGGGGCTGCCCCCTGAAGGGTTTTGGGGACAGGGAATAACTAGAGTTTCTGGGTTGGCTAGGCCTCTCTCAGGTTTTCTTTCAAATCTTGGAACTCTTCCTGTACATTTTCTTGCATTGCTAGCATTCTCACAGTAACATCAGTTGGAAAGTGTGTCATTTCTGTCCCTTTTACAGTAACTCCTTCTGTTTTTAAACCTGTGGAGCATCAAGTCAATATTTAGCTCAGGGAAATCTTCAGCCCAAGTGCCCACGTTCCCAGGTGCTTGCCAGCCAGAGGTCTAAAAAGTATCGCTGTGAAAGTCAGTCACAGACCCGGACTGTCAGTTTCTATGTGAGACATGTGAGGGACATGAGCGGAGGCTGCTCCGGCGCCCAGAGGGACGTGTGGGTAAGAGCTGACAGGCTGGCCTGAGACCTGGGGACTGTGGGTCTCACCCTTTCTCCGCCGCCACCGAGACAGTTATTGCCCAGCATCACTTTCCTGTTTCCTGAGTGGGAAACCAGGAAAACCGGGCGGTAATGGGGTCTGCCTGGCACATGGCTTGTAAGACCCAAGTGCTGAGTCAGTCCCATCGGGTTTCGTTCCTGGCCAGCGCTCTCGGAACACCGTGTAGCCCCTCCCAGGTACGTGGGAATCTCCTCCTCCATGTGGTAGGGGTGTCTGCAGCAAGCTCCCACATCTTGTGTCTTTAAACTATTTTTTTTTTAAATTGATTTCAAAGAGGAAGGAAGGAGAGAGAGAGAGAGAGAGAGAGAGAGAGAGAGAGATATTATTGATGAGAGAATCATTGTCTCCTGCATGTCCTACACTGGAGTGGAGCCCACAACCCGGGCATGTGCCCTGACCAGGAATCGAACCCTGACCTCCTGGTGCATAAGTCAGTCCCCAACCACTGAGCTATGCTAGCCTGGCCCTGTGCTTTTGGAAGATGCTGCTGGTCAGGCCCCCATGTTGGAGTTTTCCTGCCCGAGTCCCTCCTCAGGCTGACCTTTGTCTGCGTGGGCAGCGCTTTCCCTGCCCAGCACCACTGTGTACTGAGTGATTCTCAAACTGAAATCTCAGTGATTATGGGATTTGAATAATTTATGTTGCAGAAGATTAAAAAGTTAGGCCTCAGAGTAAATGTTAAGGGGTTGCTTAAGTACCATCACTTTATCGAAACTGTCCGACTGCCAGCAAAGCTTTTCACAAACAGCTGAAACCGGTTTGGCTCAATGGATAGAGCGTCGGCTTGGGGACTGAAGGGACCCGGGTTCGATTCCGGTCAAGGGCATGTACCTTGGTTGCGGGCATATCCCGGGTGGGGGGTGTGCAAGAGGCAGCTGATCGATGACTCTCTCATCGATGTTTCTAACTCTCTATCTCTCTCCCTTCCTCTCTGTATAAAATCAATAAAATATATTTAAAAAAAAAAAAAAAAAGCTTTTCACAAACAAGCTTTCCTGATGCTCTGACTCCAGACAGACTGGAGGTGAGGATGAGTATGTCCAAACCGGTCCCCGGGCGTGAGGAAGCGTGGCTGTCCAGGAGGATGATTACTTTGTGGGGAGAGGAGAGGAGATGCAGTGAGCAGGGCAGGGGCAAGGGAACGGAGGAGGCACCTCCTCATCTGATGAGGATGCCCGGGACTTGGAGGTTTCCTGAGAAACTCATTCCCTGGCTCCATTTCTTCCTTCAGCAGCTGACACCGAGCAGCTGCAGGTACTGTGATGGGCACCAGGGTTTCCCAGGAGCTAACAGCTTCACTGGGAAACACGGCACCATAGAGGAACTCTAAGGAGACAAGAGGTGGGCAGAAGGTCACTAGCATGGTGGGGGGTAGGGGAGGCTCCTCAGAGGAGGTGACACTTAAACTGGGCCTTGCAGGATGGGCCTTGCAGGATGGATAGGAGTTGACAAGGAAGGGCAGTCTCTGGTAGTAGCACACAGCATGTGTGGTTGTTCAGGTCCTGCTAGGAGGCTGAGGCTGGCTAGGCATGGAGGGCAGGCCAGAGGGGGTCCCAGGGCTGAAACCTGTGAGTTAAGGGTATTCTGTGAGTATACACTGAGTGCCCAGGTTATTATCTCTGATTGCATAATCATCTGACCACTGTGTGTGTGTATGTGTGTGTGTGTGTGTGTGTGTGTGTGTGTGTGTGTGTATGAGAGGCCCAGTGCATGAATTCATGCATGGGTGAGTTCCAGCCTGCCTGCTGGTCGAACTCCTGGTTGAGGGGACAATTTGCATATTAGCCTTTTATTATATAGGATAGACACTGACTGGCCAGATTATTATGTGTTCAGAGATCATCATCATCTGGCCAGTCGGTGTAGTTAGAGGACATGCAGTGGAGACAAGGTTCCAGGGAGGATGGTAGGGCGTACTTGAGTGAACGAAGGGAAAAGATGGTCACATACCTACAAAATGCCGGAAAAGGTTGTATATTAATGATGGAAATGATGCTGTGGTTCTTTCCCGCCTGTCCCACACTGAGAATGCAGTCAGTGCAGGGCACTCTGGGGCCTCACTTACTCTTCATATATATATAGTGTATGTATTTATTTTATTGATTTTTTTTTTTTTTTTTTTTTTTTACAGAGAGGAAGAGAGAGGGACAGAGAGTTAGAAACATCGACGAGAGAGAATCATCGATCAGCTGCCTCTTGCACATCCCCTACTGGGGATGTGCCCGCAACCAAGGCACATGCCCGTGACTGGAATCAAACCTGGAACCTTTTAGTCCGCAGGCCGATGCTCTATCCACTGAGCCAAACCGGTTTCAGCGTTACACTTTTTGAATTCAGTTTGGCTTTTATGAAAAGTCTCAAAACAATTCTTGTTGCATGAGTGTATGTTTCCATACTTCCACCAAACTCTAAAGCATAAAAGGTCTTATTCATATTAGGTTTCTGGCAAAATTAGAGAAAAATTTCAAAGCGTCTTTTCCTTCCTTCTACTTTCTTTGTCTCACGTTTCTCCGATAGGGAAGAAGCCTGGAAGCCTGTCAAAGGACTTGCTGTTCTCATAAGTCTTTGAGGAGAACAGTGTGAGTCATTGTAGCTTTTTGCTGGTATTTTAGTATCCGGTTTATTTTTAAACAGTTCTGTGCCACTGGAGTTTCTTCCACAGTGTCTGTTACCATGGCTCCATAATATTTCCCCAAATCTGCTTATTCATACTTTCACACACTCCAGCATCAACTTCACAATTCCTTCGAGTCAGTGTATCTTATTCATGATATCCAAGAATGTTTGTCCAGCTGCAATAACATCTTCTCCAAAATGCATTTTCTCCAAAGTTGCTTTTCCCACTACAGCTGCTGGGAAGGGAGTGTTTGGCTCTGCAGGCAGGTGCAGTGAGGGAGTGGTGGGCTCTTCGGGGCTCTCCTCGGGGTCTTAGAGAAGACTAGTGTCGCCTGTGTGGAGCTGAGTCCCCTTTAGATGCCACACTTGAAGGCAAGGGTGGCAGCTGCCAATTTGGGAATGCTGGCACTAGTTGTTTTGGTCCAGACATCCACAGACTCTGGGTTCTTGGTTGTCTCAAGTGTGCGCATGTTTTTGTTCTCATTTATTTATTCATTTATTTCTGGGCTTGGCCGAGACTTCCACTTTGGGACGGTCTCCTGTTCAGGAATCTGAGTGAAAAGCAGAGCAGTCAGTCCTGGCGGCACTGCCTGTGCTCCCTCCTGGCATCCGGGCCTTCGAGGAGCTGTTCCTCTGCCTTCCGCTGCTGTGAGGAATGTGTGTGCCTTACAGGCTTGGGATGTTCAGCACTTAAAGGAAGTCCCAGAGCAATATGGGCTCAGACATAGTTTGTTTCCAGGGGCTTACGTGACCTCTCCATTTTTCAGGGGAAACTGGGTTCTCCTCTGACACATAAATGTGATATCAGACTAGAGTCTGGGTGTGTGCTTGGGGCTACCACAGGGGACTCGTCTTAGCCAAAGGTTTCCACATTCCACTATAAATATAAGTGCTGACTGGGCCGTGACAGAGCATTGCTAATACTTGGAGATTTCAAGTATGGTGTAACGGACCGGACCTTCTGTCTCCTGACAGTTGCCTCTACTGACAGGACCCCCTTTGACCAACAAACACAAAGTAAAGCGTGGTTCTGGGTGCTCCGGAGGCTCCCGGCGGGAATGTCTTCGGCCAATGACTGCGAAGCTGACCATTGTAGACCTGCCTTTTTAAGAATCACTGAAAAATTATCTGCTCTCATCGGAGCAGTCTGTTTTCTTCCCTGGCTAATCCAGGAGTGTCAGTGTGCGGCTTCCGAAGTGCAGTTGCTAACAAAACCTTACTGTGAGATTGCATTTCTTCGCCATCATTGCGTTTATAAAGATCTCAGCGTGTATTGTCACTTGCTACAAGTTAAAGAGGACCTATCATGGGTGAGACCCCCAGTGGAGTTTCCTTTTAGAGGGGGGAGCAAACTACTTGGGTAAAAAGAAATGCAGGTCGCCATGTATGTGTTAAAGAAATATACAGAGCGAATAGACAGTGGCAGAGTAGCGGGGGAGGCGGGGAGGTGAGGAGGGATCTGGATGCCAGAGGATGGTCAGAAGCTTCTCTGAAGACCTCTTGGCCGTGGGCCAGATGCCAGCAGGGAGCTGGCCATGCACTCACCTCAGAGAAGAGCTTTCCAAGGAGAGGGAACTGCATGTGCAAATCCCGAGGCAGAAACTAGGTTAGTGTGTTCCAGAAACAGTGGGGGACCACATGGCTGGAGCAGATCAGGGCAGCGGGGGCCAGTCTTGGTGGGACTCGCCGCAAAGGGCAGGAGGTAGGCGTAGCTCTGAGTGCAGGGCTTGGAGCAGAAAGTGACACAATGTAAGTATTGGAAAAGGTGGCCCTGTGGGGACCAGAAGTCGGAAGTGAGGGTGGGTTTTCTGTTCTACCTAATGTGGGGATTTTTAAAGTCAGCTTATTGACATCTCAGCTTTGAAGTTTTAGTTATTAACACCGCCTGCATCCCTGGGATTTGGGATTCTGGGAAGTTTTCTGGGCTCTTGGAAGAGAGGTATGTGGAAATAAATACGCTGGTTATTAATAACAATGATGACAAAATGATCTCTGTGTGGCCCTGGCAGTTAAAAATATTCCTAATCATGGTGTGCACCATAGATCTCAGCCTACCCCGCAACTGGAGATGACCAGCTATGAGAAATTCATCCAGTTTAAACCTCATGGGGGTTTCTGTGCAGAAATGGGGCACCAGTTCCTCCTTTCTTCCTCACTTCCTGTTTTGGGGTGGACACCCAGCCCTGCTGTGTAGCCCTCTGAATCCTGTGTAGTCCCACTGACACTGGCCTGCGCCCTCTCTGACCCCCCTTTCATACCCCTCACCCACTCTTCCCTAAGGCTGTTCTTTCTGGGATGCCCTGCACCCCTCTCCCTGCCTGATCCCCTCGTCCCTCAGAAGTCAGCCTGGTGTCCTACAGGCTTGCTCAGCACCCTGGTGGACAAACTGCCCCTGAGGAAGAGCTTGGAGGGATCGTTTGTGGGGTCAGAGATAATCTGCCCACCTTTGGATGCAGGACTCGGCCATTGGCAGGTGCACTGCTCTCACCCGATAGGTCACAGCTCACTGCACCTGTTGTCCGCATGCCTGACCTCCCAGCAGCCCTTGCGGTTTTGTCAGTTGGTAGAGTGTTGGCCCTTTTACTGAAAGGTCGTGACTTTGATTCTGGTCAAAGGCACGGATCTTGGGTGCAGGCTCAATTCCCTGTGCCAGTTGGGGCGTGTGTGGGAGGCAACCAATTGATGTGTCTCTCACATCAATGTTTCTCTCTCTCTGTCACTCCCCCTCCCTTCACTCTCAAAAAATCAATGAAAAAAATACCCTCGAGTGAGGACCAACAAAAAAAGGGGGGTGGAGGGGGCAGGGAGTATCCTTCAGTGAGAAGCCCTGGGACCCAGGGTCAGATGCATGAGGCCGTGGTTACTGACAGTCATGCTTCTTTTTACTCGTTTTACAAAATGTGCATGCTAATTGCTGACTTTCCCTTTAAGCCTTGGGATTTGCATGTGTGGAACTTGTACCCCAGGTGACATCTTGTGTCACCAGCACTGGACGTGCTTTCTGGGGTGTGGATGTGCTCAGACGCAGGGGCTTGCTTCAATGGGCCTCTGGGAGTGAGCTCAAGCTCGCAGGGTGGCCGTGAGGCTCACATCAGAAGGCACTTTGCACTGTGAAGGTCACTGCCAGTGCACAGCGCTTAGAATGACCTGGCTGTAACCCACCCAATCCTCCGTAACCACTTGCCCGTAGGAGGCTCTTTTAAAGCATTTTAAGCTCAGAAATCTAAGAGTTTGTTTGATCCCACACTCTATTTTCAAGTAAAGATAGCAGGGTGCTGGGAGGAGGCCAAGGCCCCAGAGCTCCTTAATGGCCCATCTGGGACAGCTCCAAATTGTGGCCCTGAGAGCCCCTTACAGGAGTAAAACTGACCTCTGGCTCATCACAAATTCAAGTTGGTTCCCTGTAGCTTTACTGGCTTTGTTTGTTTGTGGTGTGTGAGTGTCTGTTTTTTGTGTCTGGTGTTGTTTTTTTTTTGTGTGTGTGTGCGCGTGTGTGTGTTTAAATATATTTTTATTGATTTTCCACAGAGGAAGGGAGAGAGATAGAGAGCTAGAAACGTCGATGAGAGAGAAACATCAACCAGCTGCCTCCTGTGCACCCCCTACTGGGGATGTGCCTGCAACCAATGTACATGTGACCACCGCTCTATCCACTGAGCCAAACCGGTTTCGGCGTGTGTTTTTTAATTGTATTCCCAGCAAGGATACCAGTGGTTCCCTAAGCCAGACTGATTGACTACCACCGTTCTTGTCTCTTGGGGGAATTAATTGTGTTTAGACAACCACACCATCCCAGGAAGTTTAAAGGACATTCGTCCACCAGGATGTCCATGTGTGGATAGCTAGTGTCAGGTAGGGTTGAATGGATTAAGTCCGAATACTCTGAACACTTACACATTAAAGGAACTTTATATTTAAAAAACTATTGATGTTTATTCACTTGAAGTTTCTTAAAAACAAACAAAGCAGCCCCCTAATTTCTGGACCTTCCACGGGAGAAATTGGAAGCTATGGTGAGGCCCCGGTCTCCCTCCATGGAACCTGTTCCTTGCTTTCCCCTTTCTTCCCATTTCTTGTTCTGTGTAATCTGCATGTGCTGTTTCACCTCCCGAAATGTTCTGATTCATCATGTGAAACAGACAGGACCCCAAAGGCAACAGCAGTTTTCTGCCTGCGTGTTTTTGGGGTCATTTTTCTCCCGCGCCTCATAGGGTATATTCCCATCCTTTCTCATGGGTGTGTAACCTGCCCCTCAAATGCAGATTGAGAATGCCAGTTCAAAACCGTGCTTTTTGAACTTAGAGATTCACAACTGTCTTCAGAATGCATGCGCCGAGAGCCCCCGTGAAGTAGCAGGACAGAAATTGCGATGCTGTGTGAGCCGCGGCATGTCTGTGACTGGGAAAGATCTGACCCCTGAGGGCCTGGCCCAGTCTTGATGCTTTACGGCCAGTAGAAGTGGCAGGAAGACGGGACAAGGGGCACTGCTTATGCGGTTGGGAAAAGCAGCCCCGACATGGCTGTGTGCTGTACGGACAGACTGGGCCTGGCAGAGGAGAAAGGGCGGGAGTGAGAGCGCAGGTTGGTGGGACAGAACCTCGTGGTTTTGACAGCCCTTGTGAGCCCGAAGTGTAGACATTTGGACTCGGACTGTCGGGGGTTGAAGGAGAAACTGAGGAAGCGAGGTGTCACCGAGAGTGGGCCCGCACCTGCTTCAGAACCGCTGCTGTGCTGAGTTTGGTACCGAGGAGCAACTTCTCTGGGCTGGTCTGTTTAGAAGAATTTGTTTTTCTTTAACCTTCCCCAGCACAATTGTTTTTCCTGCTGGAGGAAGAGGGTTGCTCTGTACTATCTATCTATCTATCTATCTATCTATCTATCTATCTATCTATCTTATCTATCTATCTTATCTATCATCTATCTATATAAAGCCAGCTGTAACAAACAGAACTACGGGTCGCTATGATGCCCACTGCACCAACATACTGACCGATGGGGATGGTGGGGCCAGCAGGTAACTTTCTGCGGCTCCTCCCCCTGGCAGGTCTACCCCCAATTGCCCCCTCCCCCATATCAGTTGGGGGCAGGGCCAATTTGCCCAACACCCACAGCCCCTCCTCATGGCTGGCCCCATCCCCAGTCAGCTCCCACCACCCTGATCGGCCCACAGTCCCTCCCCCAGCCAGCTCTGCCCCTGATTGACCCCCCACTCCAATCGGGCAGGGCTGGCGGCCAACCATTGCGGCCCCTCCACCTGGCTGGCCTGGTGCTCCATTTGTCCTCCCTCCCCCCACACCAATCGAGGGCAAGGCTGGCTGACCCACAGCCCCTCCCATGGCCAGACCAACCCTGATTGGGCCTCAGTCTGGGCTGGGCCAGACAGACCCACACCTGTGCACGAATTTGTGCACTGGGCCTCTAGTTGATCAATAAAATCAGATATTCTTTCCCCCATTCTTTTTCTCTTTTCTTTCTGTCATGTTCAAAAGCCCGAGCCATGTGGTTATGTCCTAATAGAGTTCCTAAAGTCTCCTCTCACCAGTTCCTCCTCCAGTTTGCAGCAGGTAGTTCTGTTCCACCAAGTGCTTGGAATCACTGAGACTGGTAGTTTCAGGAGATGGTTTCCATGGCAACCCCAAGCTCTTTCTACACTGAGATGCTGACTGATTTTCAGTCTCTGGAAGCACTTGAGTGTGCCCACTGCCCATCCTAATTGATGATGCTAGAGGACCTTCCTAAGAAGGCAGCCTTTAAAACCCAGCACCAAATCCTGTGCACCGAAAGGTTGTGGGTTCAATTCCTGGTCAAGACATATACAGAGTGATTCCACAGATGAAAAAAAAAGTAGGTTGCCAGTTTGATCCACAATTGCGGCATGGATGGGAGGCAACTGATCGGTGTCCTCCCTCCCATCCTCCTTCCCTCCTTTCCTCTCTCTCTAAAATAAATGAGCACATCCTCAGGTAAGGATTTAAAAACTGAGCACTGAGCGCCTGAAACTAATACTAAATAATATTTATTGTAAACGAATTGAAAGTAAAACAATGAAGACTCACTCATCAGGGAAAACAAAACAAAACAACCAACCAAGCACTTTGCAGAGAACAACCTGTTTGCCGTTGTTGAAGTCAACACAGCACACAATTTTCCAGACACACGTCACTGGATTTGCTGATTGCTATCGCTTCCTCTGAGGAGTTCGCTTTTCCAGATGAAGTCACTGGAACAGAATGGCCGTGCCAGGTACGCGGGCCAGTAGGAAAAGTGTCCTGTTTCACTATCACCTCCGGCCTCACTCCCTGAGCGCCCAGCTGGGGAGGCGGCTCCAGGCCGGGGAGAAGCAGAGAGGATGCCCGGGCCGAGGCTGGAGGCAGAGCGGACCCAGGACCTGGGCCCCAGCTGGGCCTGAGCCACACTATGGCTGCTGACCCCTTTGTGGTCTAGCTCAGCGTGTGCAGTAGTGTTTATAAAAGAACCCTATCACCAGAGTTAAAACATCTTCACATTAATGCCCCATTACTTTCCATCTGTGGAACCAGTCTGTATGAATAAAAATGACCCAGACTTTTCAGTTCAGCTTCTCCCATCCTGAATCCTTCCAGGTCTTTCTCAGGTGATTGCCACGTGTCATACATGGACTAGAGCAGCGGACATGACAGACAAAGCCCTGCCCGCCCAGAGCTGTGTGCCGTGCGGGGCAGTCAGTGGGCAGCACCGTTAAGTGAACAGCAGCTTGTTGGAAGGAAGCGTGTGCTCGGAGAGAAAGCAGAGACAGAGAAGGGGCCTGGGAGTGGCCGGAGGGGGAGGGAGGTGGGGGGGAGGACCTGCCTGAGCTGGGGCTGGTGCAGGCCTGAGGGGCCGGGCCTGCCTCCTGCTGGGCTCCCTGCAGGAGGACCTGGAGCAGGTGAGCAGGTGTGGCTGTGTGGGCAGCTTCCAGGACGCCTTCCCGCTGCGCTGCCTCTGCCGTGACAGAGAGGCCTTCCCCCGAGGCTGACGGGACGCGAGCCACGGGCGCCCTCGCCCACAATGTCCTTGCCTCACAGCGATAGCCTTTGACCCAGCCTGTTCTGTTGTTTTTCTTTTGGGAACAAGTTAAGGGCATTCCGAGGAGCTAGAGGTGCTTATGTAATCGGCACCTTGTTGCCCGGGTACCTGTTATCAGGCTCAGAGGGGAGGAAGGAGGTGCTGTGCTCCCAGCCCGGGCCAAGGGCACCCCGGCAGCCTCTGTTAACCTCCGAGCCCAGTGAGTCACTGAGGAGTGGCTCTGACTCACCGGTGTTTCCGGAGCCGGACCGGCTCCGGCCTCAGGATGTGCATCCAGCGGCCGGGATGGGGTGCTGGCCGCGGGATGCCTGGAGCACGCCGGTTGCTTTCAGGAGTGGGAGGCGAGAGGTGGTGTTTGTGCATCATTGTACTTTGGTTGTGTCGCTGTGAAGCTTGCTGCTTCTGCAGCCTCTGATGGGCAGACAGGTTCAGACGGAAGCACCTTGTCCCTGTCCCTCGGGCAACTGAACTCAGGCCCCCAGGGGACGGGCACGGGCAGGAGTCTCCTTCCCTCTGTGTAGCATTAGTTTATGGAGCTCAGCATCTGTCCGAGCACCAGGTTTCAGCTTCTCTGGGAAGAACAACAGTCACCTACTGGGCAGTGGACAGTGAAATACACTGACGTCCACTCTGTCCAGCCCTTGGAAAGAGCAGCACTGACTCACCTGGCCCTTATCGTCCCGAGCCACTCACAGCTCGGAGGGAGGGAGCCGGTGATGGCCTTGCCTCACGGGGACAGGCTCTCCGGATGGCTGGCAGAGGCCGCAGGGTGGAATCCGGATACCACTGTCTTCCCAGGAACTTCACCTCCCACCGAGAAGGCCCAGTTAATTATTAAATGCACGTTTATGGGCTGGCTTTGATAAGCACATCTCAGGAACACTCAGTACCATTTGGCAGTACAGCCAGCTAGGTCCACAGCCTGGCACAGCTTGGTGAGGGGTGGGTTTGGCTCAGACCCTAGCAGAGCGAGGGGAGCAGGACCAGGAAGTTGACCGGCCAGATCTCCTTTGGAAGGGACGGACCTGAAAGTTCTCCTGTTCTCCTCAGAAGCCTTGGTTCCCCCACCTTATCAGTGGGTACAAAAGCCAGATCCACATCTCTGCATGGAAAAGTGCTGAGTGATATTCCCTGACAGGCCGGGGCCTTGGGTATTTGGGCGGCGGTGTCACTAAGACAGCCCCGAGAGCCAGCCCCTTCCCTGTGGGAGCAGCCTCCAGCCAAGCAGGGTTCCCGGGTCTGGGGATGACTTGGCGCTGGTCAGGCCGTGTCCTGCGCAGGGTCCTGTGGGAAAGGGGCTGCTGTGCACCAAGGCGGTGCCAGGGCCCACCCGATGCCTGTCAGGCCTTCGTGCTCGGCCTGTGGCCAATGACACACACCCCTGTGATGATGGGGCAGAGGGTTAGTCAGCGCTGTCAGGAGTGTGTGGGTGGCACCCATGCGACTGCCTGGTTATACTTGTGTGCGCTAGAGCTGTGCCTGTGGCGTGCCATATCTGTCTTTGCTTTGAGTGCATTGGGCACACAGCGCGTGTTTACCTTGGGAAGCTCCACCAGATTAACCCTCGTAACTAGCAATAGATCTGAGGTTATGGATCTTAATAACATTGGAGACATGACGGTATCTTAGCACACAGGCAGAGCTGGTGTCAATGCTGGTCTCTGCCCTTCATTACTTGGGCGAACCTTGGGCAAGTTACTTCCTCAAGCATCAGTTTTCTCAACTATAAAGTGTAGACCAAAGCAATGCTAGTAATATTAACAATGGTTACTATTCTGTATAATGAAAGGCTAATATGCTGACCGGGAGTTTGACCACGGGGGCAGAGCCTGCCGGCCAACCTCCCACATCCCTTCTCCCCACCTGCTGGGCCCCACCCGCACAGGGCCTCTAGTCTAATCCTGCACTGGACCTCTTAGAACAATACACGGCCCATAGTGAGAGCTATGGACATCGTAAATAATAATGTAATAGCTCTTACTGTGAGCCATGCATTGTTGTAAGCTCCTGTATGTATGGCCTCATTTGACCTCTCGGCATTTGATTTACTTACTGCTGTCTTTCACAGAGAAAGCCCTTGAGGCACAGAGAGGGCAGGTAACTTGCCCTCTGTTGCCCAGACAGTGAGGAGTGAATTGAGGATTGGAGCCCAGGGAGCCTGGCTCCAGAGCCTTCTTCCTTTCTATGGTTCTAGACGGTCTCACAGGGAATCGTAAGGATTAGATGTGATGACAGGAGGAAAGGACCTAGAACGAACCACGCCTGGCACTGCAGGTGTAGCAGTGAAGGCCATTCTGCCTGCCCCCCCTCTGCGCCCTGCTGGCACTAAGCTGAGGCTTTGACTCCTGGCTTTGTGGTCAGGAGAGGTTTGGTCTGGCTGTGTGATCTGAACACAGGCTGCTGGGAAGGAGGGTGGAGTCCCATCCCTGTGGACAGGTCATGCCACCTCCGTGATCTGTGCTTCCGAACGAACATGCTTCAGCTTCCTTCTCCGCAGGGCAGCAGCTGCCCCTGGACCCTTGTTGGGTTGAGAACACTGCGTCTGCGCTCAGAAACGGTCACTTTCGCCTGCTCGTCTCTACTCTGTGTAGCTGACCCTCACACAAATGGTGTCCGAATAAATTGGTCTGAATTAGGCGTTTCCGTGGCTGAGATGAGTCAGCCATGGGTGGGGGAGGACAGTGCCTGGCACAGTCAGAATGTGCTGGAACCCTGTGGAGAGTGGAGACTCTGTCGAAGGTGGGATTATTCCTCCTCACATGCCCCGATCCTCTCCCTGCTGGATGGCTCGGACAGGCTGGGCAGTGAGCCCAGAGACGCAGGGCTCTGCCTTCATTTGCCAGCTCCGCACGTGCTCTGTGTCTCAACTTCCAGGGACGAGCAGGAGCGTTGAATGAAGGCATCAATCTGCTGATCTCAGAACACACACTGTTCTGAAAATCTTTTAGCTTTTCAGTGGATGGTGAGGAGGTTTACTTGTTAATGTGAAATACACATGTGCATGCATATAACATCCGTGCATGTGTCATGTTTAGAGTTTATTGACCTTCTCCCAACTAAAGGAAACGTTTTAGACTGTTTTGCACACAGGCAGTGATGGGAATGGACATTGTCAATGGGGGCATTGCTTTTACCTTGCGAATTAAAAATCACCATGATACGTTTCTCTCGTAGGCTTGTCTTTGGTTTGGAGTGTCCGCAGCTGACCCGCTGCTCCCCTGCCCTTCAGAAAGATGTCTGTCACTTACGATGACTCCGTTGGAGTAGAAGTGTCCAGCGACAGCTTCTGGGAGGTAATGCCAGCTTTCCCCAGGACACAGAGATCAGGCGATGCCTGCCTGCCTGCCAGGACTGGGGGGGGGGGGGGGGAGGGGGCGGGGGCGGGAGGTGAACATACCCCCAAACCAGCCAGATTTGTGGTCAGATCCGGATGGCAGCAGGATGGCTAAGCTGTCAGGGAAGCCGCCTTGCTAGAAAAGTCAGGTACATAACCGCTTAGAGGTGCTTTAGCGGTCTTGTCAGTTTGTCCATTCTCCGATCTTCCTTTCCTGCTCACCCCTGTAGGACTCAGAGTGAAGCACAACTCACTGGGCTTAGCCTCAAGGGCAGTGTGTGGAAAAGCAGATGGTGGTGATGACATGTGCCGGCCAGTGCAGGCAGTGCAGGCAGATGGCCAGCGGCTCACACACTGCCCAGAGCTGGTGGGAGCATCTTCCTGTCCCTCTGAGCCCGTGAGGAACTCCTTTCCTGATCAGATTATTTTGTGGTTTCGGTAGTCATTCTTCCTGGCCCCACTCTTCCTTCCTCCTGGTTAAAGGAAAGTCCTTTTTTATCCAATTTTATTCTCATGGTAAAACCCTGTGACTGTCCCAGTAGCCATGGGCTTCATGGAAAGAGCACTGGCTTTGTATTTGAAAAGATCTAGGTTCTGCCCTAGCTGCTTTGGCTCAGTGGATAGAGCGTCAGCCTGTGGACTGAAGGGTCCTGGTTTGATCCTGGTCAAGGGCACATGCCTGGGTTGTGGGTTCAATCCCCAGTAGGGGGATGTGCAGGAGGAGGCAGCTGATCAATGATTCTCTCTCATCATTGATGGATGTTTCTATCTCTCTCTCCCTCTCCCTTCCTTTCTGAAATCAATAAAAATGTATTTTAAAAGTGTATATATATTTTTTTAAAAAAAGATCTAGGCTCTGATCCCAGCTGTGCCCTTACTAGCTGTGTGACTTGGGCAAGTTGCTTGGCTGAGAGGAGCCTCGGGCTTTTCCTCTGTAAAGAGAGAGTGGTGCTGGCCTGTGAGGGAGGCAGCCAGAATGGAGCGAGAAGGCAGACACATCTCCCACACGGTGCTTTCCTGGTGGCCGGCCTCACTGGGGATGAGCACAAAGGAGTGGTATAAACTTGGAATAATTAAGAGTATGATTTTGTCTGACATCAAATACCACCTGATATCATAGACTAATAGACAAGTGATCACAGGTGGCCAAGGAGCTGAAACTTCTATCCACACTTCTCTTTCCTCTGTATTGGGGGAAAGCCCAACATTAACTTTTAACGGAATACTCCATTTTATTAAAAGTATGTGTTTGTTCATCACCTCCTGTGTGATAGGCCCTGAGAGGCCCCAACAAGGAAAGTGGCAGTCTGAGTCCCTCCCTCCAGGCGGGTAGCCGGCTTCCGTGGGATCAGAGTAAATGAAATAGCACAGGGGGTGCCAGTGCCCTCTGCCCCTGCCCCTTGGCTGGTCGCACCTTCCTGGTGGGTATCTGGGCCGGAGCTCCAATTTCAGTGGCCAGAGGGACACATTGTCTGAGGGAACATTTCTCAGAAGGCAGCAGCAGCATCGTAATGGAGCATGTCCACAAGAGTGACAGGGGCAGCGACAGAGCCAGGGGCATGTCCTGCCTGTGGGCAGTGGCGGCTTCCTGGCATTGTCAGGGGCACTCGCCCTGCGTAGGGCATGTTGGTGGTGAAGCTGGAAGGAGCTGTTAGAACTGGTGCTGGGATTCAGACTGTCCCTCTGCCCCGTTCGCACAGGCAGGCCTGCCGCCAGCCCCAGGAAGGCTGTGCGCTCTGAAGGACGCTCAGCAGCCGGCGGTGGAGTGCTTCAGAGTCTCGGGGAATTTTTTCCCAATGCAGTGACCTTGCGTCCCGTAGTACTCAGCACCGCCCTGAGCTAGGAGGGGCCGGGCGCACAGGCCGTCAGGAGACAGACAACACGGCAGCGGGCAGGTCCAGATGTGTGCTTTGGAGCCAGGTGACCTGGGCTTGACTCCCAGGCTTGTCACTTCACATGTGTGTGGCTTCGGGCAGGTTGCTCATTTGCCTTTGCCTCCATTTCCCAATCTGTGGAGGGGGAGGGATGCTGCACCCACATCCCAGCACTGTGGGGCGAAGGGAATGAGGAGTGTACAGCGGTGGGAGGTGTGGGGACGGACTCTGGCTGTGGTGGTGGGTCTCGGCGCGCACGCGTGCCTGTTGCTGCAGCCGCGTCGGCGTCACCTGTGATGACCCATTGGTGACAGAGCCGCCTGGGAAATGAAGCAGCTGAATGGAGTGCGTACAGAGTCTGCAGCTGCCTGGTTAAAAAAAAAAGGTGGAGTTGCCAGAACATGCCATCAGCATACATTAAATCAATATGCTATCAGCATATGTTAAATCCAGTGGCTTTAACAAGCCATGATTAAGCTCTTAGCGCCCATCTACGTTCTTAACTGTCATGCTGTCGGGAGACAAGAACATCTGCTTTTGCCTGAAGAGAGTTCATTGTCTAGGCAGGCTCCGTGCACCCCGCTCGCTCGCCCTGGAACGTGCCTCAGGAGTGGAGGCAGCAGAGTGCTCAGGCCAGGGCTGCAGGTTAAGGGCACGCGTGATCTGAGGCTAACATAAAGGTCATAGTGAGCGAGCGGTTTTATAGTCTTCAGGTTTGGGGCTCCTGAGAGCCTTGCCAGCACATGGCAGGACCAGGGACAGGGCCTGCATGCTTCCTGCCAGGCCTGACCTCTGTGGCCTTCCCTGGATCCTGGGCAGCGCACAGTCACCTGATAGCAGCCCCTTCCATCTGGGCTCTGTGCCTCTGTTCGGGCCTGAGGAATGCTCTGGAAGGTGGGCTCTGCCTCCTGGCTGATGGTCATGGGGGACTTGGCTTCTTCACAGCTGTTTCCTTTTCTGTAAAGCGGGAGCATGAGCAGCACCCCTGCCTAGGATTGTGACAGACTCGGCGATGTGGCCCGGGTGGAGCTGTCAGCACACCGCCCAGCCCGGTGCTCGGTAACCGCATGCGGACATGCTCTATTATGATGCTGCAGCTGCATCTGCTGGGGAAGCACCGTGTGCACCTGCTGCCAGGGGCCTGCAGCCCAGCACGGGCAGGGAGCTAACATGCACCATCGTCACCTGTGCGGGACCAGCTGCGACTGCGGGGCATGGGGACAGCGTTCGGAAGGGCCCTCCTCTCCCCCGGGTGGGCCAGCCAGCAGGAGTCCGGGCTGGGGGACTGGTGTCGCCTGTGCTCCAGTGCAGGCGATCCGGGTGCTCTGCGCTGGTGGTCCCACTGGGGCGGCAGGCGGCAGGGAAGCCGCCCTGGGGAAGCCAAGCTGAGCCTCAGAGCGCTGGAATTCTGGCAGGTAGGATGGGACACTTCATCAGCCCGTCTGCTCCCTTTCCCCGCTGCCTTGGACACTCAGTCCCCTCCCCTCTCTGACGTCATCCTTGTGCTAGCTCTCCTCCCTGCTGGGTCCCCAGCTCACACCTTCCCCAGGGGCTTCACTGCCCAAGGCCCACCAGGGCCTGCGCACAGCACCCTCAGCCTTCAGGGTGAAGGCCCGCCCCTGCGATTTCTCCCTGTCTGACCCCGCCTGACCCTGGCCAGGCCTCTGCTCATTGCCCTGCGTTCTGTGTTCTGTGTTCCATTCCTGGTGGGTGACTCACAGTGCCCCCAGGTCTCCATGTTGCCACCCTTCTTCACTTTGCCAGTGCTGTTCCCTGCCTGGAAGCCTTCCCCTCGCCTCTCCATTACTGTGGCCAGCTCCGACTTGCCCTCTAATGTGCCAGCCTCCTTGGAAGTCCAGCTGGGATGTTGCCTTCAGTATACCTCTCCACTCCGCCACTCTCCACCCCGCCCTCCCCACCCACCCCTCCCTCAGCCAGGCAGTTCTGGAGGGAGGACTAGCATCATGGCCTGTGCCCAGGCACACGCGTACTGAGCGCCTGTCTTCAGCGTCTTCTGTCTGAGGGGTGAGCCCGGATGTAGGTGAGGTTAGGGACACAGATGGCTTTGCGGTGCCGGTCACCTTGAGCAGTCCTGTCTCCCCGTGGCCAGCATGGTCACGGTGCCGGCACTTAAACGTACAACATCCTTCCTGTCTGTACTCCTTCCTGCCTCTCAAGAGTCGTTATTTAAATATAAGTGTGGCAAAGGAAGGCTTACAGTTGTTTGAATGGAAAATAATACAATAATTAATAAATAATAATACAGAAATAAGCTGGATTTCACATACAACTGTAAACCTACTTTTGCTCACGTTGTGTGAGCTGATGGGTTGTACCAACATGAACCTTGTTAAGAAAAATCCTTTTCTTTTCTGTAAATCTTTCCTCACGGGTTTGGAAAGTCAGAGATGGCAGGTTGCTGGGGGGCCAGCATGTTTTGAATATTGTCGGTGACTGGGATGAAAGCCAGCTCACGTGGCGGCTGCCTGGGCACTGTCAGGTGTGAATGGGCTGTGGTGACCTCAGCTCTCCTGCCACCAGCTCAGCGACACTGACTTGGGTTTTGTTTTGTTTTTTTAAATAGATTTTATTGATTTTAGAGAGGAAGGGAGAGGGAGAGGGAGAGGGAGAGAAACATCAATGATGAGAGAGAATCATTGATTGGCTGCCTCCCACATGCCCCTTATCGGAGACCGAGCCCACAACCCAGGCATGTGCCCCTGGTCAGAATCGAACCTGGGACCCCTCAGTCCGCAGGCTGACGCTCTATCCACTGAGCCTAACCAGCTAGAGCCTCCCTTGGGTTTTGTTGGTGATTTTTTTCATCTTGCTGTAAATTTCAAAATGACAGCAAGGCCCTATTTTAAATGGAAAGTGAGGTTGTGAC
This sequence comes from Pipistrellus nathusii, assembly GCA_963693515.1. Lineage (NCBI taxonomy): Eukaryota > Metazoa > Chordata > Mammalia > Chiroptera > Vespertilionidae > Pipistrellus > Pipistrellus nathusii. Next base: position 187,666,198 of record OY882860.1, on the reverse strand, counting down.
ATGCCCGCTCTCGCCTTCCTAAGAAGGGGCTGCTGAAGGGGCGGGCTGGAAGCTCGAGTTCAGCCTGAGTGTGCTGGTGAGCTGCTCACCCGCTTCCCTGGCTGGGGCTGCGGAGGGAAAATAACAGTGATAAATGGTGCCGGTGTTTGTGAACTTCTGCTGCTGCAAACCCCGGTGCCTCTGGGGAAGGCTGCCAGGCCACCTGACTTCCAGGGCTTCTGTCCCCACGGGAGCGGGAGCGCCACCTCAGTCCCTCCCCCATCGCCCATCTCCCTGCAGGCCTGCCTTCCCGGGCTCCTCCCCCCACTCCTCAGAACCGCCTTCACCGGTGAGCGGGCTCAGCGAGGCTCAGGGAGGAGCAGTGCCGCTGGCCGCAGCCTGAGGACCCTGCCCTTTGTGGTTCTCCAGGAGCTTCCAGCGTCACACTCGGCAGGGGTGAAGCAGGAGCATGCTCAGCCAGGCAGAGACTTAGGGACGGTGACGCTGGCAGAAGGTGGCTGGGGGTTTGAAGACAGGGAGAAAGGGGCTGAGAATACAATAGATGGCTTTTCTGCCCCGTTTCCTCCTGAACCAGCTGTGTCTGGCGTCCTCTCAAGTCAGCAGCTCCGAATGAAACACTGAACACTTGGTTATCGCTCCAAATTAGCCACTAGGGTCTTCTCCATTATCCCTTGTTATTTACATTTTGGAAGAGCTAGTCTCTCCTTTCATATGTGAGAAAAAGTGGCCCAAACTCACCTCCGTCCTTGTCACAGCAGAGAAGGGTCTGCACCTGTGGGCTCTTGGCAAACTCAGCCTGGTCTCTTCATCTTAGACGGGGACCGCTCTCCTGCTTGGCACATAATAGTGCTCAGTAAGTGGGAAACAGTGTTGATTGCTATGATTGGGAGGCAATATAATCTGGCAAGTGATGACTTCAAGGCAGAAGACACCTGCTTATACACATGATGATCTAAGGCCTTTAGCCAAGTCTGTAATGTAAGATCCTTTCTAAAACATTATTATTATTATTTTATTTTTATTTTTATTTTTTAAATCTCTCTAGTTAGGCATCACCTCCTCTGGAGAGCTGACCCTGGCCCCTCAGTCTGCGTGAGATGCCCCCCTGGGTGCCCTAAGCCCCCTCACTTCCCTCCATGGTGCCGCCCCTGAGCTGGTCTGTCTCCCTCCCTGACCCCCAGGCCAGAGTGGACACTGGCCAGGTGGACACCGAGAAGCTTCCCGTGGCTTCCAGTGGTTCTGTGGTTCCTGCAGCTGAGAGAAGGCGGGGCTTGGCACCAATGACGTGGGGAGCCTTCCAGTGGGAGAGGGCTGAGCCGTGAGGAGCCGGCGGCGTGGCTGTTGGACAGCAATGAGGCCCGGGGGTCTGGCAGGTGGGCTGCTGCCCAGAGTCCCTCCCAGCGCGCCCGTCTCCTAGGTCGGGAACTACAAGCGGACCGTGAAGCGGATCGACGACGGCCACCGCCTGTGCAGCGACCTCATGAACTGCCTGCACGAGAGGGCGCGCATCGAGAAGGCGTACGCGCAGCAGCTCACCGAGTGGGCCCGGCGCTGGAGGCAGCTCGTGGAGAAGGGTAGGCAGCCCTGCCTGGCACAGCTCTGGGCACACCGTGACCTCTCTGTGCCCGTTTCCTCTCTCAGAGGACGTGGGCAGGAGTGCGTCTTCAGCTCTGGGCCGGGATTCACTGGGAGAGACGGGTGCGGCCACCCAGCCACACAGGCTGCGTGCGATTTCCTCTCCCCACCCTGGGACAGCCTCTGCGTCTCCCACGGAGGCTGCACTCGCCAGTTTAACGCAGAACAGCTCCCGGGGCCCACCCGAGAGAGCCCCGCCCGAGCGGAAGCCTGGCGTGCAGCCCCGAGGTGCCGGCCTGAGAGCCGCGGAGGTGTGAGCTCGCATGTAGGAGCCAGGCGGGACTGGATAGGACATCCAGCAGCGCTTCCGTTCTGGAGTTTAATGGAGCGACGGGTTTGCCTCTCCCCTGTGGCCCACCAGACGATTCCAGAGCTTAGAGACAGAGGCTGCTGTGGGCATGGATGGTGCTCGGTGCCCTTCCCAGCAGTGGGGGCACTGACTGGGCCTGGGTGCCCTGGGACAGCGGTTGGTAGGAGTTTCTCGGTGTGTTTCTCAGGTTCTCCTGTGACCGCTGTCCTCGAAGGTCAGGTCCTGGGGGCCAGGGTTCTGAGGGCAGGAGCGGCTGTGCATGCTGAGGAGCAGTCAGGCAGGGCCAGTCCCTCAGTGAACGGTGGCTGCTGCTGTTCGTTCTGCCTCGCAGGATCCAGCTGTGGACACAGTCCCTCTGTCCGTTCGGAGCTTGAGGCTCTTGCCCCTCGCCTTGTAGGTCCTGCCCGGCATTGTGGATCCAGGCAGGACAGGGAGTGCGTGTTTCATAGACGCTGGGGACTAGAGGGTCCGAGGGGCTCACCACTGCCCTCCCCAGTGCCTCTGTGTCATCAGCTCAACAGTGATTGTCCCCTGAGAGTGCCTTGAGACAGGACCTGGGCTTCCATGTTCGTCCCCAGCTCTGCCTTTGTCCCTCCCTCACCTCATGCCACCCCACATCCTCAATGACAGGCCGCTGTGCATTTCCTTCCTGAGACCAGTGGGTGAGTGACTCAGGCACCCCACCCCACGATCTAGAGATTTCCATCTGGCCCAGAGCAGGTTCCTGCCTCCAACTCCTCCTCCCCAGGACAGAGGACTCTGCGGGGGGCACAGCCCACCCTCCCAGCCGGCTCTTCCTGGGAGTGAGTGACAGGCCTGGCTCAGCCCTGGGAGGGAGCGTGTGGTCCAGGAGGCGGGCCACAGTGCTGAGGAGCTCCCCAGAGGGAAGTGTCCTCGGAGAGCGGTCAGCTCTTCCCAAGGCCCCTCCCCCAACAGCTGGCCTTACCCAAACTAAAACAGCAGGAATTTGAGTTTTTAAAGCGCCCAGCGACTTCAAAAAAGGAAATTTATGTAACTCTCAAGTTCCCTAGCAAAAGAATGGCCGAGCTGATTGAGCTTCAGTTCCTTATTCTTCTATCGTCCCAGGAACTGAAAAGGGAACAGCGCTGAGAGGAAAGTATCTGAAACAACCACAAGGAAGCCTCCTGGCCAGACGGCCAGATGGCGGGAGAGGCGGACAGGGAGCCCGGGGCCTGTCCCGCAGGGCGGTGACGCAGCTTCTCTGTGCAGGGCCGCAGTACGGGACGGTGGAGAAGGCCTGGACGGCCGTCATGGCCGAGGCGGAGAAGGTGAGCGAGCTGCACCTGGAGGTGAAGGCCTCCCTGATGAACGAGGACTTCGAGAAGATCAAGAACTGGCAGAAGGAGGCCTTCCACAAGCAGATGATGGGCGGCTTCAAGGAGACCAAGGAGGCCGAGGACGGCTTCCGGAAGGCGCAGAAGCCCTGGGCCAAGAAGCTGAAAGAGGTGACCCTCCCGCAGGCCCTTCCCCCTGCAGGTCCCTCCCCGCCCTGCAGACTGTGCTCCTGGCGGGGGGCCTGTGCCTGGTCCTCCCCAGCAGCGCTCCCTACTCTCAGGAATTCCTGCCCTGTTAGCATCAGAAATCAAGGGCCACCCTCAGGCCATACGCCTAGTGGCTCACTTCAGTGGGATCCTTATGGACCCATTTTAGTCAGGACTCTGGGATCAGGTGCTGTGATGGAGCTCAAAACCCAATCTCGTAGCCACTAGCAGTACCTCCCCAGCCTGGGACTTGTCTGCTAGAGATTTAAAAGTCCCTTTGGGCGAGGAGAAAGGGGTAGTTTAAAACTTTTCTCTCAAATTTACAAATGATACTGAGATTTGTTTCTGAAAGGAGCAACCAAAGCCACTGAGTCTTGTGGCTGCTGGAGGCTTTCCCGACACACGCCCTTCCCTGGCCAGCCCCTCCCCCTCCACCCCCCTGGCTTCTCAGGAATGCACCGTCCTCCTCAGAATCACTCCCTCATGCCTGCCTTCTGGTGGGAACTGTGTCAGCTTTTGTCCTTCCGCTGTCCCTGGCCTCTTTGCAATGACACTACCCCCCTCATGTGGCCATGGTTACAAGCTCATCTCCCAAATGAACCCATGACTGGCCAAAGTAAGGAAGCTCCATAAATAATCAGACACACGCCAGAGCCTGTGGCCCGCCTTCCGGAATCTCCCCTCTGTGGTAGGTGTCTCTTGTGCAGCTTTCTCCGCGTTTGCTGTTTTTGCTGCTTGGCGTGCTCTTCCCTCAGGTGGCACCCCCCCCCCCGCCCCGCCTCCTTCTAATTCTTGCTCCATGTCACCTGGGAGCTTTCTCCAGGCCCAGCTCCACCCCCGGCTTCCCGACTCTCTTCCTTGCTTTCCTCTCCTTGGCACTTACCACTTCTAATTTACCCTGAACCTGAACTATTTCTTATAGTGGCCTCCCCCGCTAGACCAAAAGCCCCATGAGTGCCCAGGTCCTCGGTTGGTGCCATACCTCATTCTGGTGCCAGGACGGCGCCTGGCTCACAGCAGCACCGGTCAGTGTCCGTGAATGGGCCTGTCATTACCGCGTGGTGACACCGAGCACAGCTCTGCACCCGCGCTTCCCTCGCCTCCTGAGAGCACAGGCACTTCCCGGGTCTCTGCGTCGGGTGAGGAGTCTGACCTTTCAGAATCCCGAGGTTCAGCAGCTCCTCCCTGCAGGTAGAAGCAGCAAAGAAAGCCTACCACGCCGCATGCAAGGAGGAGAAGCTGGCGATTTCTCGAGAAAGCAACAGCAAAGTGGACCCGTCCCTGAACCCTGAGCAGCTTAAGAAATTGCAAGACAAAGTGGAAAAGTGCAAGCAGGATGTTCTTAAGGTAAATCACGCACCTCTCCCGCCGTGTATCTGGCAGCCTGGCTGCCTGGGTGGAGAGGGACGCAGTCACCCGCACTCCTGCCCTCAGAGGGCCTCTCCAGGGCTCCCGTGCTTGGGCTAAGGTGCGGGGCAGCTGGGTGGCTGTGGGCAGAGAGGGGGGAAAGAAAGCTTGTGCAGGACTCGGAAGTGTGAATGTCCCAGGGGAGCTGATGTATGAGCTGACACGGTTTTTTTTGTTTTTTTTTTCCTTACGTATGGATCTTTTTCTTTTTCTTTTTTAAAAAATATTTTATTGATTTTTTTTATAGAGAGGAAGGGAAGAGGAGAGAGATAGAGAGATAGAAACATCGATGAGAGAGAGACATCGACCAGCTGCCTCCTGCACACCCCACACCAGGGATGTGCCCGCCACCAATGTACATGCCCTTGACCGGAATCGAACCTGGGACTTTTCAGTCCACAGACCGATGCTCTATCCACTGAGCCAAACCGGTTTCGGCGACAAGGGAGGTTTTGAGGACCACATTGCTAGTGCCCTTGAAAGTCAGGCAAAGTAAGGCTTTTGCGATGCTGCAGACGGAACCTCTGCAAGAAGGGAGGGCAGAGGTGGCGGACCAGGCGGTTCAGAGCGATTGCTCTGAGGTGGAAGCGAGTCCCATGGCGGGTGGGGGCTGGGCGTTGGCCGCAGGGAGCCGAGGGCCTAGCTGGAGGTTCTTCTGCAGCCTCAGCATGAGGGTCCCAGAGCGGCAGGAGCCCGGGTGGTGGGACAGGTACTCTCTGTCAGGAAGAGACTGAGACTGAGCAGGTAGTGTGGCTTCCGGCCATCTATGTCTTCACTGTGAATGGTCCCCCTCCTTCCCCTGCAGTGGATTAGGGAGAAGATCAAACAGGATGTTTTTTAGGGCTCCCAGGTGCAGGCGGCCTTCCGCCTGGGAGGTCTGGTCCCGGGACTTAAACACGAGCCAGCCCCAGTGATTGAATAGTTCCCAGGAAGTGGGCTGGGCCTGGGCCTGGCCTCCAGCTTCCAGCCCTGTCTGCTTTGCTCTGGAGGAGAGAGAGGCTGCTACTGGTGCAGGAAATAGAGCGGGGTGCTTCTTAGATGCAGGTCACAGCTCCTCACTGCTCATTCCTTATAAAGCCCCCGCGGCGGCTGGTGTGGTGTTGCCACTCCATAAGTAATTCAGAAGCGGTGGAGGGCTCAGCCCGAGGGCCCGCGTGGCAGAGCCTGGCTCGCCCTCTCTTGGCGGTGACCTCCCTCCGTCGTCTTGCAGACCAAGGAGAAGTACGAGAAGTCCCTGAAGGAGCTGGACCAGAGCACCCCGCAGTACATGGAGAACATGGAGCAGGTGTTCGAGCAGTGCCAGCAGTTCGAGGAGAAGCGCCTGCGCTTCTTCCGGGAAGTTCTGCTCGAGGTCCAGAAGCACCTAGACCTGTCCAATGTGGCCAGGTAGGTGTCCTTCTAGCCACAGCGTGTCACGGGGCAGGCAGCGGAAGGTGCTCGGTCACTGGTCTCAGGATTCGGGGTGCAGTGCTGGCCAGGTCTCGTGGTGGTGAAGTTCCCCTGCCCAGGGCGAGCCCCCCTGCTGAGCCGTCGCCGTTGCTCGCAGCAGCCGGTCACTGGCCTGAGCCCCCGGCCCCGTTCCGCGCGCCAGGGCTGCTCTGCCAGCTCTGTGTGCGGCGCTGGGTCCACGCTCGGGCCGGCTGCAGCTCGGACTGGCTACGTTGGTGGGTTTGAAGTCACCTGGTGCCAGTACAGCATTTCCGGGCTGGCATGCCCTGCCCCCATGATGTCTGACCTTGCGGCCCCTTATAAGTCCTCTCTGTCCAGACTAGCTGGCCGCCAGCTCAGTCCTAGACTTCTCAGTGGTCCCAGGCCCGGGCAGCACAGACCCTCGGAGACTCAGATCTGAGTTGTGCTGGGAGCCTGGGAAGCTTTTTCTGCTCTTCTCTGTCTCTGGTCCCATGATGCCTTGGTTCAGGGCAGAGGTCTGGGCAACCCTGGACATAGACTCCTGCCAGCCACAGAGCAGGGCCTGTTACCAGGAAATTATATCCCCTATGTCTCCTTCTGTTAAAACAAAAGCAACAGTCCCTGCCACCATTTAATTCATCTTATGACAGTCTATAAAGTAGGTGGCATTGTCTTACTTGTGAGGTGACTGAGGCTGGGTGAGGCTCAGTCACTGCCTGAGGCCACCCAGCTGGCTGGGGCCGGGCTGGGCTCCTCTCTCTGTGGAATAGTCCCCCACGGGAGTGCTTGTCCTCGGTCACAATTTGGCCTTGCTCAGCCCTCCAAGCCCTCTGGCCAGTAGATGGGGTGGCAGAGTGTGAGGGCTGCTGTAACAAATCACAGCCTGGTGCTTCCCTCTCTCCCGGAGCTGCAGTCCGCAGCCTGGTGTGGGCAGGGCACACTCCTCAGCAGTCCCGGTGGAGTCCCTGCCGGGGCCAGCTGTAGCGTCTGCTGTGGGCCCTCTCCTTCCCAGGCACAGACCCTCACCTCAGTCACATGGCCATCCTCCCTCTCCGGGTCTATGTCCAAACCCCTTTTTATATAAAAAGATGCCCATAGATTAGGGCCCACCCTAACGGCCTAACTCTACCTGATTTCCTCCGGAGAGACCCCGTGTCCGAGGAAGGTAGCACTGAGGTGCTGGGGTTAGGACAGTAATATATGGTATCGTGCCCACTCCGCGGAGGCAGCTGAGGACTGGGAGGGTAAATGACTTCCGGCCACAAAGGTGGGGGTGAAAAATACAAGGACCCACAGTGACACATGCTCCTGTCCCACGGGGTCAGCTTCTTCGGAAAGAGCTGCTGCGAGCTGTCCAGCAGGAGGCGCCCACCTCTGAAGGGAGGAGGAGGAACGTTCCCGACACTGGGCTCTGGAGCTGGCTAGGCAGCACCCCGCATTGGCGGCCTGTGTGGCCAGATGCGGTGTTTTCTGTATTACCTGTTACAGACAAAGCCACGTGCCCTGGTGATTGAAAGCGGGCTGGTTAGAAGCCCGAGCTGTGGCTGCACCCATCGGTGGTCACCTGTGCCGCTGAGGCCGGAGGACCGCTGGCCAAGCCGGGGCGGGAGTCCTGTCCGTGTGCAGCGGCTGTGGTGGGCTGCACACCAGGTGCCGTGTGGCAGCACCGGGCTGGGTGAGTGTGGCCGTCCCTGCCGTCCAAGAGTCACACTTCTCTCTGATTCAGCTACAAAAACATTTACCGGGAACTGGAGCAGAGCCTCAAAGCTGCCGACGCTGTGGAGGACCTGCGGTGGTTCAGAGCCAACCACGGGCCCGGCATGTCCATGAACTGGCCGCAGTTTGAGGTAGGAGGAGGCTCACTGGGACCCCTAGGCCCCGCCGGGGCCGCGCCCACGGGTCAAGTCACGTACTATCTCTCGTTCCAACTCCACATCGGCCTTTGCCCTGTTCGTGAGAGCCGTTTCCCCCAGCAACGCTCGAAGACAAGCTGCTGTCCAGTTTTGTGGGGCCCCGGCACTCCTGAAGGGCTGAGCTCTAGGGAAGGTGCAGTCATGTCCTTTCCCGTTAGGAGCTGTGGTCACCTGCTGACCACTGGCACTTCCTCAGGGCGAGTCCCAGGAGCTGCAGGCATGCAGGCCCCCGACCCCCAGTTCCCTGCCCCCTGGATGTCCGGGGGGGCGGCCAGTGCACACAGCCTGCAGGCCCGGCCCCAGCTCAGCCGCCTCCGGGCCAGCTGAGGGAGCGTGGCTCAATGTAGCTCTTCTTCCCCTTCACACTGTCCTTGTTTCAGACAGTCGCTTGGCTTCAGGGTTAGCTCTCCTCTGGTCCCATTTCCATGGGACTGAGCCTCCCAGTGTCTTTACATGGAAAACGCCCGGGGGTCTCAGCTCTGCCTGCCCTAGGATTGGGCCGCCAGCCCCCCCGCCCGCCCGCCTGCCCCGCTGGATGGCAGCAGAGAAGCCCGAGGGCACTGCTCCCCGAGGGCGGGACCTCCCTCCTCGCGGTGGAGCAGGGCCTCCCGGGAGGATGTTGGAAGCGACTCTGCCTGGGACTCAGGCCGAGCGGCTTCCCCCGATTCAGTGCTGCCAGAGCCCAGGTGCAGTGCGGTCCCGCCTCACCACTCACCAGCTGACGGTGATGAGCAAGTCATTTGCCCTGTTGTGACTCAGTTTCCCCATGTCTAACATGTGCGGACAGTAGCTGTCTCCTCGGTGTCGGGTTCAGGGACCTGGGCCAGACTGGGTTTTGGCCGCGGGCCGACCACACAGAAGCCGGCTTGGCCCCGGCTTAGCTGCAGTTGCTAGGCCTCCCTGTGTGCCTGAGTTCTCCGGGGCTTCTCAGGAAGCTGCTTCAGAGGACAGCGTGGGCCCTGCACTGAGCGCCCCGCCCCCCCGTTTGTGGGACATTCCCAACAGGAAGCCGAGAGCAGGCTGTGCCCTGCCGCAGGCCCGGGCCCTTCCAGTGGAAGTGGACCTGGAGGAGGAGAAGGCGCCAGCCCCCTCCTACCCCTGACTCAGTGGGAAGAAGCGGGTGAAGACGTGTCTTGTGCACACGGCCCGTCCCCATCCTGCCCCCTCTCCTCGGGTGGCCTGTCGGCAGGCAGTACCCAAACGGCAGAATGGCCTGGCAAGGAAGGTTTGACAGGCTGTCTCCTGGGCTGGTGTCTGGCGGGAGCCCCTGGGTGGCCCCTCTCTCTGTGGGTCCGGGACCAGAGCCCACCTGGGGCGGATCATGCTTGTCTTTCTCTAATGAAATGATTTGTTTTGTTTTCCATGCCACAAGGATGAAGTAAGTTACTATTTATGGCTAACTTATTGAATCCCAAACCTGGGGTGTGCTCCTGGGGTCGTGTGGGTCCACAGCGACCCTTCCTGTCCATCAGGCTGGGCTTGAGCACATGGGCCGCAGCCACCGGGCAGGACAGATTCCCATTCCAAAGGTCCCCGAGGGCACTCAGGCTCCCGCTGAGGGCTCACCACGTTATTTCACTGGGAAGTGATAGACAGGTGGCTGGCCTGAGCTCCCCCAACTCTGTGGAAAGTAACGTTTTCTTTCTGGGTCTCGGTTTCCTCATCTGAGCAGTTGTTAGACTTGGGATTGCTAAGATGGCATTGAGCCTTCAGGTCCTGTAAGCGCAGTGAGCACAGCGGGGACAAGATGGCACCAAGTGCCGGGCGTCAGCCATGTGCACGTGCGTTTCTGGGAATCCGGTGCTCCACGGGGACTTGGTAAAGCTGGCCACTTGCCGGGGCAGAGCGGACCTTCGGAGAGGCATGCCTGGCATAGGAAGAGACAGCGCGCCGGGCAGAGTGCCCTCCTTGGAGACTTGAGTGGTCACTTAGCTTATCTGCCCTTTGGTGGTGCAGGGCCCAGCCCCGGTGGGATTTGCACCCCAGGGCTTTGTTTCCCATCGCAGACGCGCTCAGGGCCAGTTCAGGGCACAGTCCGCTCTGAGGGCCCAGCCCCCGGCCAGGCTTCAGACTGGTGTGGCCTCCCAGTGAACTCTGACTCTCTCCTCCGGTGCCGGGGAACCAGGAGTGGTCTGCAGACATGAATCGCACCCTCAGCCGGAGAGAGAAGAAGAAGCCCACTGACGGCGTCACGCTGACCGGCATCAACCAGACGGGCGACCAGGCTCTGCAGAAGCCCAGCAGGTGGGTGTGGGCACCTCCATCCTGGGCCCTCTGCTGGGCCAGGACACCGCCCGCAGCCTGGATACCGGGGCGAGTCCCCAGTGGGCTTCACAGGGTCCCCATGGGCATGTGAGCTCTTCCGGGAGGACCCTCTGCCCCCGGCTGGAGCTGCAGAAAGATCCAGAGAGCACATGCCACACCCGCTCTGGGCCCCGAGTGAAGGGAGACGCTGATCCGGTGCTGGTCACATGGGTCCCCAGTGGCGCACATGGGCAGGTGGAGGTCACTGACCGTTTCCTCCGGGCTGCTTCGGTGTCCTGGCCGGTTCGCACTTCCCCCAGGCTGTATGCGGATGCTGGGGAGGGCTGGGGGAGGGGCAGGGGGATGGGGTTGTCAGGTGTCCCCTTTCTGAAATCACCTTTGCTGAGAGCCGTGGTTATTTCTCATTGTTTGGAGAGGAGAATGGCCCTGAGGTCACTAGGCCCTCGTGGATAGTGCCTGTAGACAAGGCCTGTCCTCACCCAGGGTGCCCATCAGATAAGCACCGTCCCTCGCAGAGCTGGCTGCGGGCGGCCATCCCTGGGAGCCGTGCCCGGCTGGCCGAGGCCTCCGTCATGCCGAGAGAAGCGTCACACATGACCGTGGCTTCCGAGGAAGGGCCAGCACAGGTTCTGGGCCTTTCTATAGCCCCAGATACCGAAGCCCCGCCCAAAGCTCCCCCCACCAGGCAGACATGGCTGTCCGCTTTCAGCTGCTTTGTCACCTCTGGCCCGTGGGCGTGGCTAAGTGAGTGGGGCAGTAAGCACCTTCCCAGGGTCGTGCTGCTGCTGTGTGATGGGGTGGGGTGGGGAGGATGACTACCACCCCGGGGAGTGCCTGGCTCAGCCGCCCAGGACCAGTCCCCTCTCACAGTCAGAGGAAGGGGCCGAGGAGGGAGGAGGGCCTGGGCTCTCAGACATGTGGCCCCGGTGGGCTGCGGTCCGGTAAGATCATGGGTCACTCCGGTGGCATTTGAAGCATTTCTTCCCCACCCCTCCCATCTCTGAGCTGTCCACCCGGAGCTTGGCGTGTCTGCTCCACGCAGCCTGGACTTGGTGAGAGGTGGTGCTGGCCCCGGAGCGCAGAGTTACTCGGGGTGCGGACTCTTGGGCCTCTCTTCTCTACCATCTGTCCTGCGCTCAGCCCTGCAGCCCGTGGCTCTGGCTGTCAGCCCTCAGGCCAGGTTCGGGTCTGGTTTCTCTGGTCCTCCAGGCCGGGAACAGTAGGCAGTTGACAGTTGGACAGACGGGTTTGCTCTCTGCAGCACAAAAGGGATCCTTCCTGCCTAGACAGGGCTGTTCGGCGGCTCCCGGACTGCGCCCAGAAGACCCTTAGTAGCCAGAGGAGGGGTGCGCTGCGCTGCGGGGTCCACAGAGCTCTGGTGCGTCCCTCCTCTCCTCGGGCTCTGGGCCCCACAGGCTGAGCCCCAGCTGTCTGCCGCCAGCTCACAGGATGGGAGGACTGGATAGATCCCCATGTCCTCCCCCGGAGCTCGGATGCCCGGATGGAAATGCAAGTCTGCCTTCTAAGACACTGTGTGTGTTTACAGCCAAAGTATTGCCACGTATTTTGCTGAAACAACTTTCTGCTCATACAACATATTCCTCCCATCTGACTGTGCCTTTAGCTCTGACCCTGTGACCCTGCAGCTGGGAGCACCCAGGACCGCAGGGGCTGCCCAGCTGGGGTCCCCTGAAAGCTCTCTCTCTCCCCATAGCGACCTTAGTGTCCCGAGCGTCCCCACACGGTCAGCGCAGTCTCTGTCCAGCTACAACCCCTTCGAGGACGAGGACGACACGGGGAGCACCGTCAGTGAGAAGGAGGACATTAAGGCCAAAAAGTTGGTGAACAGATGTTTCCCTCTGGTCTTCACCTCGCTCGCTCTTTCTCCTTCTCTCTGTCCAGGGTCTCGGCCCCTTGGCACTGACAGCAGCATGAGGCCCGCAGGCGGCGGCCGGCTGCCAGCTGGACGGTCTCTGGCTTTTCCATTCCGCAGGGCGGGGGGCACCGTTAACAACCCGTGTTGCTTTCCTCTGTCCCCCATTAACCTGGTCCAAGCCTCTGCACAGGAAGACGGGCCGCGGGGTGGCGCGCTGGAGCCGCCGGCCCTGCCGCTGCCAGGAGCTGGTGCGGTCCGGCAGGCAGCCTGCCGTGCGGTGATGCCGAGGGGCCGTGAAGCTGGGGGCCGTGCTCCTGCGGAAGGAGTCCCCGGCCCAGCAGGGCCTCCCGCCTCTGGCAGCCCCGTGCTCAGGGCCCTGGCGCCCCCCTTTCTTGCAGCGTGAGCAGCTACGACAAGACGCAGAGCTACCCCACCGACTGGTCCGACGACGAGTCCAACAACCCGTTCTCCTCCACGGACGCCAATGGGGACTCCAACCCGTTTGAGGAGGACGCCACCTCGGGCTCGGAGGTGCGGGTCCGGGCCCTTTACGACTACGAGGGGCAGGAGCACGACGAGCTGAGCTTCAAGGCTGGTAGGTGGCTCCCGGGCCCCGGGAGAATGCTGCCCCCTGGGGGAGCTGTTCACTGCAGGGCCGCTACGTCCCGCTGTTTCAGTGTTGGGTCCCCCCTTCGAGAGGAGCAGCTGCTTGCCCGGCTCAGTGGTTGAGCATGATCTATGAACCCGAGAGGCCACAGTTTGATTCCTGGTCAGATGCTCGGGTTGTGGGCTTGATCCCCAGTAGGGGCATTTAGGAGGCAGCCAATCATATATATATATAAATTTTTTTTTCTTTAATATAGCAGATGCCCAATGCCAGAGCTTAGCAGGTAGTGAGGTGCCTGTGCCTTTGTCTAGAATGGTGCCTCTCGCTGGGCGAAGCCTGGCACCACAGGGCACCGGAGCAGGAGATGCTGGTCGCCAGGACCACCTGGCCCCAAACATCTTGCGCACCAGCCTGCAGGTCCCCTGAGGAAAAGCCTTTCTCCATGGGCCCACTGGCGGAGCCGCCTTGCCCGGAGCCGGGTGGCTTTTGGTGAGCCCTGGGCAGCAGAGGCCCACCTTAGGGGTGGCACCTCTCACACTCTCCCTGTAGCCTTGCTGTGTCCACGTTTATCACCAACACAGCTCTGTTGCGAGGAGCCGAAACCTCGGTTTTATGGCACAGCCTGAGTCCTGACCTCAGGGCCCTGCGTGCATTTTCTGGCCTGTGACTTTTCTCTTCTCTATTTTCATTGTTTTAAAAATCTTTATTGTTGAAAGTATTACATATGTCTGCTTTTCCCCCCTATCGGCTCCCTCCAGCCCCACCACCCCACCCAAGTCCTCATCACCCCACTGTCTGAGTCCGTGGGTTATGCATCTACGCATACAAGGGCTTTGGTGATTACCTCCCACCCGCCCTCCCACACCTTCCCTCCGGATTCCACACTCTGACCCGTGCTCCCACGTCTCTGGGCCCACTCCATTCATCAGTCTGTTTTGTTAATTAGATTCCACATGTGAGTTGGGCCCAGAGTGGGGGCTAAGATGTGAGGGAGACTGACCGGTGGTCAGGGTGTCACGTGCTACTCACCAAGGCCCTCCGTCTTGCCCTGCAGGGGATGAGCTGACCAAGATAGAGGACGAAGATGAGCAGGGCTGGTGCAAGGGGCGCTTGGACAATGGGCAGGTCGGCCTGTACCCGGCGAATTATGTCGAAGCGATCCAGTGACGGCCCGGTGGGCTGGCTGGCGGAGGGTGTGGTCCCAGGAGCTCCGTTAGCCTTCGGCCTGGGCAGCACTCCGGCAGCTCCAGCCGGCCGTGGCGTCCACTCCCTTTCCTGCAGAAGATGATGGTTCCATTGCTTTGGCTTCATGGTGTCTCTTGAAGACAGACGAGCCGGTCATTTCACCTGGGAGTTGGCAGCCTTTCCACAGTGCCGATGGAGGGATCTGAGCACCGGAAGACAGTACACGACATCCGCCCTTGCCGCCCGCTCCCTGCTCAGTGTGCATGTGGCTATCATGGATCTCAATATTCCCGGCCTGTCTTTCCGCCGCCTCCGCGTCTGGTGGGTTACCCCGATTCTTGTTCCACTGACTTCTTTCTCCGATGCGCTTCTCACCCGCAGCTTAAGTGAACAAAATGCCATTTTCTGGCCTTTACTTAGGCCGTGTACAGCTGTACTTTGTGGTACCTGTTCATCCATTCACTTAGGCGTAAGTTAAGGCACAGATTGCCGTATACCAGGCATGAGAAGTGCATCCTGCTTCCGTGTTGTGCTGTTACTTGCCCACCACTGCCCGGGCCGCCGGGTCCATTCAGACAGGGCATGAGTCAGGAGACCACGGTAGAGGTGGGCGCGCGTGTGGTTGGGTTCCTCCCGCGAGCATGGGTGTCGGGAATAACTGTAGTGCTCCCCGAGGCTCCATATTTAAAAACTTATCTCCACTCTCTTCATGCTGAAAGCTTGACTCTTGCAAATGGATAATCTGTCAGTGATGTGGAAGGCGAACCTGAAAAGACTCGCTTTTCAGACACAGGCACCTGTAGACCAAGACAAAACACTTTACGTTGGGCAGTCTTGTCCTGGTGTATCTATATATTTTATTTGACATTCAGAGAATCTACAGAGCTTGTCTACTGTTTCCATGAGATTTTAAAGGCTCTTGACAGTGGATTTAATTAGTAAACTGCTTTAGACCGTGGCCTTCAGGCCTAGGCCTGGCTGGTGGGCTGGGCGGGCCTTCTCCAGGCTCGGATGCGCGCCAGGGCCTCGGGCCCCACAGTGGACACTGCCGGAGGGACATAGGTGCCACAGGCCAGCTGCAGTCCGCTGCTCACTCGCCTGCGTCCCTCCGTGGCAGAGCACTGTAAGCTCCGGCCGCAGCAGTGCGGGTTCCCGTCCCCGTGTCCCTCCGGAGCCCACAGCTGGGGCTCACCCATAGCGCCAGGGTCTCCTCGGAGTGCCCTCGGTCATCAGGGAGCAGACGTGCCGCGGCAAGACGCCACACTGTAATCAGGTGGGGAGGGGGGGAAAGCTTTTATTTTGTGTATCAGATGGAGAAATGGCTGCCGCCATATAAGCTATGCATTTACTCATGTTCCAGTGAGCGCAACTGCTTGGAAGTGGATGTGTGTACGTGTTTATCTTGAAGACTTACCAGCAGAAATCCTCATTCCTTTGCTACAGATTACCAAAAATTGTCACGTCTTTTCGGTTCAGAAGTTTCTTTAAATGTATAGTATTTTAGGGAAAAGAATCAATAAACCATTGATCTCGTGAGTGTGATGTCTCTGTGCGTGTGCCTCATGCTCACATTAGCACGCGCGCTGTCTGTGGCACTTACAGCTTCGGGGCCGGGTGAGAGCCACGCAGGTTGCTGCCCAAGGGCCGTCCCCGCCCCACTGCCCCTGCTATATCCGAGGCGGTGGGATGTGAGGCCTGCGCCCCTGGGCTTTCTCTTTCCCCAAACTGCCCCGGTGTGGCCTGGGCTTCCCCTGTGGGCCAGACCAGAGTCCACGCCTGGAGGGGCTTCCCTGAGCCGTTTCCTGAGCACCTACTTTGCGCTGGGCCCTGTCTACTCGTGCACCTTCTGCACAGAGCGTGCCCCTCCCAACGCCTGGGCATGGGTGAGTTTCCCCATTTCCCTTTGGCACGACAAGGAAGGGGCTCCAAGGGCAGACTCATCAGAGGAGGCCCAGCAGAGTGCACCCCAAGTTACATCCCCTCAGACCCTCCACACTCACGTGGGAGGAGAAAGGCCTGAGTGAGATGAGAAAGATGAGACGGCTGCCGTAGCCACAATCAGCAAACCTGGTGAAGCCGCCCGGAAAGCGCCCACCGGGGCACTGGGCGCTCGGAGCCAGGAGTGAGGTAGCAGCTGCCACTGCAGTCGGTGCCCATCTCATGCTGGATCCCTGCCACCTCGCCGCCTGGTCTGATGGTGACGAGGCTCCTGCTCTCCACTTCTGAGGGGGAGTGGGAGCCCCTGGAACTGCCCACTGCCACGGAGAGACGGAGGGCAGGCTGCAGGGAGGGCCCAGAGCAGGCTGGGACACTGAGCACTGTGCCCTGTACGCCAGCCCGTGGGGAGAGGGAGAAGACCCAGGTCCAGGAACTCCAGCTCAGTGAATCCCCACTGTCCCGACGGCAGTAACTCAGAACCCCATCTGCAGATTCTTCAGGGCGGCCCTCCGCTGACTGGTAAAGAGCCAGGGGGCGAGCGGAGGGACCCTCAAAAGCCGGACAGAACCACCGCTGCTCAGCGAGGCCCTCTTCTCAGGCTCCTGTCGATCCCAGAGCCCCTGCAAGGAAG
This sequence comes from Pipistrellus nathusii, assembly GCA_963693515.1. Classification (NCBI taxonomy): domain Eukaryota; kingdom Metazoa; phylum Chordata; class Mammalia; order Chiroptera; family Vespertilionidae; genus Pipistrellus; species Pipistrellus nathusii. Next base: position 187,649,519 of record OY882860.1, on the reverse strand, counting down.
GGCCCTCACTGCCCACCTGCCCACTCCTGTTCTGGCCCTGAATCCCCCCTCTGGGCCTCAGTTTCCCCAGGAAAGAGTGGGGCCTGCCTTCCCGGGAGATGGGGGGAGGGGTAGAGTAAGGAGGGAAAGGCCACAGGAACTCGGGAGGTGGTAACATTAGTGTGGTTGTGAGTGACACCCCATTCCCCTCCCTACAGCCACCCTGGCCACCCTCCATACAGGGCCACCACGTCAAGTCCTCTCCCACTCAGCCCTTCCCTCCCTACAGCCGCAGCCTGGGCCAGCTTCCCCTCTCCCCCTGGATCATGGCTGGCCCTCCAGGAATTATCAGCAAACAAACCAGAGGGACTGAGCGACCTGCCTCAGGCCTCACCGCAGACTGGGCGGGTGGGGGTTTGAACTCTGGTGCCCAGCTCCCAACCTCAGGTGCTGTTGTCTAAAGCACCGGCTCTCAAACACCTGGAGGGCCTGTTACAACCCCGCTTGCTAGGCTGAACCCCAGAGTCTCCGAGTCACTAGTTGCAGTGGGGCCCAGAGTTTGCAAATCTGACAAGTCCCAGGAGATGCTGAGTCAGGACCACACTTTGAAAACCACTGATGCAAATAGCAAAGTCAGAGGTGCCAAAATGCCAGCCACCTACGTGCTCCTGGATTTGTTCAGATGACCAGGGGGAGTTAGCGGGCAGCTACAGAGGTGTGTCCCACCAGGATCAGGGGGCACCTTGTGTCACTGTTGAGATGCCTGTACCCAGGCAAGCCCCTTCAACTCCCGGACCTTGTTTCCTCGTCTGGAAAATGACTCCTGCCTCCCGCTGAGGTCAAGGGTATAAAAGTGCTTGTTCTGAAGGTCGCCTCAACCCCAATGCCATCCCAGCTCACGCTGATGATAACCAAAGTGTGCAGACCCAGGTGGAGACGCCACAACTTCCTCAACCAGTACCTGTGCATGAATGCTTCCTACAAGCCAGAGTTGCAGCCATGTATGAAACTGTATGTAAGAAGGCTGGATTTTCCATACCAAAATCTGACACATTTTGTTTCTTCACTGAAACTTAATGACAGACTTACAAAGGCATAAAGATTAAGTCAATAATTAAGAGCATGGACTGTGAGGTCATATTTCCTTCACTTAAACTTGGTTCCAACTGTGTGACCTTAAGTAGCTGTGTGACCTTGAGCATACTTAATTTCTCTAAGCCTGGGTTTGCTCATCTATAAAATGGGAATAGTAGTAAGCATTCATATTTCACTTGGTGGCAGGCCCTGTTCTATTATAAACTGTAACATTTATTAACTTGTTCAGTCCTCACCACAGCAGTCCCATGAACTAGGTAAATATTATTCCTATTTTTGTTGTTAATTCCTATCCAAAGATACTTTTCCCCCATTTATTTAATTTTTGGAGAAAGTGGGAGGGAGGGAGGGAGGGAGAAGGAGGGACGGGGAGAGAGAAACATCACTGTGAGAGACACATCAACTGGTTGCCTCCCACAGGCACTCTGATCGGGGCTGAGGATGGAATCTGCAACCCAGGTACGTACCCTTGACCAGGAATCAAACCCTTGACCCTTCTGGTGCCTGGGGTGATGCTCTAACCACTGAACATACAGGTCAGGGCTATTATTTTTTAGACAAGGAAGCTGAACTATCTAGAAGTTGGATAACTTGCCAGTCTAGATTCAGAGTCGGGCAGTGCAGTGCAGGGCCTGCCCACTAGGCTGTGCTGTTGGATGAAGAGGGCACAGGCCTCAGAGGACAAGGAGGTGCCTGCCCCCCGTGGTGCTCTTTTAAGGGATGCCAACCAGGGCGGGAGCTGCCTGACCTGAGCCTGCCTCCGTGCTCTGGCGCCTCATCACACACTCTCCCTACCCCTCGCAGCTGCTGGTATGTCTGTCTCTCCCACTGACTAGCAACCTTGTCTCTCCAGCCCAAACTAAGAAGAAAAAATGAGATCAATTTCAGACCAATCAATGAAACTCAGATTACATATGCTCCTTGACTTATGATGGGGTTACATCCTGATAAACACCCATCGCAAGTTGAAAATATCCTAAGTAAAAAATGCATTTATTGTAAACTAGAGGCATATAACAGTGAGGTCCCTTGGCCTGGCCTGCAAGGATCAGGCCAAAACCAGCTCTCTCACATCCTCCAAGGGGTCCCGGATTGTGAGAGGGCAGTTCTTGGTTGATGCACCCAGGAATCAGGCTCCCTCCTCTCTGAGAACCACAGCTACCAAGTCACTGCAGCTCAGCAGCTCCTGCATTGAGTGTCTGCCCCCTGGTGGTCATTGCCCATCATAGCTACCAATGGGAGTTGAATGGTAGGACAGTCACTTAGGCTTTTGTATATATATGATAGATTATATGATTGTCTAACCATTATGCTATACACCTGAAACTAATAAAAAAAAAATATGGAATGTAAAAGAAAAATGTGACATAGAAGTTAAAAAAAAGAAAATGCATTTCATACACCTAATCTACTGACCATTACAGCTTAGCCCGGCCGGTTTCTACTGAGTACCTATTACTTTCGCACCATCTTGAAGTCAGAAAGTTGAAAAATTTTAAGTCAAACATCATATATTGATGGTATATTGGTTTGAGCTTCTTCAAATCCTTTGTGGAAAGGGCTGGGAAATGAAGGGAGAGCTGAAGGAGCAGATGGACATAGGAACTACAGAGAGCGCATCACTCCTTTTAAGCAAAGGATAACCAACACCCGCTGCCGAGGGGCCAACCTCCGATGAGCGAAGGATACAGTTTGGCATCTGATGCCATGACCACAGTCCCAGAAACCTGAGTGCCCAGCCAAGAGACAGGAAGGCAAAAAGCCTGGAGCCCAGTGGCATTCGGTCAAAGCAACAAGGACTGCAAGCCAACTGTGCGGCTCATTGGCCACTTCAGTCAAGATAGCCAGGCCCCCCAAGATGTAATTTATACCTTTGTGATGTTCTGTCCGTGTGAGCCAGAGGAGGCAAGCTGTTGGGGCTGCAAGGTTTGGAGCTTCAGCCCCTCGTATGCCGCTGGCCTTTAATAAATGGCTCCATAATTTGAAGAAGAAAAAAATAGCCAGGTCCCTCGATTGTAAAAAGGAACAAAAATTCATTTGAATGTTTAGAAACCAAGCATAAGTATTCAGAAAAACTTTAGTCACCCATGATGCTGCTTCCAGGGGTAACACTGCTGACATTCTGGGGGACTGTAGTTTTTCTTGTCTTTTTTTTCTATTCATACCCACGGGCAGATGCTTTGTTGCCATTGTCATTAATGTGTGTTTTAAAAATATGGTCATGAACACCAGGAGATCCAAGATGGCTGCTCGGGTAGACATCTAACCGCGGCAGCACACAACAATTTCAATGGAATACAACTAAAATGTAGAGTGGACATTGCCCAGAGCTACAGGACTGAAAATTCTACAACAAGAAGGAAAGAGAAAACCAGAAGGAAAATCAGAGGAGCTGAAAAAAAGCCTAAGGTACGGAGACATGCTGCGCGCCCGCCCGCACGCGCGCACAGAGAGGTCGCAGCCAGAGAGGAGGAGAGGGCGGGGAGCTGCCTTTCCTTCCCTAGCAGGAAGGAAATAAAACCCCCCAGCCTGGGCTGAGCCCCCTGAACCGGCAGCGCCGAGCCCCAGTTATGGGCCAGACCCTGGGAACCCAGGCTCCGGCAGGAGGAGACGGGGCTGTGAGGCGGAAAAGCGGCGAAAAGCAGGGCCCCAGGAGTCCCGCGCAATGCGCGCAGAGGACTGAATGTTGACTCTGATGCTGGGTTACCCTAGCCGGAAGAAACAAGGCCTCCGGCAGCGCTGGGCCTCAGTCCGGACTGCTCCGAACCCCAGTTCTGGGCTAATCCCTGGGGACCCAGGCTCAGGCAGAGGGAGACGGGGCAGTGAGGTGGAGTCTGGGGAGAGCGGCGAAAGGCCGGGCCCCCGGACTCGCGCAAACTGCGCGCAGAGGACAGTCTGTTGACTCTGATGCTGGACTTCCCTAGCGGGAAGGAGAAAAAAAAGCTCTAGGCTGGGGGGACTCGGAGGGGAGCGGAAGCCCCAGCCAACCGGGCACCAGCAAGGAGGCGGGCCACGGGGCCCCTGGGGGTGTGGGTGCCCCTGAGCCTTTGACCACTGAGCTCAGGCAATGGAGCCAAGGCCTGGGGCTGCTTCCTGGGCGGTGCCGTCCCGGCAACAGGCTGAAGCAGCGCAGGAGCCCGCGGAGAACAAAGGGGTGCCACAGGCCAACCTGCTGAGCTCCCAGGACAAGGAGGAAGAAACCAAAGAAGTTCTCAATGTGAAGAAATCAAGTGAGAGCAAAAAATAGTAAAATTACTTAAGAAAGAATACAAAGAAGATCTTGAAAAATCAAAGACTAAGTCAGAACTCAACTCACCAGCCAACATTGCAACATAAATGCGTTTTAAAAAGAAAAAAGAAAAAAAAAAAGGGCAGAATGTTGGAACAGCGGCAGCCAGGCCTAGAGTGGCCAGGCACAAGGCAGTGGCAGCCAGGCCCGGAGCAGCAACGGCCAGGCCCCAGAGCAACAGCAGCCAGAACCAGAGCATCAACAGCCAGCACTGGAGTAGCCAGACCTGGGGCAGTGGCAGCCAGGCCTGAGGCGGAGGCAGCCAAGCCCAGGGTGGCCAGTCCAGGAACACCCAGACCCGGAGTGGCCGGGCCCGGAGAAGCCAGGCCCAGAGCAGCCGGGGTGGGAGCAGCCAGACCCAGAACAGCAGTAGCCAAGCCCTGAGCATCCAGGTCGGGAGTGGCCAGGCTCGGAGCAGCCAGGTCGGGTGTGGCCAGGCCCGGAGCAGCGGCTGCCAGGCTGGGAGCGGCCAGGCCCGGGGGAGCAGGCGGGTCGGGTGCGGCCAGGCCCGGAGCAGCGGCTGCCAGGCTGGGAGCGGCCAGGCCCGGGGGAGCAGGCGGGTCGGGTGCGGCCAGGCCCGGAGCAGCGGCTGCCAGGCTGGGAGCAGCCAGGCCTGGAGCAGCAGCAGCCAAGTCTAGAGCAACTAGGTCGGGAGCGGCAGTGACCAGACCCGGAGCAGCTGGTTGTGGAATGAACCAGAGCAACAGAGGCCAGGCCCTGAGCAGCCAGGCCCAGAACAGCTCGCTCCTTGCCTGCCCCTGCCCCATGGCTGCTTCTCAGACACGGCTGGAAACTTTCTCAGGAACTTGAGGGTCTGCTGAATCAAGTGATGAAGGCTTAGATCTGGATGTGTCGAGTTAGTTTAGGGCTGGGGTGTTGATCTGTGAGTGCCTTGGGTGGGGCCTGGATGAGGCTGGTGGACCTAGTGGGAAATGTCTTTTGTGTGAAGTGTATCATTGGGCATGTGGAGGTATTATTGATTTGAGAAAATGCTAAGTAACTGATTTACTATCTGAAAAGGGATTTACTATTGGGGAAAGGGAGGGAAGAAGAGACTGAACATAAACTGCACCTATGGATGAGGACAATGGGGGATGGGGAGGGGGCGGAGGGTGGGGTGGGAACCTGGTGGAGGGGGGAAGAAATGAGGAACCTTTGTAATAATATGAACAATAAAGATTGATTAAAAAAATAAATAAATAAAAATAAAAAAAAATAATAAGAAATAAAAAATAAAAATATGGTCATGACGCCGAAACCGGTTTGGCTCAGTGGATAGAGCGTTGGTCTGCGGACTGGGGGATCCCGGGTTCGATTCCGGTCAAGGGCATGTGCATTGGTTGCGGGCACATCTCCAGTGGGGGGTGTGCAAGTGGCAGCTGATTGATGATTCTCCCTCATTGATGTTTCTAACTCTCTGTCCCTCTCCCTTACTTTCTGTAAAAAATCAATAAAATATATTTTTTAAAAATATATGGTCATGTTGTAACTGCAGTTTGGTATCCTGCTGCTCTTGACATTTCATCGCAAGCATTTTCTCCTGACCCTAAAGACGCTGAGCATTTGCTTCCTTCCCGCTTCTTTTCTCAGCTTTGAAGGTATAATTCACACTCAGCAAAGGGCACTCCACTGCATGTACAGTGCTACAAGTTTTAATGCAGACAGCTGTGTAACCACTACCACAGTCAAGACACACAACTGCCCCATCATCCCCCTAACGCAGAGGAACAGACGGAAGTTAACAGCAGTCACCCTTGAAAATGGGCACGCTTCTGTCAGCTCATTGGTTAGGGATTGAGCCAACCTAGGTAGCAGTCGGGCCTGGTTTTGCCATTGCTCTTCATCTCCAGGGCACCTTAGTGTTAAAGCTGCGTTAGTGGTGGGCTGGGGTAACCTTGTGCTTAGCGTGAGGGCTGGGGTACCAGTTGTCTACCGCCGTGCCTGTCCTTCCTTCGTGGTAGCCTGCTGCTGCTGCTTAGCGCCAGGTTAGTGGACATGTATGTGGAGGTTCTCTGTTGAGCTGGGTTAGCTTCAGCTAAGGCCTCCTGATGACATTCCCGCCCTCCTCCTGGTGACAGCAAACCTCTGGGTGGTGCCTGTGATTATCGTGATTGGGACTTTCCTCTCTCCTCCAGTGGCAGCAAACCTGTTTGGTATGAATTAGAATCTGAGCCCGTGTTCCTGACCTTCCCGCCCAACAAAACCCCGCCCTCCCCCCTCCCGGCAACAGAGGGATTTCCTTCTATCCTTCCCCTGCAGCCATGACATTCTGTTTACCCTTTTAAAGCTAGAGGATTTCCTATCCGCTTGTGGACTTGGTATTACTGGAGTTCGTTTCTCTTCCTTTCCTGGCAGAAATGGATCTTTGCCGTACCCTGAGGGAGAGTTTGCTTTGCAGGAGAGAAAGCAAGTGGGTGGGGGTTTGTGCCTTCCCCCGACGGCTGCATGCCTGCCCCACAGGGTTTTTTTTTTCCACTTTCTGTCTCCATTTGTCTGGTGAAGAAAGAATTCTGGTGGAGGTTTATGGGAAAAAGCTTGTGAGTGAATGCAGGTCCTTTTGTATCTGAGGCCCCCGACGACTCCAAACTGACACGCTAGCTCACATGTGGCCTTTTAAGAATTCCTTAAAATTTTAGGTGATTTCCTTGCGCCCACTTGAATGGCAGCCACTTCTTTCTCCGAGCTCTGCCGAAGGTGAGTGTTTTCTTACGCTCCATCCTTTTGGAGAGTCTTGTCTTTCTTGGAATTGTTTGCTTGGTTGCTTTGCAACCTCAGCTCTCTGAGGGGCTCAGGAGAAGGTGTGATTTTGTACATTGTCCAGCCTTTTCTCCTTACAATGTTGGCATGATTGACGACCTCTGTATTTATACATTCTAAGCCCACACCAAAAGTCTTCACTGAATGCATACTACATGCCTGCCATCGTTCTAGAAGCTGGAGTTAGGGGTGTGGACCAAACAGAGCTGAGCTCATGAAATCTATATTCAGCGGAAGGGAGGCAGATTTATTTACATATTATAGTGTCGGGGGGAATAAGTTCTCCGAGGAACATGTAAGCAGATGAGCTAAAGGACAATAATAGCATCTGCCCCTTCGCTTCTGCCTGCCTACACCGCTACCCTTCCCTGTACTATCTTCCTTCTCAGGGCCCTGTGGCAGAGCCGAGTGAACACACCGCGCCCTAGTCTGACACATAACTTGGATGACTGTGTCTAGGAATATGCCAGGTGTTCTGTTTAAAGCCAAACTAGTATGGACAGACACAGAACACAGGGGTACCTATATGGACTCAATCTAAAGAACGTTCCAATAGTCACAGCTGCCTGCAAAATACAGGCGACCCTGTTCCAGAGGGGATGGCGCCCCTTCCTGGGGAAGGGCCCACCCTGCTCCTGGCCAGTCCCCAGCGGCCCAGGGTGTCCAACAGGCAGGGAGGGCGCGATCCTGGCCCAGAGAAGCCCGCGGCCAGGCTCTCCCGGAGCCGCTCTCCCGCGGCTCAGCTCTGGCCCCGGGGCAGAGCCCAGGCCTCGGGGCCAGGGAGGCGGCACTGCATTTGACTCCCACCCGCGGCGACATTCCCGGGTGTGAAAGAGGCGACTTCGTCCACGTCCAGGCCGTTCTCGCCGGTCTTGTCGGCCGGAGGGCGGGCGCGGCCCGGGAGAGGCCGGGGAGGGACCATGCCTGCTCTCCATTCTGCCCCCTCAGAACTGTTCTCTCCCTGACCCAGTCCTAAACCGACACCTTAGAAAATCCATGTCCGTGTGGAGCGTCCCCCGCACGGCATTAAAGTGAGGGTCTGACAGAAACCGGGCGTCGGCAATGGCGGGTCGGCCCTTTCCCCTCACGTTTCCCCCTTTGCCGCTGGGAGTGCCTGGCGCTGCCGCACTCACGGGGCGAGGTGAGAAGGCCTTGGCCAAGAAAGCAGCAGTCCGCCCGCCGGAAAGGTGGGGTCCGAAGGCCGTGCGCCTGGGCGCGAACCCCACCCTCACCCAGGCCAGGCTCACCCCGCTGCCCGGCGCTGCCGACGGACGACGCCGCCCTGGAAAAGGCGCGCGCGCCTCCTGCGCATGCGCGCGTAGCGTCAGGGGCGGGGCCTGGGTGGGCGGGGCCCTAGAGGGCAGCGGCGCGTGCGCCCGGTGGTGGGCGGGGCCTGGCGGTCACGCGCAGCCCCGCCCCCCGGGCCGTAGTCAGGCTCCCGGAGGCGGCAACCGCTCCAGATCAGCCCTTCCCGCTCGGCCGGGGCAGCTGCGCCTCGGTTCTCCGGCGACCATGGGGGACCCCAGCAAGCAGGACATCCTGACCGTCCTCAAGCGCCTCCGCTCGGTGCCCACCAACAAGGTAACGGCCGCCGGCGCGGCCGGCTCGCTCGGCATCCCGGCCCGGCCCCTGCGACGCCCGTGTCCGCGGCCGCGGGAGGAGGAGCCGGCCCGGCCTGTGACACGTCGCACTTGCGGCCGTGGCAGCTGGGCCTCTGCTGGGTCCCCGGCCCGCGCGCCGCCCCCAGCCCGGGCAGGGGAGCAGCGGGGAGGGGCACGGAGGCCGCGGGCGGGCGGGCAGCGGGTTCCGGCGGCGGGGCTGGGGAGGGTGCGGTCCTAGGGGCCGGGCAGACGCATGGGTTCCTGACACCGGGCGGAGGAGCCTACCCGGGGCTGCCGAGTGGACACTGAGTTCCCGAGGGCCGGGACAAGCCTGGGGTCCCGGGAGAGGGCTGGGAGGGCACCCGGGGTCCTGGAGTGGGGCGGGCACCGCAGGCCACCTGTGACCGCGCTGGGCACCCGGTCGGAACTCCAGCTGGTGGCCCCGGGCGTTTGGGGAAGCTCGGCTCGCCCCCTCCTCTCCCTCCAACGGACTTCCAAGTTCCTCGGGGCTGCTCCCTGGGGCCAGGCCGGCGGCTGCCGCGCTCCTGTCCGATGCTTCCCGCCCTGTCTTCTTTCTAAGAAAGCCCGGCACAGCCCTCCCTGCCTCCTGCCCTTCCTCCCTCCGCGGCTCCGGAGGCCGGGGTTTTCCTTTCCTCCCGCCGCCGGCGGCGCCCCCTCCCGGCCCCCGCGCCCTTTGCAGCTTTGGAAGCGGCTGGAGGTGCGATGACGCACGGGGCTGAGGTGACTCCCTCTCCTGAGGACCAGGGGCCGGACCAGGGGCTGGATCACGGGTCGGAGTGGAACCTGGAGAGTGCAAAGGGCTGTCCCGTCAGCGTGGACTCTCGCCTCCTCCTGTGACAGTCCTGCCTGGCCCCACGGTCCCCTCCAGCCTAAGCAGCTGTCAGGCGCCCGGGCAGGCGCCCAGGCACGAGGGCCTAGGAAGTCCCCCAGTTCCACACCACGGATCTTTGCTTCCCATCTCCATGGCGGAGGGGAGCCCATGATTCCGCCTTCCCAGGAGCGGGAAAGGACACCGGGTATTGGAAGCCGTGTCTGGGGCAGGGCGGTCGGGAGGAGGAAGCCACCGGGAACCGCCGGTGCCAGTGTCTTGGCTGTTTTCCTTGCTTTTCCAGTTCAGAGTCACCTGAGAATACAGTGGCTCCTGTGGATCCGGACCGCCGCCGGGTCTGCAGGCAGCTATCTTTGGTCCGCGGCGCCCCAGAAACGTGATGTGTGTTCTCTTCGGTGGAAGCCGTCAGAGGGGAGGCCCCCTTTAAAAATCAGACTTCCTACCGAGGCGCACTTGGAGGGGCGCAGCTGGCACTCCTGGGCGCTGTGGGCAGACCTGCTGCTTTCCAGCTGTCGCCCCGGGCAGGCTACTGGAACGCTTACCTGTGCTCTGTCTTCCTCCTCTGAACACGGGACGGGACCTAGCGGGGTTGTTGTGAGGACTGAGACCATCCCAGAAAGACAGTGGGAGCAGTGCCTGCATGTGCTGTCTTCACCCCGTGCCAGCTGTGTGATTGTTTTTGTATGAACAACACGTGCGGGGCACCGTCCAGTCCATAACGGGACTGCTCAGAGCGCCGAGCAAAAACACCTGCTGGTCACCTTCCCCAGCGTAAGACGTTTTATCTGATCGTCAGTGAGAAACAGTGACCTAAACAAAGATGAAAGCTGGTTTTCCTGATGCAGATGAGTTGGGTGACAATAAGCATTTTCAAAGCGGGTTCTGAAAAGCAGCTCTGAGATACACGAGACCGAAAAACAGCTCGATTTGCTCTCGGAATTCGGTGTCCCGTTTCTCCCTCGTGTGCGGACCAGGGTTTTAGCTCCAGGGTCAGCCTCCTGGTCTGTGGCTCCTCCCTGGAAGCTGTATGTTCCTGGGCTGGCATTGATGGCTTGAGTGACTCACTCAGCAAACAGCCATTGAGCACAGCTGGGCACAGAGGTGCACTGGTGGCCCTCACCCAGCGGCTCCGGCCTCCGGGGGAGAGGGGAGAGTCCGTGCAGACCGCCGGGCCCAGTCCCCGAGGTGCCAATCTTAGCTGTGATACTTCATCATTCCTTCGTTTTCCCTAAAATGGGGGTCAAAACGTGCTCCATAGTTTTGGGGGGTGCAGAATGAGAACGGGGGCCTCGTTTGAAAGTTAAGACTTTTGAGAGGAAACAGCAGAAGGTTAACCACCACAGCCGCTGCCTGCGGGCCTGTGGGATGCACCGGTGGCACCGCCCGCAGGGCCCGGGGGTCACAGTGCGCCTTCCCACGGCGTTGCTGGGAAGTTCAGCTGGCCACCGGCAGTGCCTGGCAGGAGCAAACACTCAACATTAGTTATTATTTCTATGGCAACTGTTCTCATCAGGAGGCAAAACAAATGGCTAGTCAAAACTTTCTGGTCCTCACCACAGAGCTGTTCAGATAAGCATGTTATCTTCTGCTTAGATAAGCATGTCTCAGCTCTGCGTGGGGACTGGTATCAGAGCCCAGCCCAGCCCTGTGCTCAAAGCCAGGAATCAGGCGCATCGTGAGAACCAGACTGCATTTCCACCTGCCTCCCACCTGCCAGGCCTCAGGCCCCAGCCCCAGCCCCAGCTCCTTGCCTTCCACCCCAACCCATCCCACTCCCTGCATTTGCGTTTAATGCCACTTTGTGCTAGGCCGGTACTCGGCTCAGCTGACCAAGACAGCCTGGGCGCCCCCTCGTGGAGCTGCATTCTAGCAATTCCTCCTCTCAGGTGGGGGGGGAGGGAGAGAGGAGGGGGGCCAGGGCAGGAGGATACTGAAGTCACCTAGTTAGAAACCCGTTCTCCTCCGGAGCCTGCCTCGAGATGCTCTCGGACTGGCCTGCGCTGGGCTCTGCACACCTCATCTCTGACGTCACTTCTGCTCACAGGCCATGTCCTGCACATGCTGTGGCCACTGACTGCCCTTCTAGACTCTTCTTGAGATCTCAGTGCCTCTTGGTCCCGTCCAGGAAATGTTTGCATCCTGTCCTTGCTTGCTAAGATTCAGCCTGGTCACTAACCGGCCTGCCCACTGGACTGCCAGTCTGTGGGCTCCGGATGCACCCACTCTGTGCGCCAGGCACATGCACAGTGTCCGCTGAGTGAGTGAGGGGTACCATGGCCTCTCGTAGAGGGACAGCGCCTTTGGCACCAGTCCCACGGAAGGGGAGGCCGTGCCCTAAGAGCTTGTACCACGGGGTGTCTGAAGTTCCATCCCCTTTTCCCCCAGAGGCCAGCACGCACCTGGCAGTGGAGAGCAGCTCAGCACGTGTTTGTGGAATCAGTGATGCCACCTACCGTGTTTCCCCGAAAATAAGACCTACTTGGCTTGTGGGCATGGCTTGTGGGTGTAGCAGAGTGGTGGTTAATTTGCATATTACTCCATTATTAGGTAGGATTAACTTTGGGTAGTGAGAGAGCGAGAGATGGACTTGTTGTTCCACGTGGTTGTGCGGTCATTGGCTGATTCTCGTATGTGCCCACTGGCGGTTGACCCCACAACCTCGGCATATTGGGTTCTAACCACCTTAGCTACCTGGCCAGAGTGAAATTTCAGCTTTTAAATATCTAGGTGAGGTAGTTTCTGTTACCCAGCTTAAACTGTAAAAGTTAAGCAGCTTTCAAGCTAAATCATGTATTGTGTCCTGTGGAAGGGCTCCCTGGGCCACTATAAAGGAATTAAAGTCGACTTTTCACCTTCCCTTTCAGGTGTGTTTTGATTGTGGCGCCAAAAACCCCAGCTGGGCGAGCATCACCTACGGGGTGTTCCTCTGCATCGACTGCTCAGGGTCGCACCGGTCGCTGGGCGTTCACCTGAGCTTCATTCGGTGAGTGACTGTCCCGGGGGTGGGGGTTCATGTCACATGAGGCGCTTTCCCTTCTTCCTTGCTGTTTCCTTTGACGCCAGTGGAATGGGAGGTGGCTATGATTGTGGAGATTTAAGTGCCGTATTGAGTAAACTGGGCCAGTGAGAGAGTTTCTGCACATAGGGCTCTGTGTCGGAGGCATGCCGTGGCATGGCCTGTCGGGATGGAGGGCTTGAGACGGTATTTCCTTTCCCTCATGATCTTCCGGTGACGGCAGTTAGAGACCGTTCTCCCGGAGCCCGGCTTCGGCCGCCTCGGGATGCTCTCAGACTGGCCTGCGCTGGGCCATGCACACCTGGTCTCTGCCGCCACCTCCGTCCACAGGCCATTTCTGCACATGCTGTGGCCACTGACTGCCCTTCTAGACTCTTCTTGAGATCTCAGTGCCTCTTGGTCTCGTCCAGGAAACGTTTGCATCCTGTCCTTGCTTCTGACTGGCCTGCCCACTGGGCTGCCAGTCTGTGGGCTCCGGACACGCCCACTCTGTGTGCGCCAGGCACATGCACAGTGTCCGCTGAGTGAGTGAGGGGTGCCGTGGCCTCTCGTAGAGGGCCCGCTGAGCACTCCCTGTAGAAGGGGTTCAGGTGCAGTGGGTCCCCCCTGCACCCCGTCAGGGAGAGCTAACGTCAGGGTTCCAGCAGTCGTACAGCTGTGGCTCCAGGGCACTGACTCCGCATAGCCTGAGTGATGGTTCTGTTTGAGTTTGTGGCAGCTTCCAATGCTACACTATGAACATCTTCTCTTGTCATCTTAAGTCATGGGCTGCGTTGGCTCCTCTGACAAGTTCCTATCTTCCACTCACACCATATGGAAGGGGCCTTTGTGTGCGAGAGAGAACGGCGCCCCCTCTGGACACACACAGCCCCACAGTCCAGTGGGAGGTGGCACGGCCCTGTGTGAGGTAGAAGAAACAGAAGAATATAAGAAATAATAAAATAGCCCTGGCCGGTTTGGCTCATGAACAGAACATCGGCCTGCAGACTAAAGGGTCCCAGGTTCGATCCCGGTCAAGGACACGCCTGGTTTCCGGCTTGATCCCCAGTAGGGATATGCAGGAGGCAGCCAATCAATGATTCTCTCTCATCGATGTTTCTGTCTCTCTCTCTCCCTTCCTCTCTGAAATCAATAAACACGTATATTTTTAAAAGAAAGAACAGTGGGCTCGGGGCTTGTAGTCGAGGAGGCCTGAGCTTCAGCAGCCCAGGCTTGGCCAGGCCCCCTCTGCTGCCCTGGGCATCGCTGTGGTCACTGCCACCTCCCACCGCGCACCTGCTTCCCTGCCCGTCTTTCCCCGGGAAGCAGCCAGAGGCAGGCAGGCTGTTTGTAACTGTGACAAGCGATTTTATCTCACGTCGACTTAAGGACTATTGATACAATGCAATGACTATAAAAAGCATTTGTTCCTAAAGGATAAAGTCTTATAATTCAGAACGAGATTTCTGTATGATAGCACAGAAATAGTAATAATAGCAATATAATTTTCTTTTTTTTAAAACTTTGCTGATGCACTTTCCCGAGTTCTCTTTTTAGAAAGCGATTTGCAAAGACCTGCCGTGCTAAATACGTATATAACACATAGGTGATCGTCTTGGAAAGGGAGTTCTGTGTGTTCTCATTGGTTATGGAGTACCTATCAGTCTCCGGTCTTCTTTTTCCTTAGCTGTTGTCAGAATAGTTTGAATTCACATCCTGTCCTTGTCTCTCTAAACATTGAGGGATTTAGTTGCGAGGGAGTTTGTTTGTTTGTTTGATGGGTTTGTTGTTCCTGTCTTTTGAATTTGTTTTTATTGTTGAAAGTATTACAGATATCCCCTTTTTTCCCATTGGCCCCCTCCACCCAGCACCCGCCCTCCCAGGCCGTCACCACACTGCTGTCTGTGTCCATGGGCTCTGCGTTCATGCATGTTAATTCCCCGAGTCCTCTCTCCCCTCCACCCCCACCATTTTGTCTTTAATGTGCTTCCCTCACACAGATCAGCTGTGACCCGGTAACCTGGGACCGCTCTGCCCAGAGCCCAGGAGGGCTGGATCGCGGCAGCACGCAGCTGCTTGTCTGTCTGCTCCCTCTGCTGTGCTCTTTCCTCTTCACCTCCACATCCGCCCTTCTCCGGCCCTCCCTTTCCTCCCCTGAAGGAAGTTTAAACCATTCCCGGAAATGAGGTGGTTTTCTGGCGCCCAGGTTGAGGGAGGACAGCCCGGAGCCTGGCATGCTGGACAGCAGTCTCGGCTCTCGCAGGTTGAGTCACTAGCCTTCTAGCAGTCAGATAAATATAACTATTTACAGACAAATATAACTGTATGAATCACAGTGTCATAAATTATTCAAAACAACTGCTACCACTCCTGTTCCAGGGCAAAGTCAAGGATGACAAGGGCACTTGGTGGCCTTTGTTTTTAAAGAGGTGGGAGGCTGTTCTTTGAACATTTGTACACTGGTTTAAGCAATCACAGACCCCAGCGTACTGGGGGAATGTTGTATCCACTCATGAGGATGTGGAGGGGGGGGGCCGCTTTCTCCTGTCCAGCGGCTGGTCAGCAGGAGCTTTTGTTAAAGGGACACACATTTCAGCTCTTCTTCCCTGCGCGGCTCACTCTCTTCTCCTCGCTCAGGTCCTTACCTTCACCACGTCTTCATCTAATTAAAGACAGGAAGTGACCTTAGTGAGTCCCCTTCTCGTGGGACGGCACCGCTGAGCAAATCAGGTTTCTTCTTACGGCTGACTTATTCATGGTCCTCACCACCTTTTGTTTCAAATTCCAGTGAGAGAGAGAATCTCTGTCAGCTTGACTAAAGAACAGTGTTTGTTATCTTTGTTTCTAAGAAATATATAAAAAATGTCTGGCTTCGTTTTTTAAAAGATACTTCGGGACTAAAAGGTTTAGGCAGGTGAGTAAGTCTGAGGCTTGTAGCTTCAGTTTTCAGACTTAGTGTAAGTCAGGCACCTGCTTTGTGCCTGCCCTCCCGGGCTTGTGTTTATCCCACGGTGTGACAGGGTCACCATGACGATGGTGATGGTGATGATGAGGACGTTAGCCATATGGTGTTTACTTTCTGCAGGAGTGACATAGATGGCCTCTGGTTCTTACCAACGAGGAGAGTGAGGCGCGGAGGTTAAGCCCTTTCCCCAAGGTCATGCAGCTCGTCATGGCAGAGCGGAGGTCCCCTCAGCCTGTCCAGAGGCTGCAGTTACAGCCACCGGTGACAGGTGGGAGGGTGGCACCTCATACAGTCTGGGCAGCTCATCATGGTGTGTGACTGAGCGGGATCGCTCAGAAAAAGAATTTCAGAGCAACACGTGTCGTTTCATCACCTCACTCGGTAATTAAATTCAAAAGGAGATTTCCTTTTGTCTTTGGGAAATTGTTAATATGGGTTAGTATTTGCTTTTTATATCATCGTGAAGTAGATATACGTAGATGTAATAATGACATGTATTAGTATCATTATTAACCTTAAGGAAGCTATTGGCTGCAAAATAATATCTTTTTAAATATACTTTATTGATTTTTTACAGAGAGGAAGAGAGAGGGATAGAGAGTTAGAAACATCGATGAGAATCGATGAGCTGCCTCCTGCACACCCCCTACCAGGGATGTGCCCGCAACCAAGGTACATGCCCTTGACCGGAATCGAACCTGGGGCCTTTCAGTCCGTAGACTGATGCTCTATCCATTGAGCCAAACCGGTTTCGGGCTGCAAAATAATATCTTAACATTCACAAAGGTTAATGCCCTTTTGTGAAGGAGAGGCCACCTGCACTGTTCTCACATGTCCAGTCCTTCCGGCGGGGCAGGAGGGCTGCTGTGGATCCAGAGAGCCTGCTTTTGGTCCCAGCATTGTTGAGCTGTCCTGTCTCGCTTCACGCTGAGCACTGGTGGAATCTTATTGTTGGGAAATACTGCCTTTACCTGGCTCCGTGATGATCTCAGGGTTCAGGGAAACAGGCACAGGTGTGGCGGGAGGAGGCACTCGCAGCTGTCACTGCAGGAGCATTCCATCCTGAGTGTTCTCCTGCTCTTGTGGTGATGGCGGTAGGTTCTTCACATTTGATGGTGAAATGATGAGCATCCTCCAGGGGTCCTACTAGGTGTCAAACTGGACCCCCAAAAAAGTCCAAACAGGCCATCTGTGCTGAGCAGAGACACATGGCCACCTTTAGGTCAGGACCCACCACGGATGTGAGGCAGAGGCCGAGTTCCACAGCCCACAGACCGTCATCTCTGCTCCTAGAGGGCGTGGCTGGCTGGAGCGTGGGCAGCGCAAGTGCGGCTGGCCTGGCATGGCCTGGCGTGCGTGGCCTATCTGTGGTTGGCGTGGAGGGGAGCAGGTGGTTGGAGCCATCAGCGCCTTGGCTTCCACGAAGGATGAGAGGGGCCGGAGCTGCTGTGCCAATGGTCCTGCACTTCGGAGTCCCAGCGTCCTAGAAGTCACTGTTAACACACTCAGATTCTTCAGGGTTCTGACAGCAAGGGAAGCTTGTGCTCAAAGTTTAGTGGCTTGATTTTGGGGAAGAAAAGTATTAACATTTAGGATGTTCTTTCCATTTAGATCTACAGAGCTGGATTCTAACTGGTCTTGGTTCCAGTTGCGCTGCATGCAAGTCGGAGGAAACGCTAACGCAGTGAGTTCATCTTGGATTGTTGTTCTGTGTGAACATGGGCTCTGCTGTGGGGGCCCCCTGGGTAACAGGAAGTCAGGAGGCGCTTTGGAGTTGGACTGCTGTTTATCCAGAGCACCTGATCCACGCGAAGCTTTGGGCTGGGGGCTGGGACAGTGAACAAGACACATGAGAGCCCCTCAGAGAGGCACAGAGTCAGTAAGAAGCAAATAAACAAGAACCTAGCAGGCAGCGAGAGTTCTTTGGAAGAAAATTAAAACCAGAAGAGGTGGTAGAGAGGGTTGGGAGGCTTCTTTATGATAATATAGTTTTTTAATACGTGCGGTGACTTTTGTGCTTAGGATGGATTGAATGATTACAGCTGCTTACATCTGAATTTTGTTTAATTTGTGAAATCTATAAAGTTTTAATAAAACCTATTCTCCAAGTTTTCAAGTACAGTATATAAAGATATATATTCACTTATAAACTTAATAATTTCTATACAAAATTAATAACCAATTAAGTGGTCACTTAATTTAAAACAGCAGATTTTTGTAGGGGGACTCTGAAGCCCAGCGTCACCCACTTTCCAGCCTACTTTCCAGCCTAACTAAGGATCCTCAAACATTCTAAATTTCATTTACAAATTGAATATATCTGACTCCTCAAACTCTAAATTGGCAGCCTGGTCTCGCTGGTTTTGTTCAGCAGATAGAGCGTTGGCCTGGGGACTGAAAGGTCCCAGGTTTGATTCCAGTCAAGGGCATATGCCTGGGTTGTGGGTGCGATCCCCAGTGGGGGGGTGGGGGGAAGGTGGGAGGCAGCCAAATAGTGATTCTCTCTCATCGTTGATATTTCTGTCTCTCCCTTCCTTTCTGAAATCAGTAAAAATATATTAAAATAAACAAATAAATAAAATAAACTGGCAGTCTTATAAGTCTAGCCAGCAAAATCACCCAAAGCACTGGTACCTTATTATGCCAAATGGTAAGTAGAAGTCCCATAGACGCCATTACACATTCAAAGTATAAAAAGTCAAATTTGTATACATTTCAAATAAAAGTTGTATCTGGTATCAATTTGATATTTAAAATTATAAATCTAAATAGTAGTTTTTAAAATATCAGATTCCCTGGATTAGTGTTTCTCAACCTTTTTTCATTATTGTTCCTTAAGTAGAATAATTAAATTTAAATTAGATTATCTTAACTTTAAATTGGATTAATATTTCCCCGGTGAGAGAAATGAAATACTAAGGAATATGATTCTGTCACCTAGGGATGAACATTGGAGGGCCACAAACCATTGTAATAACTGATTTTTTTCGCTTTCTAAGAAACAGTTTTGCCCTGTTAAGAACGCATGCCTTTTATCTCAAGCATCCTATGAGAAACCCGTGCCCATTATCATGATTTTCACACACTTGTTCCAAAACTTAATACTGAGCGTTTGGTTTTATCTGTCCTTATTGCTAAGCCCTCCCAGGGTGGCAGAGTGCCCCGCCCACCTCCCGAGAGCAGCTTTCTGTCTCCAGCCAGAGGTGGCCCAGGTGGGGGCGGGGGGGGGGGGGGAGGGGGGAGGTCAGGCCATTCCACTGAAGCAGTGAAGTTGGAACCGCCCTGCTCAGGCTAAATGCCAGCCCGGCCTTCCACTCACCTGGGTGACGCTGGGCTTCAGAGTCCCCTGCAAAGCGGAGCCGGTAACATGGCCTCCCAGAGTGATGCTATGAGGATTTCATGGAATGGGGCCCCGGTAACCCAGAACGGGCTCCGGTACATGTGGGTGCCTTAGACCATTATTAGTCAGATTGGGTTAATGAAAGCATTGCTCGTACAGGTTTTTGGAATGTCTGCTTTAGTTAGATATGAATCCTGTAATTCATGTCTACACACGGACCCTTATACGGTGGTTGGAAAGTTCCCTCTGTTTAATTTTGTCACCTTGCTTGTGCTCTTTTGTTAATGGGTAAATAGTGCTGGACAAGGTGAAGGTTAGCGGTGCTCCTAACCGATTTTGTAAAATTTCTGATTTAGTGGAATCCAACCTGAAATGGATTTCTCATGAATTAAAAGTAGTCCAGAGTGGAAAGCATCCCCCGAATAAGATTCAGAGTGATGGAGGTGTTTAATGGCGAAACAAAGGGCCAGTAATTTCATTTTGTAATTCATCTCATGTCCAGTTTTACCAAAATAGCAGTGTCACATCTGTGGAGGGTATTCCCTTTTTATAAGATAAGATTATTAACAGTTTTTCGTTGTTTACAGAGTTTTGGTTTTCACTGTATTTTCAAAAACCCTTCACAATCTGAAGTGCCGTTTCAGTAACCGCTGCTTCCTCCGCAGGCGTCCTTCTTCGACCAGCACGGCTGCACCACCAGCGACACCAAGGCCAAGTACAACAGCCGCGCGGCGCAGCTCTACCGGGACAAGATCAAGTCGCTGGCCGCCCAGGCTGCGCGGAAGCACGGCACTGACGTAAGTGCGGCATGACGTAAGTGCGGCACTGACCTCAGTGCGTCGTGACGTAAGCACGGCACTGACGTAAGTCGGCATGACGTAAGCACGGCACTGGCGTAAGTGCGGCATGACGTAAGCACGACACTGACGTAAGTGCAACCAGCTGTTTCAGAAGGAAAGGAGCTTTTTACCCCAGTGAGGCCCGGGCCCATACGGGGCTTCCTTACGTGTTTCCGTGCGGAGGCGCCTCCTTTGCTCCTGCTGCTGGCGGACATGGATCCGGCCGGCGGCACGGTGCCCCTCCCGGTGGGACTTTCCTCCGGCGCCTCACGCTTGCCCCGGCGCAGGGATCTGAAACCGAAAAGCCACCGACACGGAGCACACCTGTGGGCCCGTGGCGCTGAATGGACCGCGAAAGGACCCCGTTTACAGCGGAGCCGGAAAGGGCAGCGGGCACGGCCGTGCGCGGACAGGAGCGCCAGCTGGTGTGGCCCACGGCGGGTGGTGGCCAGGGTGTGGGTTTGCAGAGGAGCCCACAGGAGGCGCACTGTCCTCCGGGCCTGCTCCTTTTCAGACGGGGTGCCGGCCTCAGGGTCTGGAAACGGGCCACTGGCCTGACACCTGACTGATGCGCTCAGGGGCCCCAAAGGCCTGTTGCTGACGTTATGATAACGGGATGCCAGTGTCGGGCAGACAGGTCTAGAAAGGGAGTGGCGAGTTTGGGGAGCACCTCAGAGCCAGGGGAGGCTCACGCCACCTCGCGTTGTTCCAGCTGTGGCTCGATGGCTGTGTGACGCCGCCTCTGTCCCCTGCGCCCAAGGAGGACGACTTCTTCGCCTCTCATGCCTTTCCTGAGGTGAGTGTCGTGCCGACGTGACTGCCGCGGGCTCACTCTGACGTTTAGAATGTTCCAGGTAGGGTACAGGCCAGGCTGCTGTGACAACTCTGAAATACAGCCGCTTAACCAAGGGGAAATTAGTTTCTCATCAGCAGCTCCCAGGAGCTGTCCAGGGGGCAGAGTCTGTTTTTCTCGTGTGCGGCTCCCCGCAGGGTCCACATGGGAAGAGGACAGACCCAGGAAACAGTGCCCGTCCTCGCACAGGCACAGCTGGAGGTGGCGCCAGTCACTGCCCAGGTCCTGTTGGCTGGCTTAGCTCATGTCTTTTCCCAGCTCCAGTGAAGCGGAGTGTGATCACCAGTCGTCTGCCACAGTTCAGTTCAGAGCTCCAGGACTGACAAAGAATGAAGACAGTTGTTTTCTAAATATATTTAAAACTTCAGAGGAAAGGAGAGGGAGAGAAAGAAACATCAATGACAAGAATCACTGATTAGCTGCCTCCTGCACGCCCCTTACTGGGGATAAAGCCCCAAACCTGGGCAGGTGCCCTTGACCAGAATCGAACCTGGGACCTTTTAGTCCACAGACTCTCTATTCATTGAGCCAAACCAGCCAGGACTCAATATATTCTTTATTTAATTTTCAAATAAAAAAATGTGCAGAGTTTTATAAATTGCTAAGCCTTGATTTTTTGCTATTACAACTTGCCTATACATGTTAATCATTGATGCAATCAATAGTTACCAGAAATAACTATCAAACAAAAGAACAGAAAACAATTTTAAAAAGGATGTGTTCTGTTGTGAGCTTTGCTATTATTTAGTTTAGAACTGGATACAGAATATCCACAGTTAGTAGCTGAGAAATGTTTGGAACGGAAATGATGGGCTAAAAAGGAGAGAAATGACTAGTTTGGTGTGGGTCAGAGTTGGAGACGTTAGTATGAACTCATGTTTATTTTACTGTCTCTTTACACACACACAGACACGATGGAGAACTAATTGTAGATGTGTGCACTGGTGGGATAGCGCTGCCTGGCTCTGTCCGCGGAGAGGGCATACAGCAAGCACACCAGCAGCCGGGTCCTGGTGGCTAAAACCATTCCTCCTCGGAAAGGAGCCAGGCTGCCTGGGGAGAAGTGCAGGCTGGAGGGCTGGCCGCTGGGGCAGGGAGCCTGGAGCCCTGCTGAGAGGAAGGAAGGAGGGGCGGGGGCGGGAACTGGGGGGCAGGGTCTGAAGGACCCGGGAACCACCTGAAAGAGCTCTCAGTGGTCAGAGCTGGAACAATTTGAACAAAATAAACAACGAACGTATTGAATTACAGTCCAAAGAATAAAATCAATAGCCATGTCCTGTTCTCCTCTTTTCTGACAATCATCCTGATATAAATGGATGATTGAATAAATGGGGACAGGGATACTGTTCCTTAGAGAAAAATTCCAAATCATGTATAATAGATACCCCCCTCAGGAGGGAGAGTTTATCCTCCTCCCCTTGAACGTGGGCCAGACTCAGAGACCAGCCTCCCAAGACTAGACGGTGGAAAGGGAAGCACAGAAGTTTACCGAGAAAAGCCTGGCAGGCACCGCCTGACCGGTGCCCAGGGTTGGCATCACCAGGTCAGCCATGTTGACATGAGGCGGTGAGAAGGCACCGCACCTCCACGGCTTTCTTCCCCGAACTCTAATCCAATCATGAGGAAACGTCAGATGGACCCAAACTGAGACACATTCTACACATACATGGTCAGTACCCTCAGAGGTTCAAGGACAGACTGAGAGACTGACAGAGCAGGGAGACGAGGGAGAAGGCATGCAGAGTGGTCCCGGGCAGAAAAGGAGCCCTGGAGGAAGAGCTGGGGAGACCCCGGTCAGTCTGGAGCTTAGGAATGGGCCACGTAACTCCGAGTTTTCACAGATGCACCGTGGATATTTGAACATTAAAGGAAGCTGGGTGGAAAGTAAAAACCTCTACTGTCTTAGCAACTTCTCTGTAAACTGAAATTATTGCATAGTTTAGATTTTATTTTTAAAAAGGAGGAAAGCCTGGCTGGTGTTCTCAGTGGTTGAGCATTTCCCAGTCAGAGCACATGCTCACAGGCTCATTCCCCAGTAGGGGGCGTGCAGGAAGCAGTCAATGATTCTCTCATCATTGATGTTTCTCTCTCTTTCTCTCCTACTCTCCTCTCTGAAATCAATAAATATTTTTTAAAGGAAAAATATGGAATTTGAGCATTGAAACAGAGACTTAATATTATAGATGTTTAAATATTACCCTTTCTCCCCACTAATCCAGGTATGAAGAGATGACTATGTAGATGAGTGGGTTTTCCCCTGCTTTGGTTTGTTTTTTATGACTTTTCTCACTTTGCTCCAGGTGAGCGGCACAGGATGGGCCTCTGCACACCCCGAGCTGCCTCTGACGACCAGGAGCGTGGACGTCCCCCCAGCAAACAGTGAAGGTGGTTTTTAAAATTTTACTCATTGATTTCTAGAGAAAGAAAAACGTTCATCTGTTATTCCACTTATTCATATATTCATTGGCTGGTTCTTTTTAAAAAATATGATTTTTATTTATTTCAGAGAGAGGAAGAGAGAGAGAAATATCAATGTGGGACAAATGTCTAACATTTGGGGGAAAAATAATAAAGCAGAATTGCTTCTTTATTCTAAATTGAAATGGACCAAAGATTTAAAAATAAAAATGAAAATATGAGACCCAGCTGGCGTGGCTCAGCGGTTGAGTGTTGACCTATGAGCCAGGAGGTCATGGTTCGATTACCAGTCAGGGCACAGGCCTGGGTTGCGGGCTTGATCCCCAGTGTGGGGCGTGCAGGAGACAGCCGATCAATGATTCCCTGTCATCACTGATGATTTTACCTCTCTCTCCCTCTCCCTTCCTCTCTGAAATCAGTAAAATATATATATATATATATTTAAAAAATGAAAATATGAGGGTGCTAGAGAAATGGGCGAGGCTTTCCTGCCACCTGGAGTGGGAAGCCCTTCTGGGCACATCCACGCCTCTTGCAAGGAAAGATGAGTGAGTCTGACCACCGGCGATGTAACACTGGGTCTGAAGAAGTGCTTCAAAGACGATAAAAATTTGCAATTCATTTATAGACCCGAAGCTTGGTTCCTTAATATGCAAAGAACTCGGACAGGACTGGTTTTGTATGATCTGCAGCCTGTGATTGTGTGATTGTATGTGTGTGTGTGCGTGCGTGCACATGACTCTAATGCCGGCATGGAAGACATGGCACATCCCCCAGTGGCAGTGAGCTTTTTGGTTTCTTCGCCTTCCACTGCGCTGCAGTTGTGCTGGCCTGTACGCCTTCCCTGTGCAGGTTCTGTTTGGACTCTGACCCTGGTCATCACGCGGCCACCTCCTTATCAGAGCCTCAGCTCCAAGTCCTCTCCTCAGAGAAGCACCTAGCTCCCAGCACTCCAGCCACAGCCTGTCTTCCTCATGCACAGCACGCCTCCGTTCTGGGAACTAACGTGTCCCGTAGCTTCCATGTCCGTGTGTGTTCCTTCCGCTGGCTGTGAACTCCAGGGAGAAATTCTTTTGAAGAGAAGAAATCTCCCTGCGCCAGTGACTGGTTTGTCATTGTCCATAAGAGAGAAGAGAAAAACGAATGCCCACACTCACCTGACTAACAGAGAAAAGGTGGGGGTTGTACCTTCTGAAAGTCAGGAGGTCACGTGAGCATCACTACCCTTACAACCACCAGCACAGAGGCCTCTGTGACTGAGGGTGCCTCAGGGAGTCCCCGTAGCCGCTCAGTCCCATGGCTCAGTCCCTTTCACTGACTGAAAACTGAGGCAGCTAAATGCACAACAAGACTTTAGCCTTTAAATCTGTTTTCACTCCATGGTTCACTGAAGAGCTTCTCCTCAGCCTGCAGCCGCACTCTCCTGCCTCTTCCCCGCCCAGAACTTTCTTACGCAGCTGGTGGTGAGGGACACGTACTGTCTCAAGGCCTACCCCGGAATTGCGCTTGTGGGCACTGGCAGCCAGGTGCAGTCTGGAGTAAATGTAAGGACTGCAGGATAGAAAGGAGAGAACAAAGAATTTTAACAAGAGAACAGCAGGCCTGGAATTCTCTGCTCCTGGGCCTTACTCCCTGCTGCTCTCCCCGCCCAGGGCCGTTCCGCCGGGCAGCGCTTTTTCTACAAAACGGCATTGTTCTACTCCTCCTGCTTTGCCTATGTAAAGGCCTTAACTAGCGTTTACCTGTTAAATATTATAAAAAGAAACGGTTGGGTTTCCTCTGTTGGGCCTGCCACTTTTTAATAACAACTTTGTTGACGTATGATTCACATACCATAAAATTCAGCCTTTGAAGTATGCAGTTCAGTGGTGGTTAGTGTATTCACAAGGTTGTGCATCATCACCACTCATTCCAGAACATTCCCATCACCTCCAGAGAAACCTGTACCCCTGATAGCCCCTCCCCCTTCTCTCCTACTTCCCTCAGCCCCTGCAACCAGCAGTCTGCTTTCCGTCTCTAAGGCTTTGTCTCTTCGGGCCATTTCCTGAAGTAGGCTCAGACAATATGTTGTGCTCAGCACAATATTTTAAAGGAGCGTCCATGTTGTAGTATTTCTATGTGCCAGTATTTAATTTTTTATGGCCAAATAACGTTCCATTGTGTGGATATACTACATTTTGTTTACTCGCTTTTTAAGTAATAAAATAACAAGAAGTTTTTAAGTAAAGGCTTAATAAGAGTTCTAACCAGGATCATTTTTTAGGTCACTTAGAAAACGGCAGATTTCTTGGCAACTGGAAATTTAGGTTCCTATCATTGATATGATTGGTGTTAGAATTTCCAAATATTAACATGTGTTGGGTATATAGTCCATGTATGGACGAGGTGTCTCGAACAGTTTACTCTGAAACGCCAGGTCATAGGCAGAATTCTGAGTGACGTGAATCAGGGAGACCCCTGCCATCTAATTCTATAAAGCAACTTGACAGAAAACATGCTTCTACTTTAATGCACTTTTTAAGTCAAAGTTATTTTTTTAATCTTCACCTGGGTTTTGTTTTGTTTTGTTTTTTTTGCAATGCTTTTCAGAGAGAGTAGAAGCAGGGAAAGAAGGAAGAGAGAGCAAAACATTGATGTGAGAGAGACACAGCAACTGGCTGTCTCCTGCACTCGCCTGACTGGGGGCGGGAAGCAAATCCACAACCAAGGGACGTGCCCTGGACCAGGAATCAAACCCGAGACTCTTTGGTTCGTAGCCCAACGCTCCAACCACTGAGCACACCAGCCAGGGCTTAGTAAAAATTCTTACAATGGAATATGGAGCTAAAAAGAAAGTGAATCATTGACAGAATTGGGTAAGAAATGTAGTACTCAGCAAGTTAAATACATTTCTTATTCAAAAGCAAGTTTGATGAGTATATTTTCTGTTTTAATATCTATATTTTTAACTTGCAGGTGGACCAGAGCAAGGACCAAGTGTGGAAGGTCTTAATGTACCAACCAAGGCAGGTCTAGGTAATGTTCTGATTTAGAGAACATTCTGATTTAGAGAATGAGATTCTTCTGGATGACAGTCTAATGTGGGAAATATTATCATCTCCTAAATAATAATTTACAATACCATAAAGATTTTTTAAAAACACACAATTAAAATAGAAAAAGTGTGTGTTTCTGTTGGTCTGACTTTCTCCTTTGTGTTTTTTTACAGAGGTTTCCTCTATCATAAAAAAGAAGCCAAATCCAGCCAAACGAGGCGTGAGTATGGCGTGGGAAATACCAGTAGTTCAGTTCTGAAACAGCCTCTGCCCTCCAGACAGCCGCTGCCACTGCGTTCTTATTGACTCTGAGCCATTTTATGTATAACAAGTACAGCCTGGGTAAATCTCCATGTTCTGCTCAGTGCGGTGACTGTTGTGCCGAGGGAAGGTTTTCTGGAATAGGTGTTTAACGTGTCTCCTGTCGGTGACGAAATTCTTAAAACACAGCAGCACAGGCTCCCTGAGTGTCTGTCCTGGCTGGTTCTGTAGCATTTCGCGGGCCTCAGCTCCTCCTCTGTAAATGGGGTGTGTGTGTGTGTATGTGTGTGTGTGTGTGCGCCCACTTCTTAGAGTTGTGAGGACCAGGGAGGAGAACAGGGGTCCAGGCTGTCGCGGTGCCTCCCGCAAGTGCTAGCTGTTGGCACAGAACGTGTCAGCAGGTGGGCAGCGTGTGATCTGTGTGTCTTCCAGCTTGGGGCCAAAAAAGGCAGCCTGGGAGCCCAGAAGCTGACGAGCACGTGCTTCGATGAGATGGAGAAGCAAGCCCAGGCTGTGGACAAGATGAAGGAGCAGGAAGACCTGGCCAGGACGGCGCCCAAGGAGGACTCGATGTGAGTTAAGCCAGCCGCGGCGACGTCTCAGCGGACGGAGCTGCTCGCTCGCCCAGTGTACCTCGCTGATGCCATTGCTTTCACTGTGTGAGGAGGGCGCTGCGCAGCTGAGCTCCGTGAAGACGAGGGTGGCAGCAGGGGTAGCGGGAGGGAGGGAGGCCGGGCGGCGAGGGAGAGCAGCAGCACGTCCCAGGGAGTGAGGGCGGGAAGGGAAGACTGCCGGGTGGGGTCATGCAGGGAAGATGCTCAGCACCGTCAGTGACGAGGGAAAGGCACGGAGACCCCCTCACTAGGAGGCTGATCGAGAAGACAGCGCCAAGCCCGGTGGGAATGGGGAGAAATGAGCCCCTCACACGTGGCTGGTGGGCATGTACAAGTTAAACCTGTGGCTATAGTGTGCCCAGCAGTCACTCCTACGAGACGGTAACCACTAGGCCACACAAACCTGTGCGTGAGTGTCCACGGCAGCATTGGTCCCGATGGCCAACGGGAGGAACGGCCGGATGTCCATCCGCTGTGGGACGGATGGGCGTGGTGGGTCCATCACGGGAATATTGTCCAGCCCAGAGAGGCGTGCAGCGCCGACACACGCTACCACAGCCCGGAGGCCTTGAAAAGTTTGCTGGGAAGCCGGTCGCTAGGACCACGCCTGTGGGGTCCCGTTGGTGGGAATGTCCGGGACAGGCAGGCGCGGAGATGGGAGCAGACCGGTGCTCGCAGTTGGAGCCGGGGAGGGGAAGGGCTGGTTGCTCCTCGGTGTGGGGTTGGCTGTGCCAGGATGGAATGTTCTGGAATGAGGTAATGGTAGGTTATGGACTTTAAGGGCTGCATGTATGGCGTGTGAATGACAGCTCCGCAGTGAGGAAGTGTCGTGTGCAGCTCCATTGACATGGAGGCTGAATTCTGAATGTATGATGGCGGCTGCGGGCTGTGTTCCAGAGGGCCTGAGCGATGGGTGTGAGTCACACAGCACAGAGGAGAGGGACGGGAGAGTCTGCGGGAAACCAGGAGGCCAGCCAGGAGACCGGTGTGAGGTGAACACAGGGATGTTTCCTTCATGTTAAAACAGAAGAGAAACACGGGCGTCTGGGAGTGATGTTGTGACTGACAGGAAAGGCAGCTCAGGCCTGTTCTCTGTTGTTTTTATGTGTGTTTTACCAGGCTTAGCTCGAGGGATTGCAGACTGCATGATGCAGACGATCATAATTATTTTATGAGTTATTTTGAGGGTCAACTTAGTTACTGCTCACTGAAGTAATGAGGCCGCGCCTGGGACATAGTAAATGCTCAGTCATCCTGATTTCTTACTGGTCATTCTCACCCTCCGCTAACTATGGTGAACTCAGGAAACTTGAGATTGTCATTTAACTGGTGGAACATAGGGGGCAGCACTGCACTGCACTTAGGTTGAGTGTGGTTTGAAAAGATTCATGTAAAATTGTGGTTGCTCAGCTTCACTGTGATCGCTCCGAGTGCGCTGCTTTCAGACCTGGGGAGGGGGCTGCTCTGGGTGTCTGGGAGGGGGCTCTGTCCGGGGCTCCAGAGCGTGGGCCAGCTCGTGCCCAGGAGGGCGCAGCCGGGGAAGGCAGCACGCTCCTTCCTGCGCCGGGCTCTAACCCGGGTGGTTGTCTCTCATCAGCACCGGCTCAGAGACTGTGGAGGGAGGGTGGGTGGGGTGGGTATGGATTTGGTTTGGCAGCTTCCTTGGCCCGGTCAGGGCAGCCGCCCCACCTGCCTGGCTCACTCCCGCCTCCGCCATCGCGCTCGGCTGGGTCCGGGCCTGGCCGCTGGGTCATCCCAAGGCATGCGCTGCTGTTCTGCAGCTAATGAAGTTACTCATTTGATAAAAGTAAACAGAGCTCGGTCCACCAGCTGCCAGGAGCAGTGCTGTCTCCTGTCCCCCAGACCCCCAGACCGTGACCTGAACTGCCCGTGCCGCAGCCTCGCCCTGGCCCCCCTGAGGTGCCTGTGCACAGGCAGCAGGAAGAGTGAGAGCGGCAGGTGCCCCCGCCCCCCATCTGAGGGTCTGGCAGGCCCCCCTGGAGCTGGCACTGGGGAGGCGCCGGCAGTTCTGAGCAGCGGGCATGGCTCAGTGAGCCCCGTGCAGTGCCCGCTTCAGAGTGACAGCCGCAGAGGAGAACTCGGCTTGCATCCCATCTGCTCACCTCCAGCAGCCTCTGTGCCGGTGACGTCCATGCATGGTTTCAAACAGATCCATGTTCCTTCCAAATGCGCTTGAAAGAGGATGCTTTTCTGAGTAACCCCTCGGGTACGTGGCCACAGCCTGTGCTGTAGGACCAGTGAATAGTCAAGAGCGCAGTCTGCCAGCTGCACCCCAAACAGAAGCTGCCTGACTCGCTGGGGAAGGAAGCAGCGAGCGGAGATTACGTTTCCTTAGGGAGAGGCTCTGACCGCACAGGAGCGTGTGCGCTGTGCGGCGTGGGCACCGCTGGGGAGCTGACGTCTGGCAGCTCTGTAAGCGGCTGAGCATGAGGCCGATGTGGCAGCATCCCCGTTTCAGGCCGAGTGTGCTGCTCTCTTCCTAACGTGCGGACTCTGGCTACTGCTGACATGGGCATAGTTTTCTTTATGGAAAGTTAAGTATTTATAGCGGCTTTAGAAATCAGAGTAAGGGCAGTGCTCTGTGTCCGTCTTTTTGCCTCCCCCTTTTTAAAAAATAATATATTGATTTTTTACAGAGAGGATGAGAGAGAATCATCGACCAGCTGCCTCCTGCACACCCCCCACTGGGGATGTGCCCGCAACCAGGGTACATGCCCTTGACCGGGATCGAACCCGGGACCCTTCAGTCCACAGGCTGACGCTCCATCCACTGAGCCACACCGGTTTCGGCCTTTTTGCCCCTTTTAGTGCCTTGTTCGTCCCGGGCGTTTGGGAAGTAGATGCTGGGGTTCTGACTGACGGGAGGCAGGGAGTCTGCGGCAGAGGAGGACTCTGCGTTTGAAATGCTCTCAGAGGCCTGAACATAAAGAGGACAGGGAATGTTTTTGTAAATTGAAGCATCTTTTTCTTCATTTGTCTTTTTGTAAAGTCAAGTTATATATATATATTTTTTATCATAAACCAAAGGAAACCAGTGAGAGTAACCTCTTACTTTTGATGTGTAATGTGGAAGTATAATATCAGTCCAAGTAAGAAACTCTGCTTTTTACTGCTCTATATGGAAATAATTCTGGTGTGCCTTGTGGTGCATAGTAGGTAATATAAATTCTTACTATGTGGTAATAGGTCATATACACCAGGACAGTAATGTAGGTTCAGCAGCAACCAAAAGGTGGCTGTAAACTCACTCACATTTTCTTGAGCATCTACTTTAAAAAGTGCCAGCTTGCCCTCAGAATTGTTAATCGTGGAGAGAAGCACAAAGCTACAAGTATAGTGGCATGTTTCATTTTGCTCAGTATTTGATCTGAGCCGTTAACCTGAGTGAAGGAACACTTGTTTTTGCAGAGTCTCGTCCTTACGGCTGGCCTACAAGGACCTTGAGCTTCAGATGAAGAAAGAAGAGAAGATGACCGTGGGCGGGAAGACGAAGGCGGAGTCGGAGCGGCTGGGCATGGGCTTCGGGAACTGCAGGAGGTACGGAGTGAGCCCGCTCTCTGGGCGGAGTGCCCACCGGTGTGCCCACCGGTGTCATCCTGAGGGCTTCCTGTTCCCTCACCGGCAGCAGCATCTCTCCTTCCTCTCTGCGTGCTGGGAGCTGGTGTGGGCGACCGCACGGGAACTCCCAGACCTGGTTCTTAGAAAACGGAAATCGGTCTGGCTTGTCCCTCAGTGTATGCCCCCAGCAGAGCCGGGGCACGTGACTGTTGGTGTAACTGGTTCCAGTCCTCACTACGGTCCAGTGGTTTTCAATGCTTATACCAACAAAATGGTTTTCATTGTTCGTGTCTTTAACCCCACCAATCAATGTATTTTTGTTGAGAGGATAGATGAAGACACTCGTTGGTGAATATGGTATCTTTATGAAGTAACTAGTCTCTTTTTTTCTATTTCATTCTCTGTTTTTTCAAGTGGCATTTCACATTCAGCAACCTCAGATATGCAGACCATTGAACAGGAAACACCAGTCACAGCCAAACCGCGGAAAAAGTACAGCGATGACAGCGATGACTCATACTTTACCTCCAGCTCCAGGTAGTGTGTGAGAAATCGTCCTTACAGTGTTGTTTTGAAAAACAGTGATTAGAATGAATTTACTCATTTACTTCCCTGCTTCTTGTTTTGTTTTGCTTTTAATATTTTTTTATCGACTTCAGAGAGGAAGGGAGAGGGAGAGAGAGACATCAATGATGAGAGAATCATTGATCGGCTGCCTTCTGCATGGCCCCTACTAGGGATCTAGCTCACAATCCAGGCATGTGCCTTGACCGGGAATCGAACTGGTGACCTCCTGGTTCCTGGGTTGATGCTCAATCACCGAGCCACACCCGGCTGGGCTTCTTCTCTGTTTTAAACACTTTGGCTGGAGTCAAGGGGTCCTTTGAAAAAAGTTGGGGAAATATTTGTAAGAAGGCAATTTGCTGATATTAAGATGTTTGGCCTGGCCCGTATGGCTCAGCCTCAGCCTATGAACCAGGAGGTCACGGTTTGATTCCCGGTCAGGGCACAGGCCTGGGTTGTGCCCAGACCTCCACGCTCCTCAGTAGGGGTCGTGAAGGAGGCAGCCTGTCAATTATTCTCTCTCATCATTGATGTTTCTATCTCTCTCTCCCTCTCCCCTCTTCTCTGAAATCAATAAAAATATATTTAC
Organism: Pipistrellus nathusii; assembly: GCA_963693515.1. Classification (NCBI taxonomy): domain Eukaryota; kingdom Metazoa; phylum Chordata; class Mammalia; order Chiroptera; family Vespertilionidae; genus Pipistrellus; species Pipistrellus nathusii. Next base: position 187,617,896 of record OY882860.1, on the reverse strand, counting down.
TAAAAAAGATGTTTGATAATAAGGAAGGAAATTGGAAGTGGAGAACGTGCAGACTCCTGAAGGAGCATATTAAGTTACAGCCTTATTCCCAGAGCTGGAACGTTTCATTCTGAGCCTCTTGTTTCAGAAGCCCAGCTCAGGGGTCTCCAGTCGACAGGGCATAAAACAGTGCTCTGCGTGTTTATTAATAATTACTGCTGCACTCTGAAGGCTCCCAGGTCAAGCTGCTCCCTGCCCCTGAGCGCGGCCATCTGGTGTGAAGCTGACCCTGGAGAGGGCCCTGGCTCAGGTTCCAGCGGCCTGCAGGGCAGGGGCAGGGCAGGGCAGGGGCAGGGGCAGGGGGAGGCACAGGAGCGGGGAGCAAGTCTGAACTTGAATCATCTCACTTGTGAGGTTCCGCTCAGAGCGACCGGCGGCTTCCTCTTTGCCTGCGAGTCACCTGGTTACCACATCAGGGCTGTCTGACTCAGAGGGAACACCCTGTCCTGCCGCTTGAGAGAATTTAAATCCTTTCCTACAAGGTAGGGCAGTGGTTGGCAGACTGCGGCTCGAGAGCCACATGTAGCTCTTTGGCCCCTTAAGCGTGGCTCTTCCACAAAACACCACGTGCGGGCGCGACGTACAGTGCGAGTGAAACTTCTGGCCCGTGCGCAGAAGCCGGTTTTCGGCTCTCAAAGAAATGCCAGTCGTTGGGCCGTTGATGTTTGGCTCTGCTGACTAATGAGTTTGCGGACCCCTGAGGTAAGGGAGATGTTTAACCTGCTGTGGAAGCCGCAGGCAGTCAGGTCACGTCAGCTGGTGTGACTGAGGGACGGCGGGCGGCTCCCCGGCCTGGGGATGCGGCTCTGCACATTGCCTCTGCTCCCCGCACCTTTGGTGACTTCCCTGCTCGCTCGCCACTCCCACAGAGGAGAGCACAGGGACGCGGGGAGTCTGTTTCAGGTTCCGTGGGCGCTGCTGCCCGGTAGCCGGTAGCCGTGGGAAGGATGGGCCCTAGAGACCCGGGGAGCATGGCCCTCCCGGCCCTGCCCAGCTCCACCGCCCGTACTTGCCCAAGCTTGGCCGGAGGGCCAGCCTGCAGCCCGGTTGCGAGGACACATTGTTTCTGGTTGGAACGGAGCAGATGGTGTTTTCACAGGGACCACACTGGCTGGCTTCCCACCAGGCAGACCTCGGTGCGTGTGCACCGTGAGGAGCTGCCGCCCTCTCTCGCCCTCTGGGCGGGACGGCTTCGGAAAGCCAGAGATTAGTTCCATGAAGAGCTCTCGTTGCTTCCAAATTATTCATTAGCCCATTAGAACTTGGATATTATGAATTATGAAAGAGTGCTGTTTCTATTAAAAATAAGGTCAGCCATCTCTTTGTTTTTATTGAGTTCCATTATTTCCAGGACATGGACAATGTAATTATATATCGAGCACAAAGGGAGGAGACAGAACAGTGTGCTCAACCTCACAATGTCAGCATGGCCTGCAGGGGGGCGCAGTGTCTGCAGCCGTAACCCAGACAGGATGTTCGGATCGCTCAGCGAGGGCTAAGGGAGGTTTCTAGGCTGAGAAGGACCGAGGGGGAGGGCAAAATTAAAGTAAAAGCATTGAGCCCCGCTGGCATGGCTCAGTGGTTGAGCGTCGACCTATGAACCAGAAGGTCACAGTTCAAGTCCCAGTCAGGGCACAGGCCCAGATTGTAGGCTCGATCCCCAGGGGGGAGCGTGCAGGAGGCAGCCCATCAATGATTCTCTCTCATCATGGATGTTTCTCTCACTCCCTCACCCTTCCTCTCTGAAATCAATAAAAATACTTAAAAAAAAAAAAAAAAAAAAAAAGTAGGAAGCATTGAACGCTAGGATCTAGAAACCAAAAAGGAAGGTCGCTAACGATGTGGTGGTGAGATTTGGAGGAATGGCCATGGACAGTCCTGTCGCCCATCCTCCCAGCGGCAGCTGGGGCCTGGCCAGACTCTGCCTGTCCCGCAGTGAGCTACTGCGCACCTGTAGCAGAGAGTCCCCCCAGCCCAGCTCTTGCTAGTCAGAAAGATCCCAGCAGAGTGGCTTCTCTCTCCTGTTTTTGAACAGTTCAGTCATTTTCTTAAAATCTGATGCCCAAAGTACAGCACTTTGGTTTATATAAATGAGTATTTCCTTACAGTAATATCAAATCTGCAAAATCTACGTTCACAGCCTCACAGTTGTGGAGAGCCTGGAAATTCCAGCCACCCCGGGGCCAGTGCCCCGGCCACCCAGCACCCTCTGAGGGCCGTGCAGCACCCTCCTCAGTCCATTCAGACTCCCATCTCCCTGGGCTTCCCAGCTCAAGTCAGCCAGCCCCACCCTCACCTCAGCTCATGGGACCTGACATTCCTCAGTTGACAGGCCAGTTCTTTCCCGGGCCTTACAGACCAGGGCCTGGGACCCAGGACTCTCCCGCCTTCCAGACCTTTTCTCCGATGTGACGTCAGGTCACTCCGTCGCCTGGTCTCCCTCTGCGGGGATGGGGGCCGTTCCTCCCAGCAGCCTGTGCTCGGGGCTTCTGGGCTCCCGCTGTCAGCTTCCCTGCCCGAGAGCGGCGAGCGGGATGCCCTCTGCTCCTAATGACCCCCTGCAGGAGGCCGACCACTCCCGGGAGTCCTGCTTCCTCCCGGCCCAGACAGCAGGCTTGTCCCTCCCCTCCTTTCTGGTTTGTTCTTAGCTCTCCCCCCGCCCAAGTCCTGGCTCACTGGTCCCTGCCTGCTGTTTTCTATTCATCTCTGATTGCAGGCCCCTCTCACAGCTCAGGCTGTCTGTGTGTCTGTCTGTCTGAGTGGCTGCCTGGGGCTGGTTCCAGCACCTGCCTGCGGCCGCAGCACCCAGAGCACCTCTGGCAGCAGGGAGGAGGGCTGGGCGAGCTGAGCAAAGTCCTGGAAATGACTCTGCTCCTGCTCACGGTCAGGCCAGGGGGCCGCCCGCCGCCCGCAGGAGCCCGGAGGCCAGTCCCCGGTCCCCGACGTCACTGAGGCAGCCTCCACGCACTGCCCTCTCTCAGCAGGTACTTCGACGAGCCGATGGAGCTACGGAGCAGCTCCTTCTCCAGCTGGGACGACAGCTCCGACTTCTACTGGAAAAAGAAGAGCATCAAAGAGACCGGCACGGTTCCGAAGGCCACAGGCTATTCCGACAGGTATGAGGACAAAGCGGTGGGACTGGCCGGAGTGTAAGGGAAGTCTCTGTTTTTGTTCTATTTCTAGAATATTCTTGGCATCCGGTGTTCTGGCCTCACCTTCCCCAGAAGGTGGTTTGAGCGGGATTGTGCGGTAACCGCCTGTGTAGACGGGTTTACTTCCGTGTTCTTAGGTTCCTTCCTCTGCATGGCTGAGCTGTTACCCACGCACCTGCCGAAGCCGTCCCCAGCGTGGGGACTGTGAGGGAAGGGCTGCTCTGTTTATTGTCCGAACCAGGGGACGCTGGCAGTGCAAGGTGACACAGCCAGACGCTGGCCAGCAGGCATGCCCAGGCTGTCCGGTAACGAGGTGGCTCAGCCTGCTCACCTGTGTCCGCATGGCGTGGAGCGGCGCCCTGTGCGCTGTGGGGTCTGTGTTTACTGAGGAATCTGCAGGACTGTGGGGGGGACAGCCTGTTTGAATGGAAAATTCCTTCCAGTAGTGTGTGGTTTGTACTGATTTTTTTTTACTAGAATTTTCAGACTTTTTAAAAGTTGCCTGAAATCCTTTTACAAAATTATTGCTGTTGGTTTTAAAAACAAAATGGCATGTGTATACATTATAAATAAGAAACACATTTGCCTCACCTCAAATTAGTTTAACCTACTTTGCTGGGGTTGTTGTTGTTGTTGTTTTGTGCTGAGAACACAGGCTGTACCCTAGCAAATGTCAGGTATACACTGCGGCATTGCTAACTCTAGCTCCCATATTCGGTCCCAGAACTCACTCATCCGCTCGTTTCCCAACCCCTCTCCCCCCATTCCACTGTTCCTCCGAGTTTTACCTTCTTAAAGAAGTTTTGATTCCTTTTGTAAATGAGATCACACAGTATTCGTCTGGTTTATTTTACTTAACATAACGCCCTCCAGACTCACCCATGTTGTCACAATGGCACGGTGTCCTTGTTTATGGCGGAATCCTGTCCCAGTCTGTACACACCACATCGTCCTGCCCTCCCACCCTCAACAGAGGCTGGGTGGTCTCCACGTCTTGGCTTTTGTGAGAGCTTCAGTGAACATGGCATTGCAGCTCACTCTTCAGGATGTTGGCTTTGTCTCCTTTAAATACACACCAGGAGCGAGATGACTCGATCATGTGATGTTTCTGTTATTTTTGAGGAACTGTCACACTGTTTCCCACGGTAGCTGCATTAATGTGCCTTCCCACCAACAGTGTGCAGGGGTTCCCTTTCCCATCCTCACCAGTTCTTATCTCTTGTCTTCTTTTTGTTGTTTTCTTGTTAATCCTCACTGGAGGATATTTTTCCACTGATTTTTAGAGAGGGTGGAAGGGAGTAGAAGAAAAGAGAGGAGGGAGGGAGGGAGGGAGGGAGGGAGGGAGGGAGGGAGGGAGGGAAGGACGGACATCCATGTGAGAGACACGTTGCCTGGTTGCCTCCCACATGCAGCCCGATAGAGCTGGGATTGAACCTGCAACCCAGGGAGTGGAGCCTTTGGCCCTCCAGTGAAAGACCAGTTCTCTGGCTGCTGGGCCCCTGGCCAGGCTCACCGCTTGTCTCTTTGGCGCTGAAGCCTCATTGGGTTTGGCTTGCACTCCCAGACGATTAGGACCTTCTCCTGTGCCTGCGTGTTGGCTGTGAGCTTTCCTCAGACTGCGCTTGCTTAGTGTTGGTATGTTGTGTTTCCATTTTCATTTGTTTCAAGACATTTTTTATTTCTCCCCTGACCCTGTGGTTGCTCAGGAATGTGTTAGTTTCCACATATTAGTGAATTTTCCACTTTTCCCGCGTTGTTGACTTCTGCTTTCATAACCATTGCGGTTGGAAAAAAAACTTAATGTGATTTCAGTCTTACATTTGTGAGGCCTCGCATGTGATTTAACTCGCTCTGTGACCTAACGGGACGCACCGAGGATGTTCTGTGTGCTCTCAGGACGCTGCTCTGCGCCGCCTGATGGAATGCCCTGAGTGTGTCCGCTGGTCTGTTTGGCTAACGTACAGTTCAAGTGCAGCTTCCCTTCCTGGCTTTCTGTCTGGGTGAGGTGTCCATGCTGAGAGGGGGGCGATGAAGTCTGTCGTGTTGCCACACCATCTGTTCTGTGAGCTCCGTTGGGTGCACATGTATTTACAGTTGTTATTACTCTTGACCTGATTCCTTACCATTATGGGACCTTTGTCTCTTGTTGCAGGTTTTGGCTTAACGTTTATTTTTCCTGATAGAAATATGGCTGTCCCTACTCGCTTTTGTCTCTTAACTTTTAACCTATGTGTATCCTTAAGACTGAAGGCAGCCTGTAGCTGTGTCTTATTGTTTTTTATTTGTTTGTTTTTTCTTTAAATGTTTTAATTGATTTTTTAGAGAGAGAGGAACATTGATGTGAGAGAGAAACATCGATCGGCTGCCTCCTGCGCACGCCCTACTGGGGATCAAGCCTGGAACTTGAGCATGTGCCCTGCAGAGAATTGAATGGGCTGCCTGTTGGTGCATGGGATGATGGCTCAACCAACTGAGCCTCATCGGCCAGGTCTCTGTCAGCAGTTGTTTGTTTGTTGTTTTCAGCACATACTTCCTCTTTATTTAATAGACTAGAGCTGTAGTCAGCAAACTGTGGCTCATGAGCCACATGTGGCTCTTTGGCCCCTTGAGTGTGGCTCTTCCACAAAATACCACAGCTTGAGTGAGTCTATTTTGAAGAAGTGGCATTAGAAGAAGTTTAAGTTTTAAAAATTTGGCTCTCAAAAGAAATTTCAATCATTGTACTGTTGATATTTGGTTCTGTTGACTAATGAGTTTGCCAACAACTGGACTAGAGGCCATTGCATGAAATTTGTGCACGGGTGGGTGGAGGTGTCCCTCAGCCCATTCTGCATCGTCTTAAATCTGGGACCCTTCTCACAATCCATGACTGCTAGCTCCCAACCGCTCGCCCGCCCACCTGCCTGCCTGCCTGCCTGCCTGATTGCCCCTAACTGCTTCTGCCTGCCAACCTGATTACTCCTAACCATTTCCCTGCCTGCCTGATTGCCCCTAATTGCCCTCCTCTTCTGGCCTGGTTTCCTCCCAACTGCCCTCCCCTGCAGGCCTGGTCCCCCACAACTGCCTTCCCCTGCTGGCCTGGTCCCCCCCAACTGCACTCCCTTGCAGGCCTGGTCCCCCCCAACTGCACTCCCTTGCAGGCCTGGTCCCCCCCAACTGCCCTCCCTTGCAGGCCTGGTCACCCCCAACTGCTCTCTCTTGCAGGCCTGGTCTCTCCCAACTACTCTCCCCTGCCAGCCATGTTGTGGCGGTCAACTTGTGTCCACATGGGGGCAGCCCATCTTTGACCAAATGGGGGCAGCCATCTTGTGTGTTAGAGTGATGGTCAATTTGCATGTTACCCTTTTATTAGGAGGATTAATGAGCTTGCATAAAAATGTGCTTATCTTCATTAGTAATCATGGGAATGCAAATTAAAACAATCAAAAATAGTCAAAATTATTAAGACATTTAGCAACACCAACTACTAGTCTATAATAATAAAAGCATAATATGCTAATTATACTGGGCCAAACAGCAGAATGACCATTCAGACAACCTTCCAGACTAAGCTGCGGCTGCGAGCGCCAAGGCAGCCGCCTTGGCTGCGAGGGCCAAGTCCCTTGCACAAATTTTGTGTATCGGCCCTCTAGTCCTATATAATAAAAGGCTAATATGCAAATCGACCAATTGGCGGAATGACCGGTCACTATGATGCACACTGACCACCAGGGGCAGACACTCAATGCAGGAGCTGCCCCTGGTGATCAGTGCACTCCCACAGAAGCCGGGCTCGTGGCTGGCAGGGTGACTGATGGTCCGGACATCCCCTGAGACCCTGGTTGCGAGAGGGTGCAGGCCAGGCTGGGGGACAACCCCCCCACACACCCAGTGCATGAATTCCGTGCACTGGGCTTCTAGTAAGATATAAAAGAGCATTTCTGCGCCTGCTCACTGGCTGTCTGCAAAGGGGTGCGCCCACCATCTGCACGTACTGGGTGCCAGCTGTGGGCGGGGAGGGAAGAGCATTGGACAGACGGCACCTGTGGGCCAGTTGACAGCTCCGCAGATACCGTGCCCAGCAGGCTGTGGGCCGGGCTCCCCATGGAGTCTGCCAGGTGTTTATAGGACCCGGTGCTGCCCGCCTCTCCCAGCCCGTGGCCGTGCCCGTGCCCCACAGCGAGAGACAGGCACACTCACTGCCCTCTCACCTCCCCCACGGGAGAAGTTGTGGGTCCCCGTGGCACTGAGCTGTGTCATCTTGGGAGAGGGACAGCGTGGGCCAAGGGAAACTGCGCCTCCACCTTCTTCAGTGCCCCTCTTGGTTCTGGCCCCACTGGGCTGGCACCTCTGCTGGACTCGACCCACCACGGGGCTGGGACGGGCCCGGAGGAGCAGGACAGGGAAAGCTCCGATTCTGCCTCCTGCTGACGCCACCCGATTCCACTCTTTCTAACCGCAGGCCGCCTGCTCGCCGCAAGCCGGACTGCGAGCCCGCCGGGAGCACGGACGAGGCCCAGAAGAAGTTCGGCAACGTCAAAGCCATTTCCTCCGACATGTACTTTGGGAGACAAGACCACGCCGACGTGAGTGTCTGCGGGTTCTGCGGGCCAGAGGGAGGGCCTGGGCGTGGGGGGAGCGGGGGATGGCGCTGAGGGGGGTGGGCTCAGGCTGCAGAGGGCCGGCTGGAGCTGGAGCAGGACAGGCCCCGGTTTCTGGCTGCTCACCACTGTCCCCTGGGGGCGACCTGAAGGCAGGACTGTGTCTCTGTTTCCTCACTCCTTTCTCAGTGTCTGAATAGCCATCCATTCCATTTTCTTTTGATCCTCGCCTAAGGATATTGTTTGCATTGATTTTTAGAGAGTGAAAGGGAGGGAAGGAGAAGGGGAGAGAGAGAGAGAAACTTCGATGTGAGAGATGTTTGCCTCCCTTATGCACCCTGACCAAGGCTGGGCATCAAACCTGCAACCGAGGTACATGCCCTTGACTGGGAATTGAACCCACAACCCTGAGGGCCGACATGCTAACCACTGGGCAAACCAGCCAGAGCCATTCAATCGCTTTTGAATAAACTTGAGGCAGTTTTGACAGACCTGTAACTTAATGATCTCCAACCAGAGTTAAATGGAGTGTAGGTGTGGGTTTGGAGGGTGGGTGTATTTATTTCCGGGCTGTTGCCTGTCTTAGCGGAATCTCGGAATCTCGCTAAGCAGTGAAACGCAAATGGACTCGCAGAGGTTCCGGCCTCCTCCTTGGGAAGCCTGTGTGCCTGCGCGGAGCCCTGGGGGCGGGATTGCAGGCTCCTCAGCTGTCAGGGAACTCTCCCTAAAGGCCCGTTTATGTTGTAGCAGCAGCGCAATCCGCATTGTAAGAACATTTCACGTGCCTCTAGGCTTTTCCCAGCCCCGAACCCCTTGCTCTGAAGCCCACGGCTCAGGCTCAGCCCGCACAGCACAGGGTGTGGGAGAGGGGGGCGGGGCAGCCCCACACAGGATCATCTCCCCCTCTGTCCTCGCACTGGGTGGCCTTGGCGTCCTCTGTCCTCTGTGTGGGGGATCCCGCGGGCCCCCCAAGAGTACATATCCGCTGGGGGGGGAGCCTGGGACGGGCAGTGACAGCCCTGGGTTCTCACTGTGAGGCTGATGCCTGCTGGAACTGACGTTCCTCTCCCCGGTCTTGTCCAGTTTGAAACGCGGGCACGGCTGGAGCGGCTCTCGGGAAGCTCCTCCATCAGCTCAGCCGACCTGTTTGACGAGCAGCGGAAGCAGGCGGCAGGTGAGTGCGGCCGGGGCCAGGGCCTCTGTGCTGGGCTCCTGCTCAGACCCACCCACTCCCCCACCTGGCGTGAGCTGCGAGTGGGAGGGGGCCTCAGCCCCCGAGCCCCAGAGCAAGCAGAAGCTCCTCGGCTCACATGCTAACCAGGGCCGGCTCTGTGGCTCCGGCTGCGCCAGGTGCCCACCCCTTGGATGGATGGATGGATGGATGGATGGATGGATGGATGGATGGATGGATGGATGAATGGATGGATGGATGGATGGGGTCAAGGGGAGAGGCCGCCCGAGGGAGGGCGGAGGGCTCCCCCAAAGGTGGGGGTGCTGGCCCACAAATGCCCACCGGTTTTTACTGGGCGCTGGCCTGTCAGGCGCGTGAGGCTCCGGAGGAAAGAGGGCCCGGACGGGGAGGGCTCTGCAGAGATACCAGCCGGGCAGTGGCCGTGCCGCTGGAACCAGGACAGTTCAGACCAGGCCACACGGCCTCCTGTGTGGGTGGTGCAGCTGGTCATAGACACAGGATGGGGGGGGCCTGGTGCTGGGACCCGAGCCCTGGCCCATGCAGCGCCCTGGCCCTGCCCACGCCTGCTCCTGGGAAGCGGGAGGGTGGGACCGCCGTGTCATCGGGGCATCACTGGGCGGGGTGACCAGCGCCAGCTCTGTGTGCAGGAAACTACAACCTCTCGAGTGTGCTGCCCACCGCCCCCGACATGGCGCAGCTGAAGGAGGGTGTGCGCTCCGTCGCCGGGAAGCTGTCCGTCTTCGCCAACGGAGTCATGACCTCCATCCAGGTCAGGGGCTGCGGGAGGGCCTGGGGAGGGTGGGCTCTCGTTGTGAAAGTGAGACTGGGACCAGTCTCCGGTTGCTAGGAAATTACTCAGTGACTTAGATGTTTGCTGCTGTAGCCCAGGACCACTACTTCCTTGTTTACATTTTCTAACTTATGACCCGAGGGGAATTGTTACAGGAATTGTCCTGGTCCTTGTCCACTCCTTTCCTACATTGGAACAGAAATACTAAGAAGACAGTAAAAATGACATTCTTTTATCTTCAAAAATGTATTCGATGCATATCTTTTCCAAATTAAAAAAGATTACATTGTGTATATATAATCCTGTTTTTAGATGACATTTTGTTATGAGCATTTCCATGTAAGTAAAAATTCTTCAAAACCCACATTCTTTCCAGTGGAAATACATGTCATTTATGTAACAGTTCTTCAGGTTGGCTTTTGAGAGAGTATTCTAACCTTCCGTGAGGCCAGGGTGGGGAGAGTAGGCTCACAGTTTATTCTTATCTTATTATTTATTAACTGGAGCCCGGTGTACGAATTCATGCACAGGGGGGTCCTTTGGCCTGGCTGGCGATTGGGCGGATCAGCACCACAGGAGGTTGGCCAGTGGGGGGAAGGGTCAGCGAGAGGTTGATTCTGAGAACCCACTGACCACCAGGCGGGCAGCTCCTGCGATGAGCATCTGCCTCCTGGTCGTTAGTGTGCATCGTAGTGACTGGTCCACTGGTTGTTCATTTGGTCACTTAGGCTTTTATATATGTAGACTAGAAGCCCGATGCACAAAGATTGGTGCAGAATGGGCCTTCCTTTCCCTGGCTGCCAGCAATGCCTTTCCGCTCCAGCCCTGCCTACCCACACTGCCCAGAGGCCCTGGGTGGCTGGGGTGTTGCCATGGCAACAATGCAGGCATCCAGCCCTGTCCCTGGCTGCTGGGTGCCTGTGTATGCAAATTAACCTGCTGTCTTTGTTGGGTTAATTTGCATACCCACTCCTGATTGGCTGGTGGGCATCACAAAGGTACAATTTGCAACTTTCTCTTTTATTAGTGTAGATTATTGTATTTTCATACACACACCTGTATACCTCCTTTTGCCCACCCTGTATAACAACCGAAGGCCACTTCTGATTGGGCGAAAGGCTTATCTCTGAACCTTCTGTTCATGTCAGGGTTATTGCAGGGGATTCTGTCATGAATGTATGACATGGCCCCTGGGAGTAGGGCCTAGTGGGGGCCCTGGTGCCTGCAGGGTCCCCAGGTGGGTGCAGGCCCCCCCCTAGAGAATTCCTGAGGCCCTGCTGGGAGTGTCAGAGCTGCTCAGGTCCCTGGGGGGCTGAGCCTGTTGGTCCTGACAGGTGAGCATCCCATCCTTAGCCACGCCCACCCCAGAGGTGAGCAGTGGAGGCAGAGAGCTGGAGTGCGCCCCCCAGCGAACCAGGGTCAGGCTCAGACTCCACCCGGGCTCCTCTCACCTCTGTCCCCGGCCTGCAGGCCGCCCTCCACACGCTCGCTCCCCAGGCAGAGGCCGGCGGGATGAGGAAGTGCGTTGAGTGTTTGTAACTCATACGGGCTCTCTCTCTAGGATCGCTATGGTTCCTAATGCTGACGTCATTGCTTCCTGGAGAAGTTCCTCCTTAAGGACCGGCGCTCCACAGACTGCAGCGCAGACAGCCCATCTGCAGGTGGCCCTCTTCCCTGTCCCGCCGTCCTAGACACGCTGACTCCACGTTTCCTTTGTGTAGCAGCCTTACTGTCATTTCTGTTTGTGTTCCCTCCTGCACATGCCCTCTCCGCCAGGCCTCCATCTCCCCGCTTTATTTTCTTGGAATCTTTAGTTCTGACAGCTGGGGGCCTGGAGACACGGCCCCTCCCACCCACTCCCCGAGAACAGAGAGCTTTGTGTGAGGCTCAGCGTGTGCCACCATGGGCTAGGGCTCAGAATCAGCTGGCGCCAGCTGGGCCTGGAGAAACGGAGCCCACAACAGACATCTCAGTAGAAATGGAGCAAAAATAAAAACAAAAGACCAAAATGGTGTCTCATTGACGGATTGCTTCGTTATATTTGCACATAGTCAGGTGACTTCAAAATAATGTTTAAAGCCACCTGTCCCTTTGTAAATTGTTTATTTTTATGATCTATAAATTCAAAGATAATTTCAGTGAGTGCTTTTAACAAACAAGTTTCTGTGCTGCCGAGGGAACTAATCTTTTGACTAGGTGTGGCTGTTTGAATCTCTGAGAAATATAAGAACTCCCTAAGTGCATTTATAAATCGATAGAGTGTACAGAATTAAAAATAAATAAGAAGATACACTCATGGAAAACATTTCAGAATGTGGGAAAATAGTAGTTGTAATTGGGTAGTTTTGTTAATATTTTTTATCTTAGTATTTGTTTTTTAAAAATTACAGAATGTGTATAAAGAAAAATAAGTTGGCTGTGTTTTAGACAGCATTAGAACATATTGTTCCTAACAGTAAAATGTATTTGAAATTTGATGAACCGGAAGTATGGTTTCAGCTGAATATTTTGTGAATCTTTCTTAAAGCTCTGATGACTAGACTTTGAATAAACAGTTGCAACAGGCGTGTTGGGACTTTTTTTTTTTTTTACCAAAGTTTATGAGACGAGGGCTCACGGGTCGGACATTGATGTACATTTGGATGATGATAAAACTACCGATGGATTTGGTGTCTTGTTTTGTTAATCTGAGGATATTTTTCCTTTTTTTTTTTTTTTTTTTTTTTTTTTTTTTTTTAAGGGAGGGAGGAAGAGTCATCGATGAGAGAGATACACCCATTGGTTGTCTCCCACACACGTCCCAGCCAGGGCTGGGGCGGAACTTGCAGCCCAGGCGTGTGCCCAGGGCCAGGCTCCTGGCTCTGTTTCCCGTGTCCGTCAGGGCCTGAGGTCACTAATGGAGCGCGCAGTAGGGGGCGGTGTCCCTGCTGAAAGGAGGTGAGCAGAGTGGCATCTTTCAAGCCCCAGGCGCTGTCATAACAAGACCCACAGGCGGGGCTTCAACAGCAGAATGAACAGTGTCCCCCGTCCCGGAGGCCAAGGTCAAGGTGCCATCGGGAGGGGAGGCCCGTCTCCAAACAGCCCGGGAAGTGAGGCCTCCACCGGGAATCGAGGGCGCTCAGCCCTGCGGTGCCGTGAGGAGTCCCCCGCGGGGTGTCCTGCCCCGGCGGAGTCTCCGCACACGGCTCTTTCCCCATTCTTCAGGGGGACGGCGGGTCAGACTGCCCAGTCCCTGCAGCGCCGCCTGTACCAGACATGACCCCTGCACTGAGCCACTTCCTCTCTCCACCCACTGCCCTTCCAGGCACCTGGCGGCTGTGCCCGGTCACTACACACCGTGGGCACGGTGCTGCCTCCCTCAGGGACCAGCTCAGCACCCAGGGCTCTGCCTGAGTTAGATCCTCACTCCGGGCTGGGGCCTCACTACTGGGGTCAGGGGCCCCGGAGCCCCCACTTACTCCTGGAGCACCCCTCTACCCTCACCCCCTGCCCAGCTGCTCAGCCCAGTTGCTGTGCGCCCACCCTCCCCCGTTCCCGCCCATGGGAACAGCCTGAGGGTCTGTGGCTTCACTGAGTATCCCCACCCCTCACCTGACCTGGGCCCAGCGTCTCCCTCCTCCATCCAGCCCGGCCCCAGCTGCCCGAGCAGCCCTGGGACAACACCCTGCTCCTTCCTCCTCCTCCTGCTCCAGAGGCTGGGCGCTCGGCAAGGCCCCCAAACCCAGGGCCCCTCCTACCTGCCCCTCCCAGCCAGCAGTCCCCCGAGACACCCCTGCCCGTCAGGAGCCCTCGGATGAGGGTTAGGAGCTGTTTCTGGGGGTGAATAGGATGAGGGTGCAGACACTTCCCGTGGAGAGGAGAGCAGTGCCGCCACCTCACGCAGGGCCGGGAAGTAACAGGAAACAGCTGGGCTCACCTGCCGGCTGCAGCACACAGTAGGTGTACAGCCGTGGGCCCTTCGGCGAGGTGAGGCGATGAGGAACAGGTTCAGAGATACCAAGATATTAAGGGCTTGTTCCCCACCACGGGGCCCTGCCCAGACCTCCCTAACCAGCCCGGCCAGGACCACCTCCCCCCACCCCTGAGCTGCGGCCGGTGTCCGGGCCAAGGCCCAGCGCGCTCTCCGCAGTCCTCACTCTCAGCCCTGGGTGATGGGCGTGGGGTTTGATGCAGCCAAACCTGAGATGGGGCAGCACAGGCCGAGGCCTCGGGGCTCCCACCTCGTCCGGGTTCACCCTCCCACCTGGCGGACCGGGAGGGATCCGAGGACCCGCTCCACCTGTTTCACAAAACTGCAGCCCAGAAAAGCACGGCCCAGGTCCCCAGGCCCACCCCGGAGGACGGTTTCCGAGAACCTGCTGGTCAGGCTGTGGGGCTGCGTGCAGGAAATACGGGAGAGAAACCGGCATCATCCCGTAAGTGACCGGCAGAGGGGCCGGGCCAGGAAACCAGAGTGGTGAGTAATAGAGCTGCCTGCGGCGGGTGTGTGTGTGTGTGTGTGTGTGTGTGTGTGTGTGTGTTAAGGGGGGACGGCGCTGCATGAGGTGGCCTCGGGGGAGGGGGTGCCGAGAGCGGCTACAGCGTTCGGACAGGTCCAGCCTCGGACCGATGAGAGGGCGCCTCTCATGGCCACGTGCACGTCCCAGCCTGGAGGGCAGAGCCTCCCGGCACCATGACAGCCAGCAGCTGTGGTTGTCAGCGTGACCCTGTGGTCCGAGCACGTGGCCCCGTGCCTGAGTGGTAGAGTTCAGGTGCATGTAGTTGAGGAGGATTGAATGTTGTGACCATCTTGACCACATCCTCACTTTGCCTCGTGGCATCGGCTGTAAAATAAAGGCTCGGCTGGTAGTCCGTGGCGCTGCCGCTGGCTCCCCATCAGAGAGGACAGCGTCCCGCCCAGACCCAGCTTTCTTCTCGTCTGTCTCTTCTCAGTCCTTCACCGCCCCCTCTCAGGCTCACCGAACCTGGCTGGGCTGGCGGGCACATAAGGTGCCCAACATAGAGCCGAGTGTGCCCGCCGGCTCGCCATGAGGGGGATGCGGAGGGAGATCAGGGTGGGCAGGGAGACTTGCAAGGCGACAGATGGCTAAGGAGGGTGCTGACAGGAGTTTCTGCGGGGGGTGGGGTGGGGAGGGTGATGCGATTCTCCCTCCACCTTCCCACGAAAAGTCCCTGCGAGCTCCGAGCCACGGGTCGATCCTTCGAGAGCAGAGCGTGAGAGTGGCGAACACGTGCCCACATTTATGTATCAAGCCTTCACCAGATTTGCAGGGCATGGGCCATTGTTGATTCATTTCATCCTCACAGCCGCTCTGTGTGGTTGCACCTTATCAGCCTTTACAAATGGGGAAACCGAGGCACGGGAAGAGGCTCACGGCCAGGCCATTAGAGAGCCTCAGAGGGACCCGCAGTGACTCTCCCCGCCTCCTGCAGGTGGCTCAGCAGGGCTGAGCAACACCCACCTGCCGTGGGTTCAGTCAAGCCCCTGGGCACTGAGCCCCCAGCAAACCCTCCCTGTGACTGTCAAGGAGAGGGAGGTACAGGTGACCCCGGAGGTCCCACACCCTCATCCCCAGGGGACAGTGGGAACTTGCTGGAAGCTAATTGCAGCATGTCACACACGCAATTTCATCGAAAGGTTGATGGAACTTGGGGACTCAGCAAGAGCTGAATCACCTAGGTCAGTGGTCGGCAAACTCAGTCCACAGAGCCAAATATCAACAGGACAACAACTGGAATTTCTTTGGAGAGCCAAATTTTTTTAACTTAAACTTCTTCTAACGCCACTTCTTCAACATAGACTCGCCCAGGCCGTGGGATTTTGTGGAAGAGCCACACTCAAGGGGCCAAAGAGCCGCATGTGGTTCGCGAGCCGCAGTTTGCCGACCCCTGACCTGTGTTATTGCCTGGAAATGGCTGAGGGCCTTTCCCCAAACCTGAAAAGGATGCGTAAATGACTGCTTGCTGCCAGACAGCTGAGGGCATTTCAATCTACATGTTACTGCCTCCTGCTGGCCAAACGCCTGAACAGCCGTAGGCAGTGTCCCCCTGGCTCCGCGCTGTGGTCACTTGGTCAAAGATTCAAGAATCTTTCCCCTCATGTGGCCCAGTGGTTCAGCATCGATCTGTGAACCAGGAGGCCACAATTCAATTCCTGGTCAGGGCAAGTGCCCAGGCTGTGGGCTCCATCCCCAGGGTGGGGCGAGCAGGAGGCAGCTAATCAGTGATTCTCTCTCATCATTGATGTTTCTGTCTCTCTCTCCCTCTCCTTTCCTGTCTGAAATCAATTAAAATCCATTTTTAAAAAGGAAAGGAAAGTAACAAGGATATTTCTAAGGAAAATAAGCAGCCGAAACCGGTTTGGCTCAGTGGATAGAGCGTTGGCCTGAGGACTGGAAGGTCCCAGGTTCGATTCCAGTCAAGGGTATGTGCCTTGGTTGCGGGCACATCCCCAATAGGGAGTGTGCAAGAGGCAGCTGATTGATGTCAATCAATAAAATATATAAAATAAAAATAAAAAAAGAAGCAGCAGCTTTCCCACCAGGCCCTGGGCTGCGTGTAAGGCAGAGCAATGCCGTGTCTGACCTCCAATCGAGCGGCCAGCAGCAGGTGCCCGGCCAGTGCCCCAGGCCGCCCCGTGGGGCCCGCCCCATGGTGACCCCAGGGCAGTCTGTCCAGGCAGGAGCCCCGGGGCAGGATGCCCGGTGGCCTGAGGGGGGCGCAGAGGCAGAGGTCCCCGAGTCACCGTTGGAACTGAGCTGCCAAGGTGTCTTCGCAGGACAGGGCTGGGGTGCACTGTAGACAGACCCTGGGAGGCTGGGGTCCACGGGGGCTCAGTCGCAGGTCCGGGCCCAACGCCTTCGAAAGGGGCGGGGGAGTGCTCCGGCTCACGGTCTCTCCAGACCAGAGGAGCATCAGCGGGGCGGGTCTGTGGCCCGGCCTGGCAGGAGTGAGGTGACCAGACGGCCCGCTGTTGGCGGGACAGTCCCGACTTTTAACGATTTGTCCCGCGTCCTGCAGCATTTTAAAGATTTTTTTCCAAAACATCGGGACTTCTTTAGAACGCCGCAGGACAAATTGTTAAAACTCGGGACGTCTGATCACCTTAACTTAGAGGGAAGCTTCGATGAAGACCGGAGGCCACCCACCCTCTTGCCTCTCTTGTCCGTGAGACTAAACCAGGAAAGGACGCAGAGGCAGCTGGCCGCTGCCTGAGTACAAAGCCAGTTCCGGTTACAACCGTGGCCCCTGGGTGGCCTGGGCGGGCGGTCCCTACGCACAGACGCTCGGAGACCTTCCGCGGGGCGGGCCAGGGCCGGGCAGGCGGAGGCAGTCAGTGGGCAGGAGGCCCTGGGCTGGCGGGAGGCAGGCGGGTCCATCCTGTGCAGGGCTGGGCCCTCTCTGGCCTCCCAGGAGCCAGGCGGCCTGAGCACTGGGACGTGGGGCCAAAGGCCTGAGCAGGATTGGCCCCGACAGAAACCAAGGCCTGAGGCCCGTGAGGCCCCCTGAGGACCGGGCTGCAGGGTCCCCTCCCGACCAGCCGGGCCCGCAGAAAGCGTCGCCGTAGTGACGGACCGCAGCCAGAGGGGTGCTGCTGGCTGGGGAACCCCGCACAGCCTCTGGGGGGGAGCCCCCAAGTGCCTCCAGGGTCAGGGGTCGCTGTGGTTTTGCCTCAGCCATTCGTGCAGCTGAGTTACTGCACATGGACATAGACAGAGAGAAGGAGCCCCTGGAGGTGGGGGGTGCAGGGGGGAATGGGGCGGAGGAGAGACTTGCACAGAGGCTGAGGGGGGTGTGGGGGTGCAAGGAGAGAAAGAGGAAATGGGCCAAGGGCTGGGTGACATCTCACCTCCTGCGTCTCCTGTGAGCCTGGTTTCTCACCAGAGCTTCCGTTTGTGTGTGTGTGGGGTGGGGGGGGGAGTGAGAGGCGCCAGGGAAGCGGTGGGCAGTGGAGTTGGGGGAGGGGGGCTCGAAAACAGCTGGAAGCAGGATCTCTAGGGCCAGCAGCGTCCTCCCTGGGTCTCAGCCACCGGCTTCATTCTCTCACCAGACCCCAGGCAAGGGCGGGACCACTAGCAGTGTCTCCCTCGGCAGGAGGCTCCCAGGAAAGGGCTCTGATGGGCTTCGCTCCAGGCAGGACCCAGCCCCTGACCAATCAGGAGCAGCTGAGGGTCGCGGCCCTGCTCCTGTGGGAACCACAGTAGGGTGGGGTGTCCCTAGGAAGAGGGGAGGGGCCCCTCAGGGGGAGGTGGGGTGCCTGAGCGCCTACTGTGCATCAGGGGCTTGTGCTCTGCAGGACGTCACCGAGCTGAGGGTCTGTGCGGGCGGAACGGGCTGCAGGTCCAGCAGGGCCTGGCCCGGCTCCTCTCCGGGACCAAGGGCTTCGGGCGCCCTGACGTTCGCCCACTCAGGGGGGGCCTCCTGCCGTCCGGGGGAGGTCGTGGCTGGCGCCCGGCCTGCATCTTTACGAGAAGCCACTGCCCTCCTGCTCCCCCCGGGCAGCCGGCCAGGCAGGGCCCAGGCCCTCCGGAGGCGAGCCAAGGGCAGAAACAGCAGCCAGGAGAGGCCGTGTGGAGCCTCCACTCCCCTCCCCTCCCCTCCGTGGGGAATTCTGATGAGCCGGGGCCACGGCTGCTCGGCAGTAGGAGTTAAGCTCAAAAAGCGCCGTCAGGCCGAAACCGGTGTGGCTCAGTGGATAGAGCGTCGGCCTGTGGACTGTAAGGTCCTGGGTTCGATTCCGGTCAAGGGCATGTACCTGGGTTGCGGGCACATCCCTGGGGGCGGGTGCAGGAGGCAGCTGATGGATGTTTCTCTCTCATCGATGTTTCTAACTCTCTATCCCCCTCTCTTCCTCTCTGTGGAAAATCAATAAAATATATATATTTTTAAAAAGTGCTGTCGGCTGGTCTCGCAGGCGACTGTGGTGGCGATGGCTCGGAGGGTGGCGACCGGGAAACCAGGAAAGAAGGGGAGGCGGGAAGAGGGGTGCCCGTGGTTCAGGGTCCGCTCCGCCAAACCCTGTTCACCTTCCTGTCATCGCTGTGTCCCAGGGCCCCTCGCTGTGGATTTCCCTGCCATTTGCCTGTCATGTCTCTGGGTGTTGAATTTGCATTTTCCTTGTTACTATGGGGTTGCATTATCCCCCCAAGACAGTGGCCAGCCTCGCCCAGGCAGGTGGTGAGGGCGCGGGAGGCACAGAAATCCACGGGCAGGGAGCCTGGCGGCGGTGGCTCAGTGGTTGGAGTGTCCTCCAGGCATCAGAAGGTCGTGGGTCAATTCCCGGTCAGGGCACACACCCAGGCTGTGGGCTCCATCCCCGGTCAGGGTGCAGGCAGGAGGCAGCCCATTGGTGCTTCACTCTCACACTGATGTTTCTCTCTTTTCCTCCCTCCCACCAGTGAAGCCTGTCCAATCGGTTTGGCTCAGCGGTAGAGCATCGGTCTGAGGACTGAAGGGTCCCAGGTTCGATTCCGGTCAAGGGCATGTACGTTGGTTGTGGGCACATCCCCGGTAGGGAGTGTGCAAGAGGCAGCTGGTCGATGTTTCTCTCTCATCGACGTTTCTAGCTCTCTATCTCTCTCCCTTTCTCTCTGTTAAAAATCAATAAAATATATTTTTTAAATATATTTTTAAAAATAAATATATTAGAGAGATGCAAATCAAAACAACAATGCAGTACCATCTCACACCTGTCAGTATGGCTAGCATCAACAAATTAACAAATGATAAGTGTTGGCGAGGTTGCGGAGAAAAAGGAACCCTCGTGCACTGCTGGTGTAATGCAAACTGGTGCAACCACTGTGGAGAGAACAGTATGGAATTTCCTCAAAAAACTGAAAATGGAACTCCCATTTGACCCAGTAATCCCACTCCTAGGAATATATCCCAAGAAACTAGAAACACCAATCAGGAAGGATATATGCACCCCTATGTTCATAGCAGCACAATCTACAAATAGCTAGGATATGGAAACAGCCTAGGTGCCCGCCAGCAGATGATTGGATCAAAAACCTGTGGTACATCTACACAATGGAATACTATGCTGCCATAAAAAAGAAGGAATTCTCATCATTTGCAGCAACCTGGATAGAACTAGAGAACATCATGCTGAGTGAAATAAGCCAGTCAATGAAAGAGAAACACCACATGACCTCACTCAGTTATGGATAATAAAGAACATTATAAACTGATGAACCAAAAGATAGATACAGAGACAGTAAAGCAACAGGCAAACTGTCAAATTACAGCGGGGAGGGGAGGGAGATCTGGGGGAGATAAGAGATCAACCGAGGGACTTGTATACATGCATATAAGTACAACCAATGGACACAAAACTCTGGGGAGGGAGGGTATGTATGGGAGTTGGGGGGGCAATGGTAAGATATGTACACAGATAATAATTTAATAAAAAAGGAAATAAATAAATATATTAAACAATACCTTTAACTTTTAGCAAAGCCTTCTTTCCTACGTGCTGGGCGCTGTCTGAGCTCCTCATTTCCACACGTTTAATCCGGGCGTGGGTGTGAGGGAGGCAGGTGTCCGGTTTCCGGGTGAGGAGGTGAGGCCACAGGCAGGGACTTGCTCACAGCCCCACAGCACCCTGGGCCCCGCTCTGCATCGTGAGCGCCACCTCCCTCATCTGCAGCCGGGGTCACCCACGATGCCTGCCAGCTGTGCCTACAGGAGAAGCGCTCTCCACAGCCGCACGCCCGGGAGAGGCGGACACCCAGTCCCGGTGGGGAGGGCAGGCGGCATCCATATGGTCTCCTGGGGCGATGTCCCCGCTTCCTTCTGAGCAGCTGTGACTGGGCACCCAGAGGCCCAGGGGGATTCGGGCGGGACGGTGCCGGGAGCCGCCAGGAAGGGGACAGGCGGCCCCGCGGTCCAGTCTGCAAGCCCGTCTGGCTCCAAGGCCTTTCTGGGCAGGACCCGGCCCGCCTCGGCTCCAGGATCGTCTCCTCCACAAAAGGCTCCTTGAGGTTAATGGCTCCTGCCAAGCCCGGGGTGGCCTTAGGCCGATCGGCTCGGAGCCGCCAGGGCACAGCCCGGCCTCCCGGCGCCCGCAGCCGCAGGGCTGCCCCTGGGCAGCAGGAGGCGCGGGAGCCAGGCCTGCGGTGGCCGGGCTGCGGGACCGGCCCGGGCCTCCGGGGAACCGCCTCCGGTCAGCGGCTCCGGGGACGCCCCCGCGGCTTTCGGTGACGACTGTTACCTCTTAACGATTGAGATGTTCCCTAACCACGATTTCAACCCCGTCCGCACCGCTGGGACCTGGGCCCCGCTCTCCTCGCTCACCACGCCGTCCGCGAGCTCCGCCACGGCGCGTGTGAGTGGTTTGTCTGTTCTCACCGCGACCGCGGCCCGCTGTGTGAACACCCCGCTGTGTGAACTCTCCCGCTGTGTGAACTCCCCCGCTGTGTGAACTCCCCCACTGTGTGAACTCCCCCACTGTGTGAAACCCCCCGCTGTGTGAACTCCCCCCACTGTGTGAACTCCCCCACTGTGTGAACACCCCGCTGTGTGAACACCCCCGCTGTGTGAACTCCCCCACTGTGTGAACTCCCCCCGCTATGTGAACACCCCGCTGTGTGAACACCCCGCTGTGTGAACACCCCGCTGTGTGAACTCCCCCGCTGTGTGAACACCCCCGCTGTGTGAACACTCCCACTGTGTGAACACCCCCCCCTGTGTGAACACCCCCCCACTGTGTGAACACCCCAACTGTGTGAATGCCCCCGCTGTGTGAACTCCCCCCACTGTGTGAACTCTCCCACTGTGTGAACGCCCCCCCACTGTGTGAACACCCCCCACTGTGTGAACACCCCCGCTGTGTGAACGCCCCCTCACTGTGTGAATACACCCCTGCTGTGTGAACACCCCCACTGTGTGAATACACCCCCCACTGTGTGAACGCCCCCGCTGTGTGAACGCCCCCTCACTGTGTGAATACACCCCCCACTGTGTGAACGCCCCCGCTGTGTGAACGCCCCCTCACTGTGTGAATACACCCCTGCTGTGTGAACACCCCCACTGTGTGAACACCCCCCACTGTGTGAACGCCCCCTCACTGTGTGAATACACCCCTGCTGTGTGAACACCCCCACTGTGTGAACGCCCCACTGTGTGAACGCCCCCCCCCGTGTGAACATCCCCACTGTGTGAACGCCCCCCACTGTGTGAACGCCCCCCCCCGTGTGAACATCCCCACTGTGTGAACGCCCCACTGTGTGAACGCCCCCCCCTGTGTGAACATCCCCACTGTGTGAACGGCCCCCCACTGTGTGAACGCCCCACTGTGTGAACACCCCCACTGTGTGAACGCCCCCTCACTGTGTGAATACACCCCCACTGTGTGAACGCCCCCACTGTGTGATCGCCCCCTCACTGTGTGAATACACCCCCCACTGTGTGAATGCCCCACTGTGTGAACGCCCCCCCCTGTGTGAACATCCCCACTGTGTGAACGCCCCCACTGTGTGAACGCTCCCCCACTGTGTGAACGCCCCCCCACTGTGTGAACATACCCACTGTGTGAACACCCCCCTGTGTGAACGCCCCACTGTGTGAACGCCCCCACTGTGTGAATGCGCCCCCACTGTGTGAACGCCCCCCTGTGTGAACATCCCCACTGTGTGAACGCCCCCACTGTGTGAATACACCCCCACTGTGTGAATGCACCCCCACTGTGTGAACGCCCCTGTATGTCTCCTTTCTGCTGTGAGAGCTTCCAGTTGATTCTGGCCTGGGCCCATCACGCTTGAAGCTGCTGGAACCTTCAGGTCCCAGTTTTGGGAGCACCTGTGCGCTTCCTGTTGTGTAGACCTGGGGGCGGCATTGCCAGGTCAGAGTGTGTTGTTGGCAGATAATTGCCAGAAGGTTCTCCAGAGGCTGTAGCCACTTGCACCCTAGCAGGTGTTCCAACCCCACAGCCTTCCCCTGAGCTCTGCACCGTCTTTTCCCTCGAACCCTGGGGGTGGGGCGGGGGGAGGGGGTATACGGGGCTAAGAGGGCATTGTGTGTCTAATTCCCATGTTCCCGATGACAGATGCGGGTGCGCATTGTTGGCTGGCCATTTCCAGAGCCTGTTTTGTGAGGTCATTTGTCCACTTTCCTTTTTCTAAAACACATTTGTATTGATCTCAGAGAGGAAGGGAGAGGCAGAGACAGACCGTCAGTGACCAGCGGGAATCGTGGATTGCTGCCGCTGCAGGCCCCACTCTGGGGACCGAGCCCCAGCCCTGAGCGGGACTCAGAGGTGACCTGGTTCCTAGGTGGACGCTCCACGCCGGAGCCCCCGGCCGGGCTCGTGTCCGCCTTCCCTCCTCCCCGTCTTAGGGAGCGGTGTTCTCTGCGCCCGGACACAGGGCGGCCGGGCTGGAGGCCGGAGCTCAGAGCCCGGCGGGCAGGTCCCGAGGCTCCTGCAGGAGGCGCCTCGGGCCTGGGGTGCGTCCGGACTCCCCAGACCCCAGGACGCTCCCGGGAGGCCGGCTGCTCTGCTTCCTCTCCCGGGAGAGCCCGTCCGGCCAGGAAAGCCCCGGAGGGGGGGCGGGAATAATGGTCCTTAATCCGCGGCCCATCGGCTCGGAGGCGGCAGGCGGCGGCCGGGAGGGCAGAGCGGAGCCAGGGGCCGGGAATGCGGTCAGTCCGTGCGGCCGCCTGCCAGGTGCCGGGGGGGGGGGGCACAGGCTGCACCCACAGGCCGAGGCAGCTGGGGTCACCCCGTCCGCCCCCTGCGTCTCCCTGCAGCCCCCACGTAACCAGCTCCACCGGCGCTTCCAGGAGGGAAGTGTGACACTCGCCCTTAGGCTCCAGGGGCCACGGCCCCTGAGTGACGCTGAGCCCAGGCCGTCCCCCCTCCACGGCCACCCCTCCACGGCCACCCCTCCACGGCCACCCCCTCCACGGCCACCCCCTCCACGGCCACCCCTCCCACAGCCACTCCCTCCACGGCCACCCCCTCCACGGTCACCCCTCCACGGCCACCCCTCCACGGCCACCCCTCCACGGCAGCCGCCGGCTCAGGGACAGTTGAAAGTCCCCTCTTGGCTCCCAAGCGATGGCGGCATCTGGGCAGCGTGACCTTCGCCCCTTCCTGCCGAGCGTTGTAGGAGGATTTGCAGCAGCTCTGCCTTCGGTTGTACTTCCAGCGGCTGTCAGAGCTGGAGGAGGGAGGAGGGAGGAGGAGGAGGGAAGAGGAGGAGGGAGGAGGAGGCAGGGAGGAGGAGGCAGAAGGGAGGGAGGAGGGAGGAGGGAGGAGGAGGCAGGGAGGAGGAGGCAGAAGGGAGGGAGGAGGGAGGAGGGAGGAGGGCGGAAGAGGAGGGAGGAAGGAGGAGGAGGCAGAGAGGAGGAGGCAGGGAGGAGGGAGGAGGGAGGAGGGAGGAGGAGGAGGGAGGAGGAGGCAGGGAGGAGGAGGCAGGGAGGAGGCAGGGAGGAGGCAGGGGAGGAGGAGGCAGGGAGGAGGGAGGAGGGAGGAGGAGGCAGGGAGGAGGAGGCAGGGAGGAGGGAGGAGGGAGGAGGGAGGAGGAGGCAGGGAGGAGGGAGGAGGGAGGAGGAGGAGGAGGGAGGAGGAGGCAGGGAGGAGGAGGCAGGGAGGAGGGAGGAGAGAGGAGGGAGGAGGAGGTAGGGAGGAGGAGGCAGGGAGGAGGGAGGAGGGAGGAGGAGGCAGGGAGGAGGGAGGAGGAGGAGGGAGGAGGGAGGAGGAGGAGGGAGGAGGAGGCAGGGAGTAGGAGGCAGGAAGGAGGGAGGAGGGAGGAGGGAGGAGGGAGGAGGAGGAGGGAGAAGGAGGCAGGAAGGAGGGAGGAGGAGGCAGGGAGGAGGGAGGAGAGAGGAGGGAGGAGGAGGCAGGGAGGAGGGAGGAGGGAGGAGGAGGAGGGAGGAGGAGGCAGGGAGGAGGGAGGAGGGAGGAGGAGGAGGAGGGAGGAGGAGGCAGGGAGGAGGAGGCAGGGAGGAGGGAGGAGAGAGGAGGGAGGAGGAGGTAGGGAGGAGGAGGCAGGGAGGAGGGAGGAGGGAGGAGGAGGCAGGGAGGAGGGAGGAGGAGGAGGGAGGAGGGAGGAGGAGGAGGGAGGAGGAGGCAGGGAGTAGGAGGCAGGAAGGAGGGAGGAGGGAGGAGGGAGGAGGGAGGAGGAGGAGGTAGAAGGAGGCAGGAAGGAGGGAGGAGGAGGCAGGGAGGAGGAGGCAGGAAGGAGGGAGGAGGGAGGAGGGAGGAGGGAGGAGGAGGCAGGGAGGAGGGAGGAGAGAGGAGGGAGGAGGAGGCAGGGAGGAGGGAGGAGGGAGGAGGAGGAGGGAGGAGGAGGCAGGGAGGAGAAAGGAGGGAGGAGGAGGAGGGAGGAGGAGGCAGGGAGGAGAAAGGAGGGAGGAGGAGGAGGGAGGGAGGAGGGAGGAGGGAGGAGGGGCAGGGAGGAGGGAGGAGGGAGGAGGAGGAGACAGGGAGGAGGGAGGAGGGAGGAGGAGGAGGAGGGAGGAGGGAGGAGGGAGGAGGAGGAGGGAGGAGGGAGGAGGGAGGAGGGAGGAGGGGAGGAGGGAGGAGGAGGAGGGAGGAGGGGAGGAGGGAGGAGGCAGGGAGGAGAAGGCAGGAGGAGGGAGGAGGGAGGAGGAGGAGGGAGGAGGGAGAGGGAGGAGGGAGGAGGGAGGAGGAGGGAGGGAGGGAGGAGGGAGGAGGGAGGAGGGAGGAGGGAGGAGGGAGGAGGGAGGAGGGAGGAGGGAGGAGGGAGGAGGAGAGGAGGAGGGAGGAGGAGGGAGGAGGGAGGAGGGAGGGAGGAGGCAGGGAGGAGGAGGAGGGAGGAGGGAGGAGGGAGGAGGGTGGAGGAGGAGGGAGGAGGAGGCAGGGAGGAGGAGGCAGGGAGGAGGAGGAGGGAGGAGGGAGGAGGGAGGAGGGGCAGGGAGGGAGGGAGGAGAGAGGAGAAGAGGAGGGAGGAGGGAGGAGGAGGCAGGGAGGAGGGAGGAGGAGGAGGAGGGAGGAGGCAGGGGGGAGGCAGGGAGGAGCAGTGAGGAATGTCCTCCTGGGAGGCCGGCGCCTCCGGTGCCTCACAGAGACGGGAGACGGAGGAGGGCACAGCCCTGGCCGCGGCTCCCTCCGAGCCTGCTCCTGGCTTCGCCTCCCGGAGGCCGGTCTGCTGGTGCCCAGAGGCCGTGGCGCTGAGTGCCCGGTGCCGAGAGCCGGGAATGACGGCCGAGCCGGGACCCCCGCTCAGAGCGATGGATTTGCCCTCAGGCTGGCACTCCAATGCCAGAGGAGGCCCGGCAGGCAGGAAGGCGCTGGAGATCCCAGCGGGAAGGACAGCCGGGGACACACTCACCACCCAAAGAGAGGAGTCTGCGGGGAGAGAAGGCAGCTGGGGGGTGGGCAGCAACTTGGTGCCTAGAGGACTCCCATCCCCCATCGCCCCATCCCCCATCCCCCATGGCTCCCCATCTCCCATCCCCCATGGCTCCCCATCCCCCATGGCTCCCCATCCGCCATGGCTCCCATCGCTCCCCATCCCCCATCGCCCCATCCCCTATCCCCCATGGCTCCCCATCCCCCATCCCCCATGGCTCCCCATCCCCCATGGCTCCCATCCCCCATCCCCCATGGCTCCCCATCCCCCATCGCCCCATCCCCCGTCCCCCATGGCTCCCCATCCCCATGGCTCCCATCCCCCATGGATTCCATCGCTCCCCATCCCCCATCGCCCCCATCCCCCGTCCCCCATGGCTCCCCATCCCCCATCCCCCATGGCTCCCCATCCCCCATGGCTCCCCATCCCCCATGGCTCCCATCGCTCCCCATCCCCCATCGCCCCATCCCCCATCCCCCATGGCTCCCCATCCCCCATCCCCCATGGCTCCCCATCCCCCATCCCCCATGGCTCCCCATCCCCCATTGCCCCCATGCCCCATCCCCCATGGCCCCCCATCCCCATGGCTCCCATCCCCCATGGATTCCATCGCTCCCCATCCCCCATCGCCCCATCCCCCATCCCCCATAGCCCCCCATCCCCATGGCTCCCATCGCCCCCATCCCCCATCGCCCCCATCCCCCATCGCCCCCATCGCTCCCCATCCCCCATGGATCCCCAACCCCCATCGCCCCCATCGCCCCCATCCCCCATCCCCCATCGCTCCCCATCCCCCATGGCTCCCATCCCCCATCCCCCATGGCTTCCATCCCCCATCCCCCATGGCTCCCCATCCCCCATGGCTCCCCATCCCCCATAGCTCTGGCCCCTCCAGCCCCTTTGACAACTTAACAGGATGATTCCATCTGAGCTTAAAAGCAGTGCCACGTGGTCTATTCTCTAAGAAGGGAGGGAGGGAGGGAGGGAAGGATGATGGAGAGGGATGGGGACGGGGAAGGAAGGGGGGGAGGAAAACGTCAGCCTTTACCCGGCACTGGGTTCTGGGCATACACACACCCACCCACGTCAGCAACACGCCTGCCCCTTTGGGCTCAGGGAGGGGGAGCGGGTCTCCTACACGGAGGCAGGGGAGGGCAGGGAGGGCGAGCCGGGCCAAGCACCCTCCCCAGCCGCCCTCCGGTGTTGTTTGCTTATTTCTGATGGGAATTGAATTCACTGGAGGGAAGGAAGGGAAGGGGGTGGGGGATCCAGGGGGTGGGTGATGGTGGCAGGCCCAGGCCCAGGAGCTGGCGGGGCCGTGGTCAGGGCCGCACTGGGCTGTGGGGGGAGGACGAGGGGGCTGGGATGCGCACACAGGTGTGTGGCCAGGGGCCCTGGGGCAGGCTCCGGCCTCGCAGGTCCCTCTCCTCCGTGTCCAGCGAGCGTTTGCTGGTCTTGCTGTCGGGGGGCAGGAGGCTGACGTTCACATCCTGTCTGTCAGTAACTGTTCTCCTGGGAGCGAAGGGCCCGTGTCCGTCCTCCGGGGAGCAGGCCGGCCCAGTGGGGGTGGCAGGGGGAGAGGAGTGAGCAGATCACACATCAGAGACCCAGCGTGCCCGTCGCTCTGAGGGAGGGGGGTTATGGGAACAACCCGCCCTGTGGCTGTCGGACATGGAGACGGTCACTCCAGCTCCCTGGCTCAGTGGGTGGGCGTTGGCCTGTGGACCAGGAGGCCATGGTTTGGTTCCCGGTCAGGGCACAGGCCCCGGTGGTGGGCTCAGTCCCCCGTGGGGGGCGTGCAGGTAGCAGCCCATCAAGGATTCTCTCTCATCATGGATGTTTCTCTCTCTCCCTCTCTTCCGCTCTGAAATCAATAAAGACATATTTTTAAATAATAACTAGAACTCGGGGCCGGGGCCAGACACGGAGCCACCGCCGCCCCCTTTAGGGGAAGCCTCGCCATCCTCTCCCGGCCAGGGGCTCCCACACACCCAGCCCGGCCGGGGCCACCATTCCGCACAGTCCCCATGGCTTTACTGAGCCAGACGAGGGCACGGCCAGCACGGTCTCAGGTGCTCCTCAGGGAATAGCCTGTGGGCCAGGAGCCTGCGGTGTGTGCACTCTCGTTGGGCTGAGACCAACCAGCTGGCGTCCCCGAGCACATCTCCTAGGAGACGGGGACAGATAAGGCCAAACAGCGGAGAATGGAGGCCCGGGGGGGGGGGGGGGGGGCGGCCTCCTGCTGGGCCGTCCCCTGCCGAGCCTGAGGGGCTGAGGGGGTCCCACACGCCCCCCCCAACCAGGGCTTCCTGCCCAGGAGGCAGGGAGGGGGCCTCAGGTGGGGACCCCAGATGTCCCTCTGACCCTGGGGACCCAGCAGGCCGGGCGGGCAGGGGCACTGCACCCGGTCTGTCCTCTGGGGGCCAGCGAGAGGCCGGGGCTGAGGCACTCCGGTCCGCATGTCCGTCTTCCCACTTCCTGTCACACCGGGGACCGGGGCCGGCCGTGTCCCAGGGAGGACACGGATCAGCCGGGGAGCACCTGCCCGGCCGTGTGAGCGGATTGGACTGGATCAGGGCCCAGCCCGGCGCCCGGAGCGCCCCCTGCAGCGGAGGCCGATCAGAGCCCCCGGCCGGACTGAGACCTGGAGCTGAGGAGGGTGGCCGTCCAACGTCCCCGGGTCCCCGGGTCCCCGGGTCCCCACGTGGGAACGGGACGAGGAAGACGCGGCCAGCGGGCGGGTCAGGACGCCCCGGGAAGGACCGCGCCCTCTCCTCCCGCTGGGCACGCAGCCCACCCTGGGAGCACCCAGGCTCAGTGCGGGGGCAGCACAGCCTGCCTGCAGCGCGTGTCGCTCCGAGCGGAAGGCCTGGGGAGGCAGCAGGTGCGAGAGGGGCCCCGTCGCCCCCCGTCGCCCCCCGTCCCCTGAAGGCCCTCCTGCACCAGGAGGCGGCGCTCTTGTCGCCAGGGCTGCGTGTCAGGACCAGCCGGGCCGCCCGGCACTGCAGGGAGAGCCCTGTCTCTGCCCCCCCGGCACTCCTGGTCATCGCCCCCAGCTCCCGACCCACCCAGCCCCTGGCCTGTCCCGGCCCCGTGAGCGCGGCTCTCCGGGCAGCGGGCAGTGAGCTCGGGCCGCTCCCGGGGTGTGCGTCTTCCTCTAGAAGGCGCCGCGCACACAGGGGGGGCGGGGACCGTGTGCTGCCGCCTGTTCCCGTGCGCCGCGGAGGCCCAGGCCGCCTGCAGCCGGGCCCGGGTTCCTCCTGCAGCTGGGACCTCCCCGAGGTCCAGGCAGTGGGAACCGGGTCTCCTTTTCTTTCTTTTTTAAAATATATTTTTATGGCCGAAACCGGTGTGGCTCCGTGGATAGAGCGTCGACCTGCAGACTGAAGGGTCAAGGGCATGTGCCTTGGTTGCGGGCACATCCCCACTGGGGGGTGTGCAGGAGGCGGCTGATTGATGTTTCTCTCTCATCGATGTTTCTATCCCTCTCCCTTCCTCTCTGTAAAAAAAAATCAATAGCCGGGACCGGTTTGGCTCAGTGGATAGAGTGTCGGCCGGCGGACTGAAAGGTCCCGGGTTCGATTCCGGGCAAGGGCATGTACCTTGGTTGCGGGCATATCCCCAGTGGGGGATGTGCAAGAGGCAGCTGATCGATGATTCTCTCTCATCGATGTTTCTAACTCTCTATCCCTCTCTCTTCTTCTGTGAAAAATCAATAAAAAAAATTTTTTTTAATCAATAAAATATATTTTTAAAATATTTTATTGATTTCAGAGAGGAAGAGAGAGAAACATCCATGATGAGAGAGAATCACTGATGGGCTGCCTCCTGCCTGCAACCAGGACAGGCGCCCTGACCGGGAATCGAACCGTGACCTCCTGGTTCACAGGTCGATGCTCAGCCACGGAGCCATGGGCAGCGCAGGCTCTGATGCTGACAGTGAAAGGCGCCTGATCGCCGTGGTCCCTTCCACGTTCCAAGACCCTGTAGGGGCCTGAAGCCGTGACGGTGCTGAGGCCTGTGTGTGCTGTGTCTGTTCCTGTGTGTGCTGTGTCTGTGCTGTGTCTGTTCCTGTGTGTGCTATGCCTGTGCCTGTGTGTGCTATGCCTGTGCCTGTGTGTGCTGTGCCTGTTCCTGTGTGTGCTGTCTGTTCCTGCATGTGCTGTGCCTGTGCCTGTGTGTGCTGTGCCTGTTCCTGTGTGTGCTGTGCCTATTCCTGCGTGTGCTGTGTCTGTTCCTGCATGTGCTGTGCCTGTGCCTGTGTGTGCTGTGTCTGTTCCTGTGTGTGCTGTGTCTGTGCTGTGTCTGTTCCTGTGTGTGCTGTGTCTGTGCCTGTGTGTGCTGTTCCTGTGCCTGTGTGTGCTGTGTCTGTTCCTGTGTGTGCTGTGTCTGTGCCTGCGTGTGCTGTGCCTGTGCCTGCGTGTGCTGTGCCTGTGCCTGTGTGTGCTGTGTCTGTTCCTGTGTGTGCTGTGTCTGTGCTGTGTCTGTTCCTGTGTGTGCTATGCCTGTGCCTGTGTGTGCTATGCCTGTGCCTGTGTGTGCTGTGCCTGTTCCTGTGTGTGCTGTCTGTTCCTGCATGTGCTGTGCCTGTGCCTGTGTGTGCTGTGCCTGTTCCTGTGTGTGCTGTGCCTATTCCTGCGTGTGCTGTGTCTGTTCCTGCATGTGCTGTGCCTGTGCCTGTGTGTGCTGTGTCTGTTCCTGTGTGTGCTGTGTCTGTGCTGTGTCTGTTCCTGTGTGTGCTGTGTCTGTGCCTGTGTGTGCTGTTCCTGTGCCTGTGTGTGCTGTGTCTGTTCCTGTGTGTGCTGTGTCTGTGCCTGCGTGTGCTGTGCCTGTGCCTGCGTGTGCTGTGCCTGTGCCTGTGTGTGCTGTGTCTGTTCCTGTGTGTGCTGTGTCTGTGCTGTGTCTGTTCCTGTGTGTGCTGTGTCTGTGCCTGTGTGTGCTGTTCCTGTCTGTGCCTGCGTGTGCTGTGCCTGTGCCTGCGTGTGCTGTGCCTGTGTGTGCTGTGTCTGTGCTGTGCCTGTGCCTGCGTGTACTGTGTCTGTGCTGTGCCTGCATGTGCTGTGCCTGTGTCTGTGCGCACACGCGTGTGCTGTGCCTGTGTCGGTGTGCGCACGCGTGTGAGGAAGGGCAGTTTACAGTTCGGGCCCAGGAAGAGGTCAGCAGCCAGAACCGGTTATAACCAGCCGGAGGACGACAGTTGCTGGAAACCAATCACTGTCTCACTAACCTTGAAGCTCTGAAAAGTCAGAGCCAGCCACACCCTACCTAATGGAGACAATAGTAACTGAGGCAACTTCCCCATCTTGTAATCAGGTAAATCCTACTGATGTGATAATCCGCTTATTACCTGCCTGAGGGCTATGGGCGTTTCCCACAGCTGCTTAAGGGGAATGGGTGTGTCCCACTGCAGCCTCAATGAGAGGGATGGCGAGGCCAGAGCCTGCAGAGTCTTCCCACTAGAGGTGACTCCTGCCTGGCCCCCATTTGTCCCAAATTAACTCTTTTCCAGTCTCTCTTCATTTCCGTGAGGCCTCCTCCAGAAGCCAGCCCCTGAGTGGGCCCTCATCACGAGGGTCGTGTTAAGGTTTACACAGGCAGTGACGGCGGTAAAGCCAGGGCAGAGGCGGCCGGCGGGTGGGGCGTCTGCAGCCTGGTCCCCGGACAGAGGGAGGACTCCCCGCGGGGAGGGGAGCACTGACAGAGCTGGACTGACAAGGTTTCATCCTGCTCCTTGAGCAGCACCCAATTTAAAACGTGAATTGCTGCCGAAACCGGTTTGGCTCAGAGGTAGAGCGTTCGTCTGCGGACTGAAAGGTCCCGGGTTCGATTCCAGTCAAGGGCATGTACATTGGTTGTGGGCACATCCCCGGTAGGGGGTGTGCAAGAGGCAGCTGGTTGATGTTTCTCTCTCATCGACGTTTCTAGCTCTCTATTCCTCTCTGAAAAAATCAATAAAATATATTTAAAAAAACACACACACAAAAAAGTGAATTGCTTATTTCCTGATTTTTCTATTTAATATTCTCGGCTGCGGGGTAACGGCAGTAAGCAGAGCCATGAGAAAGGGGGGACCACTGTCCTCGGGGCCCCAGGGCTCCCCACCCTGAAACACACAGAAACCAAAGCACGTCCCTGCCCGGTCCGGCCGGGGCCCCTCCCGCACACACTGCTCAGGAGCCCCATGCCGCCCGGCCCCCCGGCCGCTGCCACGCTGGTGGCGGGGGCCCCAGGGACCACGACCGCTGTGGGTTCTCAGCCAGCCCAGTGCAGCCTGTGCAGCGAGGGTGAGTTGGTTAGTGGAGCCCGGAGGCAGAGCCGCCCGAGCAGAATGTGCCTCCTTATGGAGGTTTATTTTAGGGGGGATTGTTCAATGAGGGGCGCATGGGGGACCTTCCTGGGAAGGGGTGGAGATTTCTCGGCGGAGTTCCTGGGTCAATTGTGTCCTTATTTATTTATTAAATATATTTTATTGATTTTTCACTGAGAGGAAAAGAGAGGGATAGAGACTTAGAAACATCGATGAGAATCATCGATCAGCTGCCTCCTGCACACCCCCTACTGGGGATGTGCCCGCAACCAAGGTACATGCCCTTGACCGGAATCGGACCTGGGACCTTTCAGTCCGCAGGCCGACGCTCTATCCACTGAGCCAAACGGGCTTCGGCTGTGTCCTTATTTAGATTCCGCAGAGTGTCCTTCGCCCGATAGTGCGTTCCCTGAGCCGTGGTGCAGCTGGTGTCCTTCAGGTGGGGTTAGTCACCGCGCTGGAGGGCGCTGGCCTCTGCTGGTTTTCAGCCACAGAGCCAGTGTGTGTGTGTGGGGGGGGGGGGGGTGTCTTCGGAGGACAGTTCCCGTCTCTCTCATCAGCGGCAGCTGTTGCCCCCGGGCCCCTCCCCCAGGGCTCCTGGGCCGGGCAGTCCGGTCGGGTCGGGAATGCTGTCCGCCTGGGGCTCTGGCTGGCTCTCCTCTCTCTCCCCCGGCGCCCCTCCCAGGGCAGTGCGTCCCCAACCCCTGAAGGCAGCCCAGCCCCGTGGGCTCTGTGACCTCAGGCTCAGGGGCTCCTCCCCCACAGCCCCCTCCTGAGGCCGAGGAGCCGGCCGGCGGCCCATCACAGCCATGCTCCCCGCCGCTGCCCTCTGCGCCTGAGACACCCTGAACCTCACAAAGAAAGAAAGGCCTTTGGTGGGGCAGAGAGGGCACTCCCTTCTTCAGGCGGATCCGATTTCAGCGCTGACTCCTGACAGGGCAACTCCCAGTGCTCTGCCGGAGCTGGGAGCAGGGGGTGGGGGGGAGCTGGGAGCAGGGGGGGAGCTGGGAGCAGGGGGGGGGAGCTGGGGAGCAGGGGGGAGCTGGGAGCAGGGGGGGGAGCTGGGGAGCAGGGGGGAGCTGGGAGCAGGGGGGAGCTGGGAGCAGGGGGGGGGAGCTGGGAGCAGGGGGGGAGCTGGGAGCAGGGGGAGAGCTGGGAGCAGGGGGGAGCTGGGAGCAGGGAGGGAGCAGGGGGGGAGCTGGGAGCAGGGGGGAGCTGGGAGCAGGGAGGGAGCAGGGGGGGAGCTGGGAGCAGGGGGGGAGCTGGGAACAGGGGGAGCTGGGAGCAGGGGGGGGAGCTGGGAGCAGGGGGGGAGCTGGGTGCAGGGGGGAGCTGGGAGCAGGGAGCAGGGAGGAGGAGGCCGCCAGGAGCCCAGGCTGGCGCTCAGCACCCCGGGCCCAGCCTCTCCATGGCAGGGCGGGGCCAGGAACCTCCATCGCACCTGCTTCCCGGGCCACCGGCCAGAGCTGGACTGGCAGCCCTGCACGCGGGCAGGAGGCTGGGGTTCCTTTCCGCAGAGACAGAGGGGCTGCAGCTGGCCAGACGCCCCCTCACGGGAAGCCTGGGCGGGACCCTTTCAGAGAAGCCGCCTGCCTTCCTTCCTTTCTTCCTTTTCCTCCCTCCCTCCCTCCCCCCTCCCTCCCTCCCTAATCCCTCCTTCCTTCTTCCTTTCTCCCTCCCTCCTTCCTTCCCTCCCTCCCTCCCTCCCTCCCTCCTCCCTCCTCCCTCCTTCCCTCCTTCCTCCCTCCCTCCTTCCTTCCTTTCTCCCTCCTCTCTCCCTCCCTCCTTCCTTTTTCCTCCCTCCCTCTCTCCCTCCCTCCTTTTTCCTTCCTCCCTTCCTTCCTTCCTCCCTTCCTTCCTTCCTTCCTTCCTTCCTTCCTCCCTCCCTCCCTTCCTTCCTTCCTTCCTTCCTTCCTTCCTCCCTTCCTTCCTTCCTTCCTTCCTTCCTTCCTTCCTTCCTTCCTCCCTCCTTTTTCCTTCCTCCCTTCCTTCCTTCCTCCCTTCCTTCCTTCCTTCCTTCCTTCCTTCCTCCCTCCCTCCCTTCCTTCCTTCCTTCCTTCCTTCCTTCCTCCCTCCCTTCCTTCCTTCCTTCCTTCCTTCCTTCCTTCCTCCCTCCCTCCCTCCCTCCCTCCCTTCCTTCCTTCCTTCCTTCCTTCCTTCCTTCCTTCCTTCCTTCCTTCCTCCCTTCCTTCCTTCCTCCCTCCCTCCCTCCCTTCCTTCCTTCCTTCCTTCCTTCCTTCCTTCCTCCCTCCCTTCCTTCCTTCCTTCCTTCCTTCCTTCCTTCCTTCCTTCCTTCCTCCCTCTCTCCCTCCCTCCCTTCCTTCCTTCCCTTGTTCAGTGCTGGGCTTGAGCACACCTGGGCCCGCCCTCGGGAGCTCCTGGTCAGTGGGGCCAGGAGAGGGGAAAGCAGACCACGTCCCGCTGTGAAATCGGGGTCCCAGGGGGTGGGGAGGGGCAGGCAGCAGGCCCTCTGCCGCCCCCGGAGGGAGACAGGGCTGGGGCTTTGAGCCTCGGGCCCAGGGGCTCCCAGGACCGCTGCCCGGCCACACAGCCTCCAGGCAGGAGGGCTCCGGCAGAGGAGGTGCAGCCTGCTGGGCGCCATAGAAGCCCTGGCCGGCCGCTCAGTGGTCAGAGCAGCCGCTCTCAGACCGAAGGGTCC
Organism: Pipistrellus nathusii; assembly: GCA_963693515.1. NCBI lineage: Eukaryota > Metazoa > Chordata > Mammalia > Chiroptera > Vespertilionidae > Pipistrellus > Pipistrellus nathusii. Next base: position 187,582,861 of record OY882860.1, on the reverse strand, counting down.
CAGGTCCGATCGGTACCTCCTTGGCAGGTCCCCCCGTTAGAGGTGCGTGCGGCTGACAACCATGGATGTGTCTCTCTCCCCCCCTCCTTCCTCCCACTGTCTCTGGGAACCAATGGGGAAAATGTCCTCGGGGGAGGATTTTTTAAAAAGCACTAGGCTGGCCGGTGTGGCTCAGTGGTTGAGTGTAGACCTATCAACCAAGAGGTCATGGTTCAATTCAAGGTCGGGGCTTGATCCCCAGTGTGGGACGTGCAGGAGGCAGCCAATCAATGATTCTCTCTCATTAGGGATGTTTTTATCCTCTCTCCCTCTCCCTTCTTCTCTGAAATATATATATTTTAAGTGCTCTAAAAGATTAAAAGGATGGTCCACCTGTACTCCCCTGACTGGATCCTGGGGAGTCGGTGAGCGTGAAGGCTAAGCTGTCCCTGTCTCGGGCTGTGGGCTTTGTCAACAGTGGCCACGGAGGCTGCATACGTTTATTTTTCTATTTTAATGTATTTTTATTGAGTTCAGGGAGGAAGGGAGAGGGAGAAAGAGACACACATCAGTGTCTCGACGGAATCGAGCCCAGGCCTGTGCCCGGACTGGGAATCGGACTGTGACCTCCTGGTTCATGGGTCGACACTCAACCCCTGAGCCAAGAGATTGATTTCTAGAGAGAGTGGAAGGGAGGACAGCGGAGGGGGAGAGAGAGACACATGGATTGGTCGGCTGCCGCTGGTCTGGGGGGCAATAGGAGCAGCGTCTCCCATGGCAACGGGTTCTGGGGGCCCCCTCCCCAAGGACCCAGCCTCGGGCTCTGCTCCCGCGCTATCTCTTTCCGGAAGGATGTGGTGACCTCTGCTTGGTCTGCTCCTGGTCCTCGCCTTGGATTTGCCCAGAGCAGCCAAGGCCTCTGATCCCCCCCCTCTGCCCTGCCCTCTGCCATGGAGCCAGCTGTGCCGGCGGCCTGCGGTGCCCCCGGAGGGAGCGTGCTGGCCTCGGCCGCACTTCCCTCGGACTTCCTGGGGTTCCCCTTTCTCCTGGGGTTCCCCTTCTTACTTCTGCTCCCGCCCGCTTCCTGTTCCCGCTCCGGCAGCCTCCAGCCACGGGCTCAGGAACCACCTGGGCGCTCCGACGTCACCCTCAGGCCCCCCGTCCCCGGGCCGAACCCGCAGGGAAAACACATGTCAAAGAAGTTCTGTGCGCAGAGAAAGGAAATGCAGGCCCCAACGGCCAACCAGACTGACTGCTCTCCGCCCCCAGGACTGACCTTAAACCCGTGGTCAGCAAACCAGCTCGCACGCCACGCACGCCACACGCGGCTCTCTGGCCCCTGGAGGGCGGCTCTTCCACAAAACGCCACGGCCTGGGAGCGTCTATTTTGGAAGAAGTGGCGTTAGAAGAAGTTTAGGTTTTAAAAATTGACTCTCCAAAGAAATTTCAATTGTCCTGTGGATATTCGGCTCTGTTGGCTAATGAGTTTGCCCACCGCGGCCCTAAACTAATCAGCCTGGAATTTCTGGATCAACTACCTTGCCTCTCCCCCTGCCCCCCCCCCCCCCCAATAATCTTCCTAAGACCCTTCCCCCTCCCCCTCCAGACCGGTGCCTGCCTGGGCAGCCCTTCTCTGTTGCTGATACCTTTCTCACCTCCCTCTGCCTCTAAAGTCCTCCAGTTGCCGAAACTGGTTTGGCTCAATGGATAGAGTGTCGGCTTGGGGACTGAAGGGACCCGGGTTCGATTCCGGTCAAGGGCATGTACCTTGGTTGCGGGCATATCCCGGGTGGGGGGTGTGCAAGAGGCAGCTGATCGATGACTCTCTCTCATCGATGTTTCTAACTCTCTATCTCTCTCCCTTCCTCTCTGTATAAAATCAATAAAAAAATATATTTAAAAAAAAAATAAATAAATAAAGTCCCCCAGTTTGTACAGCTCTTCGGGCCCTTCCTGTTCCTAGGCAGAATGCTCCTTTTCTGTCCCACCTCCAGGGCAGGCCTGGGGCGGGGGCGGGGCGGGCTGGGAGGATCAATGGGGGGTAGGGGAGAGGGGAATATATGTAATACTTCCAATAACAGAGACTTACAGCCCGAGCAGGTGTGGCCCAGTGGATGGAGCTTGTCCTGTGGACCAAAGGGTCCCAGGTTCGATTCCGGTCAACGGCACATGCCTAGATTCTGGGCCCGATCCCCGATAGAGAGCGTGCAGGAGGCAGCCATTCTCTCATCGCCGATGTGCCATCTCTGCCCCTCTGAAAGATGAAATAGAGAAGGCGGAGACCGGGGTGCCAGGACACAGGCTTTAGTGAAGAGAAGGGTACCACTGCCAGAGAGAGAGGGAGAGAGCGAGGCTGGGGTCCGTGTACTTTTAAGGGGAGGAGAGGGGACCGGGCTTGGGGCACTCGGCACACGCTGACTGGTGGTTTCCTGTCCCGGGGACTAGGGACCCGGGGACTTGGGAACCGGGGGCTCAGGTGCTGATGGGGGGTTCAGTGCTCAGGAATGTCCGGCTGCAGGTGAAACTACATTTAAAAAAGAGAAGCTAATTTTACAAAATGATCATAAAGATTTATTAAAAAACAAAACAGAACAACAACCACCTCCCTTTGTTCCAAAGCTCGCAGTGACAGGAATGCTGTTAAAGGCACACGCCCTCCAGGAGGAGATCCTGGGAGGAGACGCCCCTGGGACGGGGACACCGGAGAGGCGAGCGCTGACCGCTGGCCGTGCGGGCGGAGTCCGGGGGCCGAGCCCAGGAGGGGGCTCCGTGCCCTCACAGGCTCCCTCGGTCTCTGTCTTCATCCCTTCTTCTGAGAACACCACACACCGGATTAGGGCCCACGGTGTGACCTCATTCTCCTTACCACCTCTTTAAGGCCCCTGCTTCAAACACAGCCACCCTCCGAGGAGGCGAGGGCTCCGACTCAGACAGCAAAATAAACTCCCAGAGTTTCTGTCACCCAGAAAGTGTTACACCCCCTCACACAATTCTTGGGCTGAAACCGGTTTGGCTCAGCGGATAGAGCATCGGCCGGGTTCGATTCCGGTCAAGGGCATGTACCGTGGTTGCGGGCACGTCCCCAGTGGAGAGGGTGTGCAGGAGGCAGATGATCAATGATTCTCTCTCATCGGTGTTTCTAACTCTCTATCCCTCTCCCTTCCTCTCTGTAAAAAAAAATCACTAAAATATATTAAAAACAAAAAAACAAAAAACAATACTTGGGCGGGAAGGAATCAAATCCAAACCGCAGGAGACCCGGAAGACAGAGGTGCTAGGACAGGAGCGGCTCCCCTAACACAGCCGTCAGCAAACTGCCGCTCGCCAGCCACGTGCAGCTCGAGAGCCGCAGTCTGCCGCTCTGCGGACTGATGAGTTTGCCGACCCCTGGGATAGGGGCTTCACCACAAGGAACAACACAGCCTGTAATTATTGGAATCGAGAGTCTAGGTCCGTGGTCGGCAAACTATTGAGTCAACAGAGCGGCAAACCGCGGCTCTCGAGCCACACGTGGCTGGCGAGCGGCACTTTGCCGACCACGGACCTAACGGAACAGAAGGAAGAACCGAGAACGAACTGAGAGCCCGCAGGGAGCCAGGAGGATTAGAGCCGTTTCACTGACCGCGGTTTGTGTCAGGGAGTCACATCCTGGTCTCTCCCGGACCGAGGTCAGCCTTTGCCCTAACTGAGCCTTCTGCCTTTTGCATCTAAGATAAGGTGACCAGACGTCCCGATTTTTAACAATTTGTCCCGCGCGCGCCACGGGACGCGGGACAAATTCTTAGAAATCAAGACGTCCGGTCACCTTTTTTTTTTTTTTAATTGATTTTTTTTTTTTTTTTTTTTTACAGAGAGGAAGGGAGAGGGATAGAGCTAGAAACATCTATGAGAGAGATATATCGACCAGCTGCCTCCTGCACAGCCCCCACTGGGGATGTGCCCGCAGCCAGTGTACATGCCATTGACCGGAATCGAACCCGGGACCCTTCAGTCCGCAGTCCGCTCTATCCACTGAGCCTAACCGGTTTCGGCTGTCTGGTCACCTTAATCTAAGATAGCATTCCTTTGGGATGTCAGGGTAGCTCTCCCTTCCCGGACCTCAGAGCACCCAGCCAGGGCCCCTGGTCACTGTTCCCATCACGTTCCTTGTTGACTATTAGCCATCCTGGGCCCCCCTGTGGAAGAGGTGCGTGTGTCCATCATCTCACTCTGCATCCAATCCAGAGGTCTCCCCACCTGGCTTTCTCCCGCCTCCCTGACCAGTCACCAATAGATTTCCTGAAACCCCCTTACATGCCCTCTCTTGACTATAATGTATGAAATAAGGTGCTTGTATTTGTTCCAACCTTCCCCATCCCCACAATGGATGACAGTTTGACTCAAATAAACTCACAAAAATTCTCTACAGGTTTAAATGTTTCTTATGTTTGAGGGCACAAGGATTTAATGGCAGCACTGTTTGTAATAGCCACCTCCCCCCCCCCCCCACACACACACACAAAAGAAAAAAGCATCAAAAATGTGTCCATTGCCGAGACCGGTTTGGCTCAATGGATAGAGCGTCAGCTTGGGGACTGAAGGGACCCGGGTTCGATTCCAGTCAAGGGCATGTACTTTGGTTGCGGGCATATCCCCAGTAGGGGGTGTGCAAGAGGCAGCTGATCGATGACTCTCTCTCATCGATGTTTCTAACTCTCAATCTCTCTCCCTTCCTCTCTGTACAAAATCAATAAAATATATATTTTTAAAAATGTGTCCATAGTCAAAACCGGTTTGGCTCAGTGGATAGAGCCAAACCAGCCTTGTCCTGTATCTCCTAATCTTAATAAAAGGGATAGCAGCCGAGACAGGTTTGGTTCAGTGGATAGAGCATCGGTCTTCGGACTGAAAGGTCCTGGGTTCAATTCCGGTCAAGGGCATGCACCTTGGTTGCGGGCACATCCCCAGTAGGGGTTGTGCAGGAGGCAGCTGATTGATGTTTCTCTCTCATCGATGTTTCTAATTCTCTATCTCTCTTCCTCTCTGTAGAAAAAAATCAATAAGATATATCTTTAAAAAAAAAAAGGAGGGGGGATAGCAAAGCCAGAGCAGGTGTGGCTCTCTCTTGGGCTCCCACCTGGCCCCCTATATCACCAGATGAATACATTTTCTAGTCTCTTCATTTGTGTGCGGCCTCCTCCAGAATCCGAACACTGAAGCGGAACCCTGGGCCACGTGGGACATGAACGGGGTTCCACACTCCTCCTCCCACTGCCCCCAGCTCGCCCTCAAAGACACCCAGGTGTGCCCTCCCTGTGTGCACACCCCCAGCCCGGGTGGCGCAAACCATCGCTCCTGGGCGGAAGCACAGGCTCAAGGAGCCTCTCCCTCTGCCTTCCAAGCAGAGCCCCTTCAGTTCCAGCCCCTTCTCCACGGAAACCTCCCTTCTAGAATAGACCCTCTGCTCTTGTCCTCCCCGCCACCCCCGTGTGAAACTTCAGCCGGCGATAGAATATTCCGGCAACGCTGCTCACCTGGCCGCCTCCCGCCCCACCCCCAGGTTCCGTTCAGATGTCACTCCTCGCCCCCACACCGGCGACGCTGCGCACATCCCACCACCTGCTCTCCCAGAAGGAAGCCCTGATGTGGCCTTTGCCATTTCCGGTGGTGTAAACGCTCCCACTGTGGCCAGTGTTGCCCTCCCCGTGTGACGTCACTGAGCGAGGGGGCAGGAGGCACTCGCCGCCCCCTCTTAGCTGGTGGGTGAGCCTCCTCTCGGCTCACGTCGAAGCACTCCCCTCAGTCCCCTCCATCAAAGTATTGATTCCAGCCCGACCTTCGTGCCTCAGTGGTTGAGAGTCCAGGGGGTCACAGTTCGATTTCTGGTCAAGGGCTTGGTCCCAGTATAGGACGTGCAGGAGGCAGCTGATCAATGATTCTCTCTCATCATTAATGTTTCCATCTCTCTCTCCCCGCCCCCCTTCCTCTCTTTTTTAAATATATATATTTTATTGAGTTTTAAAAAATATATATATTTTATTGAGTTTTTACAGAGAGGAAGAGAGAGGGAGAGAGAGTTAGAAACATCGACGAGAGAGAATCATTGACCAGCTGCCTCTTGCACACCCCCTACGAGGGATGTGCCCGCAACCAATGTACATGCCCTTGACCGGAATCGAACCTGGGACTCTTCAGTCCGCAGGCCGATGCTCTATCCACTGAGCCAAACTGGTTTCGGCTATTGATTTTTTTACATAGAGAAAAGGAGAGGGATAGAAAGCTGGAAACATCAATGAGAGAGAAACATCTGACCAGCTGCCCTCTGCACACCCTCTACTGGGGATGTGCCCGCAACCACGGTACATGCCCTTGACTAGAATCGAACCGGGGACCCTTCAGTCCGTAGACCGATGCTCTATCTGTTACGCACAGACTTCGTGATCCCCAAGGACCACCAGGGAGCCGAGTCCGATGCAATAAACAAAAGAGCCTCTTCCCTGCTAGCATGGGCCCCCCCACTCACGCCGGCAGCATGGCGGAAGAGAGAGCGAATTTCGCCAAGCCCTGGGGTTTTACTCCGGTGGTGATGTCACTGCTTTTGCTGACCCTGATTGGTTGGGTGAGGGCTAGGGTCCAGTTAATGGAGGATAACTCCGCCCTGCCCCACAGTGGAGTCAGGAGTTTATCCTCGCCCCGCCCTGCCCTCTCACTATCCACTGAGCCACACCGGTTTTGGCAATATATTTTAATTTTTTTAATGAACAAATGATGGACTGACGGGCTGAGGGCTGGCGTGGGCAGACTGAAATGATAAGGCGTGTCTGAGAGAGCAGAGAGGTGAAACCGGAAAGATTGCTGGCCCGTGGGGGGGTGTGGGGGATGAGGGCCCAAGAGGGCAGATGCAACGGTGGGAACCAGCAGCTCCTGGCAGCTGCACCAGGCTCTGCTTCTCCCCAGAGATGGTGGTCCCCGAGGGCGCAGCCAGGGGGACAGGGGTTTCCCTGAAGCTCCTCCATCTCCTCAGGAACCCAGCTTTCCCTGCGCTCTGATCTCCATCCCAAACCGGGAAGTGAATTCCTTTCTGCACATAAACTGTAATCACAGATCGAGAACAATACGGGCCAGAATGTTTGCTGTCAAAGCTCCCTGGAATGCCTCTTCAGCCTGAGTGCTCTATTTCTGCTCAGGAATTCGCTGTGCTTGTTTTGGTTTCTCCCTGGGGCTTGGCTGCTGGAATTCGGATCCCCTCTCTTTTGGGATAAATACTCTCCCGAGACAACTGAGGTCACCAGCCTGGATGTTTGACCTCCGGCCTTGCTGGGAGCCGGGGTGCGGCTGCCTCTCCTGGGGGGACGCCTCCTAGGTGGTCGATTTGGCCTTTTCTGGTGAATCCTCCTCCTGGGCAGCCGAGGGGACTCCACTCTGGGGGCCTGAAGGAGCCTGGGCCACCGGCCACTGGGTGCAGCCACCAGTGGCCACGAGTCCGAACTTGTTTTTCGAGACACAGTTCCTGCTCCAGAGCACACCCCCGCCCCCAGGCCCTCAGCACCCCTCAGTCCCCAGCCCACACCTCGAATTCAGCTCTTTGATTACACAGGCAAGGCAAACAGCCCCTGCCTTTGTGTTTGCTTGTTTGTTAATCCTCACCCCAGGGTATGGTTTCTATTGATTTTAGAGAGAGTGGAAGGGAGGGGGAAGAGGGAGAGAGACAGAAGCATCCACGGGAGAGAGATACTGTTGTGGGGTCGAAATCTGGGTTCACAATAAGACCATCAGAGGCTGATGATTAATTAAAAAAGCAGGCAAGGATTTATTGAAATTACTGGCCAGGACAGCCGCGAGAGCACTACACACAGGTGGTCTCCACAGGACTGCACTGTTTCAGGGGTAGGCAGTCCCTTTTAAAGGCTCAAACCACAGGAACTTTCCTTTGTTCTAAATTCTAAATCCTAAAGACTACATTCTAAAGACTGGGGACAGCCCGCTGGACATTGGAATGTGGCCCTATCTTGCGATAGCGATAACACAGAAGCAGAGCTCAGCGGTTAGTCTCTAAAGGTTATCTACAGTTTCTATCCCTGAAGCTACTGAGTCAGTGGGAATCAATCTCTTGTGGTCCTGGTCCCAGGCAAGGGAAAATTGCCTTAGCCTAACAGGGCCGAGGATCCAACCTGCAACCCAGGTACATGCCCTGTGCTGGAAGCCGCCCGTGGCTTCACCAGTGAGAGGTGTGGACAAGGAATCCAGAAGACTGGAGACCTTGAACTCTGAAAGGTCAGAGCTCTGCACCCACTGTTCAGTGGAGACCACGGCAGCTGAAGTAGCCTCCACCTGTTAGTTTTATGTAAACCCTTGCTGATTGGCTATCACTGCCTAAGGGCTATGGGTGTATCTTATAATCTTAATGAAAGGGATAGCAAGTCCAGAGCTGGGTGGAGTCCTTTCCCTTGAGTTAGGCTCCCCTTTGGCCCCCAACATTCCCAAATGCATATTTTCTTGTCTCTTTTTCATTTGTGTGTGGCCTCCTCCAGAGCCGGAGCCCTGAACCATGCGAGACGTGGGGGGAGGGGGAGACACTCGCAGCCCTTGACCAGGAATTGAACCCGAGACCCTTCGGGTGACTCTAATCACTGAACCATACCAGCCAGGGCTCTACTTTGTTAATAACAATAAAAAAAGCAAAAACAGACCCTCCCATGGATTAAGGTCAATAAAAACTCAAACAAGTCACATGACAGTCATCTTTCTTCTATTACAATTCTTCAGAAGCTTCACGGGGGCTTTTCTGAGTTTCCTTATAGCCATCACCTTTCACCGAGTGAACCTGTTCACATCAACTGCCATTATTGCAGCGACTGGTTTTTGAAGCGCACATCGTCCTACTTGGCCAGCCTTGGGGGGACTTCCCGTGGCCCCTGTCTCTCCTCTGCTCCCCTAAACGTTCTAGGGCGCCTCCCTTCCGGGCCTCGTTTTCCTCGTTTGCTCCGAGGAATCCTCCTTTCGAGGAAGGAGAAGGCCGAGGAAGGAGAAGGCCGAGGAAGAAGGCAGAGGAAGGAGAAGGCCGAGGAAGGAGAAGGCCGAGGAAGGAGAAGGCAGAGGAAGGAGAAGGCCGAGGAAGGAGAAGGCCGAGGAAGGAGAAGGCTGAGGAAGGAGAAGGCTGAGGAAGGAGAAGGCAGAGGAAGGAGAAGGCAGTCGGATGCTCAGAGCCTTGAAGTGGAGGTGAGGCCGAGATGACTGGCTTGTGGGCCGCTCCCGCCAGAAACAGCCAGTAGCCCTCGGTGTCGGTAAGGTCTGGAGTTCGCAGAAGTTCTCTCAGCGTGTGGTTTTGTGACACAGGTTAACAATGCCGTCATTAACAATTAGTGACAGGATTTGGCCGGGAGCAGAACACTGTGACACCGGCCAGGTCTGTGGGCTCAGGAGGAACAGGAAGCAGGGGCGGGACGGGGGGGGGGGGGGGGGGTACCGGGAAGAGGAGGATCAGAGCAGCAGAGGAGGTGACTCCTTCTGAAGGGAGGAGAGAGTCCGAGGTCACGACGGGGGAGTGGGTTGCTTTTTCTTGTTTTGTCTTCCTTATGCAGGCGGGCGGCTCCGCTCTTAGGGGCGAGGCCGGACGCGGGCACCGGGAAGTGTCCGGAGGGCTCTGTGCGGGGGAAAGAATCTAGTTCACCTGGTTAAACCGAGCCCGGGGCCCCTCAGGCAGCCCCCGAGGGCACGGAGGCTCCTGGCGAGAACCGGGAAGCTCTAATGTGCACCCCCCCCCCCCCAGGGCCCATGCCATGGGAGGAAGGACACGTCTGTCCCCCAGACTTCTACGGAAGGCCAGTTTACAGATGGGTAAACTGAGGCCAGAGCAGGCCTCTTCCTCCATGCCTTCCTTCCTCACACCCGTCCCCAACAGCCAGGCCGGGTCCGACTGGAAGGGGTTTGGCCTCAGGGTCTGCTGTGGACTCAGGGTCAGATGGGCCAGTCCCCGTGGCCTCAGTTCGTTCCCTGTGAAGTGGGAGTGGTGACGGCAGGACAGCAGAGCCCGTGCTGTGGGCCAGCCGGGAGGCAGTTTCGCTGGGAGAGCCGGAGAGCTGGTGGGGCTGGCACAGCCCGGTGCCCCCAGGAGAAAGCCGCTGCCTCCTCAGGTCTCTTCTCCCCTCGGGGTCCAGGGCCAAGTGGCTGCCGGGGTGACCTGCAGCCCTCCTCCCCGCTGGGGACTCTGGCTTCACAGCGAGGAGAGGGAGGAGGGGCGCAGCCTCCGGCAGGGCTGGGACCCCAGAGCCCGAGAGCATTGCTCTGTTCTCATTTCTCCTCTTTAAAATTTTTTTTAAAAATTGATTGAAAGGAGAGGGAGAGAGAAACATCCGTAATGAGAATCATTGGCTGCCTCCTGCACGCCCCACATTGGGGATCGAGCCCAAAACTGGGGCATATGCCTGACTGGGAATCGAACTTAGACCTCGTGGTTCATAGGGCGCCGGGAACCGGCCACGGTCCCACCAGCAGAAAGGTGTGGAGCAGGAAGGCTGGTCACCCTTGGAAGCTCTGAAAGGTCGGAGCTAGTCACCCACTGGCCAGTGGAGACTGGGTAGCTGAAGCAGCCTCCACCTGTCAGTTTTATGTAAATCCCTGCTGATTGGCTATTATTGGAATTGCCTGCCTCAGGGCTATGGGTGTATCCCATAATCTTAATAGATGGGATAGCCAGGCCAGAGCGGGGTTAGTCCTCTGACCCCCACTTCCCAAGTTAATGCTTTTCTAGCCTCCTTCCTTTGTGTGCGGCCTCCTCCGAACCCGGACCCTGAGCCACGCGGGACGTGAAAGGGGCTCCACGGTAAGTCGCCACCGAGCGGCGCCGGCACTGTGGTGTCCTCTCTCTGGTGCCTTCTATGCTAGCGTCGTGGCCGGGTGCTCCCGGGGGGGGGGGGCAGGAAGGCAAAGTTCCCTTTTCAAACACGGTCGTCGGAACGAAAAAGCCGCCGTAAACGCAGGTTTGTTCGGTTTATCGTGCCTCACGTGTTTGCTGAGAGCCGCTGCTCCGCTCCAGACCTGTTCCCGGAGCGAGTGCCAGCAGTGAGCACGCAGCCGGACCCCTGCCCCTCGGGCTCACAGGCTAGCGCGGGAGACTGGATCCATGCGTGGCTGCACCGTGGAGCAGTCCTGGGGGCGATGGGTGTGTGGGAGGGGGCGATGGGTGTGTGGGAGGGGTGATGGGTGTGTGGGGAGGGGCGATGGGTGTGGGGGAGGGGTGATGGGTGTGGGGGAGGGGTGATGGGTGTGGGAGGGGTGATGGGTGTGTGGGAGGGGTGATGGGTGTGGGAGGGGTGATGGGTGTGTGGGGAGGGGTGATGGGTGTGGGGGAGGGAGTGTTGGGTGTGGGGAGGGGTGATGGGTGTGGGGAGGGGTGATGGGTGTGTGGGGAGGGGCGATGGGTGTGGGGAGAGGGGCGATGGGTGTGGGGAGGGGTGATGGGTGTGTGGGGAGTGATGGGTGTGGGAGGGGTGATGGGTGTGTGGGGTGGGGCGATGGGTGTGGGGAGGGGTGATGGGTGTGGGGAGGGGCAATGGGTGTGGGGAGAGGGGCGATGGGTGTGGGGAAGGGAGAGCAGTCCTGGGGGCGATGGGTGTGTGGGGAGGGGGTAAGGGAAGGCCCGGAGGGAAGGCAGGCCTGGGGAGTGCAGGGTGCGTGTCTGGGTTGAAATGGGGCGACCAGAGGCGCTGACATGGCCGCCTGCCCCTGGAGGAGGGAGGGAGGGAAGCCTCTGAGTCTGTGCAGGGCGGTCCAGGCTGGGGGGCCGAGGAGAGCTCCGGAGAGGCTGAGAGCTGAGCGGCCGGTGGCGGGAGGAGCCCTGTGCGCGGCCGGGCGGTCGGAGAAGGAAGGGATGAGGTCGGAGGCATCAGAGCTCTGTGCTCCAGGAGGAGCGGCCGGTGGGGCTGGGGCGGCGGAGGGCAGGGATCTGGCCTGGACCCACACTCCCCCGCTGGTGCTATGTGGACGGGGCGGGGGCGCGGGAGAGTGCTCCCTGCACTCGGCCGGGGAGGGTCTGAGGTGGACAGGGGGGAGTGAGGGGTGTGGCTGCCAGCCACGTGTGGCATCTCCTGGTCTCATCTCCAAAGCCGGGGGACCTCCGACAGCTTGGGTGGGGGGGGGCGCTCGAAGGGGAGGGCCCACCGAGGAGCCAGGGAGGATGAGGGCAGGAGGAGGAGGGGCCAGTGTGTCTGAAGCCTCAGAGGAAGGTGCTCCCAGGGGCAGGTCCCTGGACGTGTCCGTAGCCGGGGATGGAGACCGCCTGCACACAGTGGCCGGCACCGCTGGGGCAAAGCGGGCGGGTTTGGTGGATGGGGCGCGGGGACAGGCTGGATGGGGGGATACAGGCAGGGGGAGGAGGGGCCTGCAGGCGGGTGGAGAGCCGCTCGGCCGGACTCTGGCCGGAAAGAAAGGAGAAGGCGCGGTGGCCAGTGGCGGGGCCGCCATCTAGGAACCCGAAGGTCAGGGTCTGACTCCTGGTCCGGACACAAGCCCGGGGATGGCCGGCTCCAACCCCAGGACGGGGCGAGCGGAGGCAGCCCGTCGGTGATTCTCATGGCTGTTTCTCTTCCTCTCTGAAATCAATAAAAACTGTTTTCAAGGAGAAAGCAGGCCGCGGTAGCCGGCGGCGGAGGGGTGGGAGAGGGGTTCTGTTTTCAGTTTTAGTTTTAAAGCGGGAGAGGGAGCAGGTGGAGGGCGGGAGGGCCGGCCGCCAGGGTCCCCGGGGTCCGGGCCCGGGGGTCATGGACGCACCCCGGGCGGAGGTGCCAGGCGGCCCGGCCTCCACCACGGACGCGGCCCTCCGGCTGCACGGTGTCCTCCGTGTCCCGCCTGCGGGGCGGGGAGAGGGGCAAACCCCGCAGCCGGCGCTGCCCGCGGCCCGGCCGTCCAGCCCGGCGCCCGGCCAGCGGGGGCGGCGCTGACCACGCCCCGGGCTGGGCGGCTCCGGCGCGGGCCGGGCTCGGGCTCGGGCCGCGGGCGGGGCTCGCAGTCCTGCCGCCGCGGGAGCCGGAGGTACGGGGGCCGCGCGGGGAGCGTCCGGGGTCCGGCCGCCTGGGTGCGCCCGGCCCAGCGGGAGGGGCGCGAGGGCTCGGCGCCGCCGGCCGCCTGCCCCGGGGACCCTGGGGGGCGCCCCCGCTGCGCCCCAAGTTCAGCGCGGCTTGCGGGCCCGAGCCCAGCCCTTCTGGGAGCCCCCCCCCCCCCGCCCGCGGCGGCCCCGGCCGGACCGCGGCGGGAGCAGGGGCGGGGGTGGGGGCGGGGGGTGAGGGGCCGGGGTCTGGGGCGCAGGACGCGGACCCCCGTGTGGCGGGAGGGGCAGCCGCGGCGGGAGGTGCCGGGAGGACGGCCTCCGGGTGGGCGCCGGCCCGGGGAGGGGGAGCCGGGCGCCGGGAAGTCAGGCCTGGGCGCTGCCTCTACCCGGACCCGCGAGGAGGCCGGAGGGGGGTCCAGGGACTGGCGCTGGGTGTGCGCGGGGAGTCCCCCCTCCTCACTGCTGGGGAGGGCCTGGCCTCAGTTTCCCCTTCCAATCCCTGGGGGTGGCACTCCCGCCGCCTTGCCAGCCTCAGCTGAGCCTCTGGCCCCCAGAGGGTTAAAGCCACCTCCCTGGCGCCCACTGCTCCCAGGGGGACTCTCATCTCCTGCCCCTTCCCCAGACCCTGAGGGGTGGCCCCTGCAGGCACCCAGGGCCTCACCCTCACGCACCACCGCCTGGAGCACCACCTGGGCGGCCCTGGCCTCTCCAGCTGCCCCAGGGTCCCCTCTGCTCACCTCCCCAAGGGGGAGCACCCTGCCAGCTGACAGAGCAGGGCCCAGGCTGGCCAGGCCTGCACCCTCCGCGCTCTGGGTTCCCACTGCTGAGACCCCCCCAAAAGGGAGCCCCATCAGGCCCCAACACAAAGGGAAGAAAGGGCGCGTCCGACGGAGCCCTGGCTGCTGTTCTTTCCTCCCGAGCCTGGGGACGGGGACGGTACAGGGTCAGAGGACAAACTCCCAAACGAAACTTCTTTTTTTCTTTTTAAATATGTTTTTATTGATTTCAGAGAAAAATGGAGAGGGAGAGTCAGAAACATCAATGATGAGAGAGAACCACTGATTGGCTGCCTCCTGCACACCCCCGACTGGGGATGGAGCCCCCAACTCAGGCACGTGCCCTTGACTGGGATCGAACCCGGGACCCTTCAGTCCACAGGCTGACGCTCTATCCGCTGAGCCAAACCAGCTAGGGCCCCAGTGAATCATATTAGAAACATGTTTTGTTTTGAAACCTTCTACCCGGTTTCCCCGAAAATAAGACAGTGTCTTATATTAATTTTTTCTCCCAAAGTTGCGCTAGGTCTTATTTTCGGGGATGTCTTATTTTGGGGAAACACGGGTAGCTGCCTGGGTTGCGGGGCTGAGCCGGAGGAGTGTGTGAGGGACCAGCCCCTTGTGTGGCAGGGTCTGCGTGCAGAGTCTCTCACCTGACTTGCCACATCAGGAGGTCGGGACCCACATCCCCACACCAGCCCTGCCTGGCAGCCCCGCCTCCCAGGTCTGTGCTGGGACCTGTCGAGGTGAGAGGAGGTGGCTGCCTGGGACATTTTGCCGCCAGACTGGGAGAAGGGACGGAAACATGGCCCCAGCCGGTTTGGCTCAGTGGATAGAGCGCCTGCCTGCAGACTAGAAGGCCCCCGGTTCGATTCTGGTCGAGGGCACATGCCCGGGTGCAGGTTGTATCCCCAGTAGGGAGTGTGCAGGAGGAAGCCGATCAGTGATTCTCTCTCAATACTGATGTCCCCCCCCTTTTCTCCCTCTCCCTCTCCTCCCTTCCTCTCTGAAACCAATAAAAATATGTTCTTTTAAAAAGGAAGCTTGAGATGTGAAAAAGCTCCCCAGCTGCTGCCCTTCTGGTTCCGGCTCCTGCGGGCGGGCGGGGCGGGGCGGGGTGGGCTGCGCCTGGGACCTGTCCTCCTGGGACCTGTCCTCCTGGGAGCTCTGCCCTGTGTCTGGAATGCACTTCCCGCCCGGTGTGCCGGCCCAGCCCAGCCATCCTATGTGCTCGAAGGAATGAAGCAGAAGCAGCAGGAAGACACGCTCCCTGTTTGCATCCCTCAGAGGGAAGGAAGGTTACAATGCGCCCCTTTGCCGGACACTTTTTGACATACTCGAATTCGGCTCTATAGATGTTTCAAACTCCTCACCTCGCAACAGGGTTGTATCTTCCAACATGTAGCTGTCGTTACACCCTATCCAGCTAACGGGCCGCAGGGGTGGCGCTTGCAGTCAGTGCTGG